>OY735199.1:80113724-80126224 GCA_963457665.1 Thysanoteuthis rhombus
ACCTTATTGACATAAACAAATCTCCAAGGCATGATTTAATTCGTTTCCAACATGAATTTAATGGCTGTAGTATATGGCGCATCGTTCAAATAATATTGACATTGAATCTGCACAAATTTGTCGTTAAATGAAGAGTACTTTTGGCCCCTAAAAGATGCCCGATTGCCTCAATGATTTTTGCATAAAAAATCTCAACAGTGGTGCTCACGGTGGAAACCTTGTTAGGAGCGAGACTAAGTGCATCCTTCCAAGTAAATATGTAATGTATATCATGGGCGCTTTGATTTTAGGGGATCATTTAATGCCGATACAAAAATGATAACCCAGTTTATGTCGAAAGACATCTTAAGAAAAATGCATCAATCATGCACCAGTCAGTTTATTATTCAGTTACAGTAGAATACCGATCCCTTGTTTGATTGATAGCCGCACATTTAAAGGAAAGAAAAGCCAAAAATGTACTTTTGGTCTGTGAAACTCACTTTTTGCAACCTATACTATTCAAACACATTTTAGTGTCAATTATGAAAATCATGAAACGTGCAGCTGATCCACACCCTCACAAAATAATGTAAATTCAGCATGACTAATTTAGCGTTACAGAACCATAAAACATTGTTGTTTATGGGTAGAGATATTAACGATTTAGTTTTGTTATAGGACTATCTCTAAAAAGAAACAATGGTTTCAAGAGTTGAGAGCTCTTAATGTTCGACATTTTGGTAGAATCTATTAAGTTGCTATGTGTTAAATGTCCTTTTATGAATCTTTTAGTAAGGGCACGAATTATATCTTCCCTATAATTGGAAATTTTATCATAGATATGAAATTAAAACCATCTGGAAGGATAAAGATCCGTAAAATGAATGCCGGATTATTTAAGAGGATAATGTGCCTTCATATCTAAATTCTACGAGAAAGTGACAACCTGCTTAGAGGCGTTGAGTCCCGATCTAACATGGAACATTCTATTCAGTTGATAAAGGACCGATTTTGCAAAGTGGTCAACCTTCGCAATGACTCTGAGACGACAACCTACGGTCACTATTTGAATCATGAAATTTTCAGAAATTGTCTCGGTTATTGTTAGTGGTTCGTTGGTAATAATTGTTGATGATTTTTTTCCATTTTTTTAAATCCTCAATGACAGGTTAAAGTCTCACTGAAAGCTCCCAATAATTTCCAAACTCACAGGAATGAACCTATTCAACAAACACTGAGAGGTTCACTCTGTAATTTTTTTCAGAATTATCTATTTGCGTTCCTAATTGTTTTATTGTTTTTTAGGATCATCCTGTATTTAGGCTGGATGCCATTCTTTCGAAAGGCTCAAAGTTGTCCAATATTTAATGAATTATATAGATATGATAATCAAATCTGCTTGAAGTCACAATGTATTTAATACATCTTTCATCTCTAGAATTTTCTTTTCATTAAAAATTATATTCACGCGAAGCAACTTAATGTTATGTCACTGATCCAACCTCGAACAAATTCTTTCACGGTCAAGTATCTTGTAAACTTTTCATACATAGGTACGTTTTCATGTTCTGCTAGATCTAAACTCCAGATTATCTAGGTATTAATATTATTTGGAAGGAAAGAAGAAAGTATTACATGAAGAAAAACATTGTATTATTTTTTTCTTGCGTTTTTTCAGTTATTTGTAAAAAGATTTTAATTTTGAAAGGAGAAAATTATTCTATTTCCCAAACCATTACATGTATGTTAAAGAGCATGTTCGAAATTCCATGTAATTTTCTTCGTGCTTAAGATTGTTCGTACACATTTTTTCCTCTCTGACAATGGCGCCTCTGATTCTTTTAATATATTCCCTAATAGAATAGATGCCTTTCAGAAAGTAGAAAGCCAAGGTTGTTGTTATCAATGTTTGAACACTGATGGACAGAGGCGATAAAATGCCACTCTGGGCCCAGATCCTTACCGCAACATAGCTGTGCAACAATTTGATTACATAAACTCTACAACAGTTGGCGCCAGGTCTGCTGCAACGTGTTGATTAGATTTAATTAAAATTATAAGAAACCTTTTTTTTTATATAATTATCTGACGCCAGAACAAATGCATTCAATGTTCTTTGTTTCAAGTACAAATCGTAACTGTCCATAAGCCTCTCTTCAATCTCTCCATCAACTTTTCCCCGTTTTTCCCAACAGATAATATTTCATTCTCCGTTGTTCTCTATTTTTCCCAATGACTGACATTTTGCTGAAATTTTCTCAATATGCTTTTTAAACAATGATTGGTTTAATCATTTTTTCTAATAATTAGATGAAATATTACAATCAATTACTATCAATTGTCAAATAAATTTACTCTCATCGAAATTGCTGTTGCTGTTTTATTGCATCTCAGGCCGCTAATCTCTGCTAGTGAGTAAACAGAGTCGATCAAATGTAAGCACTGAGTGAGACTCAAAATGATGTTCCAGAATGAGGCCAGGTTGACAACATCACTCATACTAACTGAACTTGTTAGATTGCAAACTTGAGTAGAGCTGAAAATATTTGAGTCGTCAAAAATGATTAACAAAGTTTTATTTTTGTCAAATTATTTCTTTTCATCTTTCATCGACCCCTCTTCCTCTTGTGACTGTCTATGCGGTCTTAACTGTTTTGTTTTTTCCTGACTGCAGCTTTTTTCTCTCAGATTGACTTTATGTTTCTCATGAAGAAGTTTTGTTCCTTCCATCTTTCTGTTTCGCAAAACATAGTTACTTTACAACTATTTTCTCTCATTTAAACTTCATGGATAGTATGCAACATGAATTGAATATTATTCGACGGAATATATCCGCCTTAATTGATGGCTCAAACACCTGATAATAAAAAAAAGTAATACAATAAATAGATGTATGGATGGACATCGGATAGAGACTTATATATTTCAAAAAGTGATAATAGATAATTGCTCAATATAAATACAAATTGTTGAAGTGAATGTTTCGCTTGTTTTCCCCCTTTCGCACTCTGGTTGATTACGTTCATTCTGTGAATAAGCAGTTTTTCATTAACCCCTGAAAAATTTGACCAAAAACTGCAACCATTTTAGCATGATATTATATTTAGAACATTAAGAGTAGATATGCATGGTTTGTATTGTTTGTTTTTTTGTTTTTTTATGAATCATACGGGATTTTATTCACACAACCTTTTTTCAAGAGCTATGTAACATTTTCAATACCTGTTTTGATTTTCTTCGATTTCTTTCCCTAATAACAATGTCTCAACAGATGGATAATACTCCTGAAATCGATGGTCGGAGATTAGTTCAATGGCGAGTTAATGATTTTATCAAGTCTAAAGTGACCACGATTACATGTTCCAATCGAAGTATGGTTACTCATTATTTTCATACCTACTGAATAGTTTGATATCATATCTATTACACAAACCATTGATCATAAAAATAGTCATTTTTATATCATCAAATGGATGGAATATTTTTTTGTTCAAATCAAAACAAAGTATTTTTGTGGAAAAGTGTGAAGTACGCACTTATCTTTTATTCGTACGAAAATTTGTTGTTTTTTTTTTTGTTTTGATCATATTAGTTTAGATTGTAAAGTGGTTGTTTTATAGCTTGGTTTGTTCAAATGAATTCAAGATGGAATTAAAACTGCGTATTTATTTTTTCTTGAAAGTTGAATCTTCGACTATTAGGCGAAGTCGTTGATAAAGCATAATATATATATATATATATATATATATATATATATATATATATATATATATATATATATATATATATATATATATATATCAATATATATATGAAAGCAGATTTTTTTTTTAATAACTTCTTGGCTCCTGTAATTCTATTAAGCATGAGAGATATTTCCCAGTATGTCGTCGAATTTCTCCAAGTAATTAACAATTTGTACATGCTAGACGTACATCTTTTAGAATACTATGTATACGTCAAGAAAATTAAATGCATAAATGTGAAGTCAGCGTATAAGTGTCGAAGGAGAATTCTAGAAATAAAGAATACAAATGCCAAAATTGATACCCACTTAGCACGATGCTGTGTCATCTCCCATTCGGCTGCATTACATCAGCTACTGAGCACGTAAATGCCTGCAGCAAGAACTCACAGTTTCATAAAAAGGGAGAAATATAATCAAATACATGCCACATTCCTTCGGGCGATCCGTCTTATCCAATCAAACCTCAGTTTTAAGAAACACTTGTTGCTATAAACACGCAGCATTAAGAACATAAACTGTTTAATTTCAAATGGAAAATATTAAGTGCTATCCGTAATTCGAGGTCCTTGAGATTTGCCCTTCTTGTAACCTCATGAAATATTTTCTTGTTCACGAAGACATGTCTTTTTTTCCCCCATTTTTTTCATTTAATTGTCGAGCGGATGGCAATTTTCAAGATCCCCATTGAGAATCAGAGGACATTTTAATTGAATTACAAAAGCACGCACCACGGAACTGCAAATTCGGAATGGCATTTGAAAAATACTTACATATCTTCAGGCAAACTTCCACGCGGGTGTAAGATAACAAATGTTCGGTAACTGAGATCGAAAATTCGAATTATATGGAATGTTGCTCAGACATCATTTTGTAAGTGATAGCAAAAAAGAAAAATTGTTCTCATCTAGTAAAAGGTACAACGCATAGTTTTGGAATTTAAAGGGCAAAACAATTTACAAAACTACAAGAAAATCAGCAGCAAAAATTATTTTTGGGGACAAATGATACGGATAAGAGACAAAAAATATCTTTTAAGGGTTACAAGTTCGGCAAGGACACAATGGATGTAAAATCGAATACCATTCTGCTTGTTGTATGGATATTGATTTTATTTATTACAAATTATACTTCTATAAATGTTACCTCATCTTTTATTCAAAATGGCGGTCAAAGTCAGGCGTTTAATCCATGTGTCAGGAAGTTTGAAGTGCATAGCATTTGATTTGTTTCCAACATTTGTTTTTTTGCTCCAGTAGAAAAAATGGAGTTGGAAAAAATTAGATTTTCCTGACTGAGGGTTTTTAGACGTGTATGAAAAGTGTTGCATACGTCAATATGCACGAGACATGCAAAGAGCATGTTCTCCAAAATGCATAAGTGCATTTCCCCCCCAATGACGTTTTGAATTTTGCAGGGATGATGACTGATGTATTCATCGGAAAGGGGAGATGTCAGAACGCATTTCCATGTTGATTGAAGTACCCAACGAAAGATTTTGAGTACATGCAGGAAAAGTTCGTGGTTCGAGAATAAATATATGACAAAAAATCCAGCCGATTCTGGGAGAAATTTGTTATTTCAATTCCAATTTAAAACAGTACCGACGGAAAGCACTTTGCAGAAAAATCAAAAGACACAATGTTGTTTTTCATACTCATTAGTTCCTTGTAGCAGTCTAGTGTCATTTTACTAGCTCATACGGGGATAATTCTACCAACAGGTTCTCCCTAATTTGCAACCATTTTTTTGCACCATTCCTGCACCCTCTGATCCGACCCTCACCTCTGACAAACTCAAATTGAATAAGACGCTCTCGATCTTAATGAAGGGGAAACCCATCTCTTTTTCTTTCATACGTCTGAATACCCTAAGAACTCGAGCCTGTAGTTTGACCAATCTAATAGTATTGTTGCATAAGACCAACTTCTTTCGCCCTGCTTATCCTATTTGTAAAGGTACTAGCGAGCATACAACATTACAATATTTTCTGAAATATCAGTTTCGTTCTGAATCGACCATTTAAACAAATACATACATTTCATGGCAGTTATTCTAAACTTGAATTGAGAAGAATTGTTCTTAGGCCTATCTGTTAAGCTATTCAACTAACGATCAGCCCTAATCGATTTTAGACAATTAGACAAGTATTTGCTACTCTTTCAAAAGGTTTATCATCAAAAGTGCTTTTGTCACTTGGTAATCGCATTTTTCTGATAAACAGAAGTGGTAGGATCCCAAGCACAAGCCAGGCTTTTGGGTGTATACATCTAAGATGGACAAATCTTCTCCAGCCTGGAAAATATGCATATTTACCTGTGCACAATTCCTACCAAAGGATTCACACAAAACCGAGAAAGGCTCACAAAATAACCATTGAATGTCATCCTGTCAATAATGTGTAAGGTATACAAGTCCAGGAAGATTTGCCAATCGAAATGTCGTCTCAGACTTCAAATAGAAATACTACTGTTCGTAACCACAAGGAATAATCGAAGGATATTTTTATGCATCTCCGTTGTCTCACTGGAAATTTGTCAGATTATCCCTGCACTTTTCACAATTGTAGTAGCACATCAAGAAATTGCCTTTTAAAGTCTCAACACTGCTTAACTCTATCGAGAGTTACAATATTCCATTTGATATATAACCTATATAAGGATTGTTAAACCCATATTTTTCTGATTCTGGAACTTTGGAGATCCGAGTTTCCTGAATATACATGATCTGTTTTTTTTTTTGTAAGTAGATTGGTTCAGGTATATTCCTTTTCTTTGACTGTTTGATGACTTTCTATGTTTCCCATAGGTTGAACCTGGGAAAGCCTTCGAACTAATGTTCCACGTTCGGGACATAAAGTTCTTTGATCTGTGGCTCAATATATTACAGAATAAACAGGTGTCAGAGATATCCTCAAAGCAATTCGTAAATTAAATGGCAATGGTCAAGCCACGTTTCGAGAATATCAGAGATTGGTTGGACATAGCGATTTGATACTTGGATTCCAAGGATTAAGAAGAGAAAATCATGGTCGACAAAAAAGTGTGATTAACCTGATGCGACAAAAGAAGGAAAAAAAGAAAAATGACAAAACTTTCGAAAAGACAAAAGGGTTGATGATTATCATTATTAATATTATTATTAGTAGTTGTAAAAGTAATAGTTGTTGTTGTTTTGATTACAGTGATGGTCGTAGTCATTCTTATTTAGTAAGATGGCCTCTACTCAGAATTACTCGTAGAATATTTTCCGTAGATCATCAGTAAATATGGTTGAAGCATTCATTGATTCATTCAGGATAAAAACTTCAGTCTGAAATGAAAAATGCCGAGTTTAAGATACGTTTCTGTAGGATACTTGACGCGTTCAGAGTCAATACAAAGATTTGAATCCACTAAGGTTGTACTGTTTTGTTCTATCCTGAAACGAGGAATTCAAAATTACAACGCTATGAGAGAATGTAAAATCATACATTTTTAGCAGTATTCAGTGCCTTTATAAATCTAAAACATGAAGAGAGTTTCTCATCGTTCAAACATATATATTAATTGGTACTGGAGGTGATGTATATTTGTACATAATATGGGGATTAATCTATTGGGTCAGAATAAAAATACACTTTTATGAAGAGAATATTTTTGCTCTTTTAGATCTCCGACACGTTGTAAAGCAATGCAATACATTACATACAATATCTTACAATGATTGTACACTTGTGGGGCTCATTTCCAAAGGGACAAATTACTATCCTCGATTCGCTTGAAGCGTAGGATAGTATGATAAGCAATTCTCTCGTTCCCTTCTGCTTCCTAAATTCTGCTAGGTGTTTTTGTCGCCAGAGGCTTTGAATACCAGTTCAAAATAATGCCCCAGAATAGACAGAAACTCAATATTTGTATCCAAATATATATATTTACATTATTGTGTAATCCACAGACGGATGTATATATATGTATATGTATATACACACACATACACACACACATATATATATACACACATATATATACACATTATTGTGTCATCCACTGACAGCTATATATATATGTGTGTGTGTGTGTCTGTCTGTCTGTCTGTCTGTCTGTTTGTGTATGTGTGTGCGTGTGTGTGCATTTGCGTCTGTGTGAGTGTCTGTGTAAGACTTGCAATAATGATGTACTGGAGTTGGATACTTTTTTTAGAATTGTAAAAGAATAACTTGGAGTAAAGATATGCGAGTAGACGAAAATACACATGCTGCACCCCAACATTTTACCTATCGATTCCATCCTAATGTAATATCAATGTTTACTACAATTCGATAGTCACCAAATTGATTCGTGATTTGAGTTAATGTACCGAGAAACTGCAAATTATGCAATACATCCAGTGCAATCAAATATAAACATCATTTCCTGCAATGTTGTGTCTGTAGTTTTAGTCCGCTTCCTCGTTCTCCCAAGCATTTACTTCCCACTGTAAATGTGTTGGCAAGAGATATACCTCGGCTACTCTAAATATACACCACCAATGACAGTCATAACGTATAATTACGTATTCTAGACGCCTGATCCGTAGATCAAAGGTGTGAACAGCAATCTAAACATGGACTTAAAATGATTTTAACCCGCCATGCCAGCTCTGATTAGCAAGTAGGTTTGCCAACTCGCCTATGTCAGCAAGAAACTGGCATTTCTATGTGTGCTCTCCATAAAGTTAATTACGTCAATCTCATCGATATATTTATATCAACTGAGAGCAAGATCGATCTGAATTCAGCATAACTATTCGACTGTAAGAAAACATGTCGAGAATCCTCAAAACTGAGAAAGAGATAAGTTGTGTATGAAAGTTTCGAAGAAGTGATTTCTGAATCTTTGATATATATATATATATATATATATATATATATATATATATATATATATATATATATATATATATATATATATATATATATATATAAGATGATTTCAATGCTATATTTGAACTTCTATGATACATGTTTTGTTTAGAACTGTATTTACCAAACTGGTATAATTGTCCATTGTTTTGAGTAAGAACTAGATTCAATACACGAGCTTGTCTTTATTTCTCTCATCTCTGGGCCACTTCAGCATAATTAGTGACTAAGATTTTTTAGAACCTTGCTTTAAACATTTTATGTAAGTCTTGTAGGCGTTGCTATGGTGGGAATAGTTTTTTATCTTTTTTATCGTTTTTTTATTTTGTAATGTACATTTTTGCAGATGGTTATGAGTTACACGTGAGAAAGGCATGAACTAGGTATGCAAGTTATCAATGATTGGATGTTGATATGTGTTTTGAGGAATGTTTTGATCTAGACCTCGATTTTGGCATTAAATGTATTGAACATAGTTGATTGTATTGTTCTTAATTCACTTAAAGATGCACGGGAGTTGATAATGTTGGTGGGATATTTTATGGGGTAAATGGGTATGTGAGTAAACTGTCTATTTTACCTTCAATGTATTTATGTATGGATAGTTGAGTTTGATAATAAGAGTCTTGGGCGATGCCGGCATTTTACTGTCATTTCATTTATCGAGTTTGATAAACCTACTTTATGTTCTTTGGGTTTCTTTACAGAATTGAGTACTTCAATCCCGCTTTCAGACAGGTATTACAGGTGTTTTCTATATTTTGACATACATTGATTTGTCTGGGAAATTTTCATTCAACTGTTGGTTTGTAATTCATTCTGTACATTTTCTAATGATATGTTGATAAAGATGTATTAATTCGTATTTTCATTTATAAAGAATGAAGTGAGGTTGACTAATCCAAGTTTCACAATCCACTATGGTCACAAAAGACACTACCATAGGCAATAAATTTGATGGGAAAATCAAGGTTAGATCAAAACATCCCTTAGAATACAATTCAACGTACACTTGTAGATGAATCCACATCTAATCAATACCCTTTGATATGTAACTCATAACAACCAGCAAAACATACACAATACAAAACAAAATAAATAAATTAGATTTAAAAAGACAAAATTACTCCCACCATAGCGGCACCCAGGATACTCTCACCGAAGCTGAAACACATATAATCATTTGCCTGAAAAGGCCGTAAGGGGGCAGAAACTCAGACATGTTCGTGTAGCCAATGTACCTTCTGCTATATATATATATATATATATATATATATATATATATATATATATATATATATATATATATATGTACGCGTGTGTGTAGGTGTTTTATGTGATGCTTGTTGGGTCACGCTATATTCAAACTATTATTCACACGTCTTATATTGTGCATACACGCTAGCAATTCATGCCCTACCAAAATAGGGTTTGAAAAAAATAACATTAAAAAACTTGAAGCAGATATCTGAGGTTTTTGAGATCTCTTTGCATGAAGTCAGAAATTTGTGAAGTCGTAGATCAGTTCAATATCGTAATAACTAATGAACTGATCCTCCATGAGCAATATTTTATATTTATGGCTTTAAGTAGCAAGTATGTACTCAAGCTAATTATTCCATATTTTGCATCCAAAAACCCAATCAGGTCTGAACGAAATAGAAATGAAATTAATTGTTGTGTACTTACATTATGTTTTAGGCTTTCCATAGTAGCTCTTTATTTTGAGTGGGCGAATCGTTGGGATAGAGGATCAGTTTTGTACCTTCATTCAGTGATAAACTGATCACTCCTGTCTTCCATTAAATTAGGTTGTCTGGCTGTGAGCCCACCTGACAGCATAAAACAGCAAACGATCTATAGCATTCACCCAAGATAATCTCAATCCACCTGGTCTTACAAACACAATAGCTTGCTTTAACCAAACACTTCATTATATACTAACTGTTCTGTGGGGTCAAAATGGAGGGGTCGATCGATTTGTACGAATTTTTTCTGGAGCATCTATGAGAAAGATAATAGAATAAACTCAGTAATTGAATTAGGGGTAATATGATGGGACCAGTTTCTTATTGTTATCGAGTAATTAAACAACCTATCCAATAAACACATATCGACACACGCACACACAGACACTATCGACTTGCCAAGTGATAGGGTTGTGTTTGTCTCAATGAACTGAAAATAATACAACAGAATGGAAAACATGTTGTTTCTTTCATTTTGACACTAATCAGGCGATCAAAGCAAAGCTTGTTGTCAATATCAACGTTTATTTCTTCTTCTTGAACGCATATTTGGAATACTTTGTTAAACTGATTTTGACAATTCACTTCCTCTGTTAATAGTATGTATATGTTGTTTGACTGAAGAGAATCTGAGCTGACTGTTATACTTACACTGTGTTTGATCTTTCTGGAGGACTGCAGTTTCTGTCTGGGACTCTGAAATTCGACCACTTTCGTGTCGTCTTCGAACAAGAAGACTTCGGACTTCACACGTTCAGATATATCATTCGTTTATAATACGGAGTTTATCGAATAGAGGTCTTGAAATTCTTGAAGTATCCGGCATCCAACCGATTGCTCATCATTCATGTTAGCCGATTGGACTCTGTTATGGCAAAACTTGTTATCATGAAAGTCAGGATCTTCATCGACAAGGAAACAGTCATCATACTTAAAATCCAATTAATTTCATTTGCTTTTAGTTACTATTAACATGGTATAATTCCTCTCCCTATATTGTTTTCAGTGTTTTAGTAAAACGAGGTGTAATTTGTTTCTTCAATCAGATTGTACTTAGTGGTTCAAGGTGTGTGTTTGTTTTTTTTTAGTTGTAATTCAGTTTCCCATGTCTGTTTTGTAGATGATTTTCATGAGAATTACAACAACAGAGTTTCTAACTTATCTTACACTATATATATTCGGTGCTTCCTTTTTCAGTTCCTTTCTTCTTTTTGGCGGATTTCTAATCTTCCTGTCCCATGGGGGTCCTTGGGACCTGAATCAAAGATCCCAAAACCAACATTGAAGGTTGATCCCTTTTGCTGTCTTGCAGAGTTTTTATTTTCTCTCTCCGTCTTGGTTGAGTCATTTGACACCCTGAGATTACTCAGGTTGTGTGCTGACTTCTTCCAAAGTTTGAATCTCCTCACAAAGGATCTTTTCAGCTTCGTCATCTTCTGCATCACTACAAAGGGTCTTTTGAGATTCTTCTGGGCGAACAATATACGGTTTTATTTTATTTTTGGCATCTATTTGTATTTGATCGGTATCATTTTTTTCGGAAATATTCTCATAAATTCAAGTATTTGCACTGAAGTGTCCCCGTTTAACTCAGCAATTGAAATTATTTGACCAGCTCATGTTCAGTGACGTATACCAGTCATTCCAAAACTTTATCGATCTCAGCATAATTAGTGACTAAGATTTTTTAACGACAATTCATGTCCAAGATACTGAACAATTGCATTCATGTGTCATTGTTCTAGTCTAATCTCACTAAAAAGAGTTTTTATTCGTAAGAAATGCATATATATATATATATATATATATATATATATATATATATATATAAATATAAATATACATATATACATATAAATATACATATATATATATATATGTACATATATACATATATATACACACATATGTATGTTTGTATGTATATGCATATGTTATCTCTATCAATCATTATTGTTACATGTGGAATGGTTCCAACAGCTATCAAAGGAACTGTTTCTCTGTTATTGGACACAATGTAGAGACAACCACCCTCATTTCCTGTTCTACGTTAATTTCTGAAAAAAAAAAACTATATCCCACACTTTTATCAATATTAGATGGACTGTGTGATTGTTGATGTGTTAGTGAGAGATGTCGCGTC
>OY735199.1:80128724-80176224 GCA_963457665.1 Thysanoteuthis rhombus
AAATTCGAATGAGTTATCCATTATCCTCATGTTGTATTTCGTCGGGATAATGCATGTTTGATTATGAGAAAACACATTATCAATTGTTCCTTTTAACTTTGATGCACTCTAGAAGGATATTCACTCCTTGCATCCTAGATTTTCTCCTTCTCTGCCTCCCTCTCAATCATCTTCTTCAGGTGCATTTTGATGTTGGATATCATCAGCAGCAGCTGCCTTTTAGTGTCCATCAGTTGAGACAGATGTTTATCGAAATTCACTAAACCTTTTTTATCGTAGGTGTCACGGAGCCATCACTTTCTGAATTAGTCGTTGTTGTCACGGTTTGTTAAATTTTGTCAGTCTTGGTTTTACATGTGATTTTGATATTGGGAGGGTCAATATTGTGAGTCCTGATGTCCATTAATTATCTGCCATTTTTGAAACATCAGCCTTTTACTATTTAAGGTTTCTAATGAATTCTATGATACCTTGGACTCATTATTCCCTACTGGTACATAGTGCTGTCTTGAGATCCCTCAACGTTATGATGGGCATGATTCTCCCTTGTGTGCATTGCATGGTTCTCAGTTTAAGGGTCTTTCTTTTTGGTAGATTCCCCGTTTAGGCTCCATAGGTGACAATCAGGAAAATGCTTTGGTTGTATACGGTTTCTTTTGCACTGGCCCGATATTCTTGTTCCGCTCTTTTTTTCTGTCGATTTTTGTTCTTTACGATTAAAAGGCAAACGTGTCCATTATTGATGTCAACATTACATTGATACTTCGGGCATGCTTTTTATTCTTCCTTCTAAACATATCCTCATATTCTTATTCTGTAGGGATTATCCGGTTTTAGATATCATTAATAAATCTTTGGTTTGTTTCACCTGAGGATTTTATCTATATTCCTGTTAGGATCGTTTTATTTGCATGATTATCAGAGCAAATATTCATTTTTTCTTCATTTTAATTACTTTGACCAAAGACATAAATTCATGAGTGAACAGTGTTTGGCTGACAAATCAGCATACACAAAAAACATTAATTACCCCTGATTATATATATATATATATATATATATATATATATATATATATATATATATATATATATATATTGTAGAGTTTTTGTAGTCTTAAAAAATATGAGGATATCAGTTTGCTCAATTGATAAGTGCAATAAAATATGAAACAAATTTGTTCGGGTAATATATCACATATTTTTACGTGCTGATACATACGTAAATAATGCTCTTGTTTTTTATTGATCCGAAGCCAGTCCCAAGATAAGACGCACAACTCATAGAAATGACAAATTCAGTCTAAAACGTTAGAACATGTCTGAGAAGATTGACAGAGTTTAATCATATACGAATTTCAGTTTCGTGGCAGATCTGATGCCGTTGTTGGCTTATCTTCCGTTTTTGGATATCCGTACCGACCCCCGTATGCATAGATTGTTTTTATAAAGATAAAGTCAGCTAGAACACACCGAGTTAACTATTTGTAGAATTGTAGACGATGTTTTTCTTAGGCAATATTGGTGTAGCAGCTGAAGAATTATATTCTCTCCATAATTTCAAACTATACTTACCATCTCACAGCAGAGATCTAAGATAATGACAGCAATGAAACCGTGAAAAGCTTAAAGCGTTTCATGTATCGTTTTCTCTAAAACTTCTGTCGATTCATGCCCAGCCGAATCCGTCGAAGCGCAATGTCTCCATAAGAGCTCAAAAGACATTAAATTTAGTTGACAGGAATTTCATTTAGATCAGTTCTATGGCTTAACTGAAATGACGAAAATTTGCCAAACAGAATGTATTGTAATGGTTGAGTTCTTCACACGTCCCCACGCTGAGAAGAAAAGATACAGAAGGTACCAGGGCGAAAGGTTTGTTGGTATCAAATACTATACTGACTTGATGAAAGAAATATAATGGATAACATTAGTTTTTCTCTCCAGAAAGGGCATGATGTACATTATGCCCTTGGTAAATATGTATGTGACGTCGCATTCTATGTTGTGCAGTACGAATATTTCTAGTCACTCAATAAATATCGACTTACACCTAGATTGAGTTGCGTCCATACCACTGGAACGTAACATGAAGAGGTCTGAAACTTCTTTCTATTTAAGATAAAATCCAGAGCAATTGAAATATGACATAGTCGTGATGCATTTCCCAATTTGCAGCTGTGAGATGTTTAAACGCACTCAGATTTATCATATCAGACAATTTGCAATGAAAAAAAATTGGTTTAATCAAGTCAGTCATTTTCGCTTTTCTTCCAGTATGCGATGTCATCTGGCAGATTTGTTTACAACGATGTTTATTCAACTGATGCAATTACGAAAGTATTTGTCGCTTCTACTTAAATCATCCGTGTTAGTCGTTTACCATGAAACCAATATGGTCATCTACAAGCGTACACTAAATGTATCCCTATTTGAGGGATTTTATTCAATAATAAGTACTTGACAATATTGCTCTCATTTAAATGCATGTAGGTTGCGCAAAGATAGCCATTGCCTGCTATATTTTACAATACTTGGAATAGAATAAGAAATACAATAGTGGTAATACATTATTTCAGAGGCTGACGAATGATCATTCGTTAAAATTTTATCTGGACCCCCAACCCCAGTATAATGTTCCATCAATTTAATTATATAACCATTTATATTACAGAAATATTTTTGCTACAATGGTTTGGGATTGTCCTGCAATTTATGTAATGTGTTGGCTAAAATTGATGATTTTTCATCATTAAGTTTCGGATATTTATATATCTTCATGAACAATGTTTGAATATCTTTAATAACTTCAAAATATGCTTGGCTCTTGCATTTGTATCTAAATACATGGACACATACAACTTTCATACATGATTTTATATCATATTAGTGTATATATATATATATATATATATATATATATATATATATATATATATATATATATATATATATATATATATATATATATATATATATGCATATATGTGCATCCACACGAATTTCTTTCTCATTCATACATACATATGCATAAATGTATATATTACTAGTTTATAATTCTAAGTTTTTCATGAACACAATATGTACTGGGCTATGTTTTTGTTCATGAATTATTGCTGTAGGAAATGTAATAATATGTTATTATTATTATAGTGTACAAAAATATTAATATTGTGAAAGGTTGACTTCTAATCGCACAATTTTTCGCACTTTTTCATACGATCTAAATTAGCATGTTCAGTTAGGTTTATGAACCAAGCCTTTTTTTTGGCTTCTTTTATCGTCTATCCTTCTCATTCCTTTTCCAACTCCTCTGCTTTTTCAAATGCAGTTTTCTTTAGCATGATATTTCTGTAGAGTTACTTTTCGACACGATCTCATGATTGCAATTCAACTAGTATAAAAAATGTGTTACACCTTGGCAAATTTTTAGTCGATATTCACTGTTTTGTTGACGCACTCATGACCCCGAGAGGATAAGTATTTTCATATCATAATTTTTTCCCCGGTTGTCTAGAGAGTTTCTCGAATTATAGAGCTGAGATTTTTAGTTTGTTTTATTCACGCTGCGAGAGGTTACTTCTTAAATCAATAAAAATGTGTTGTCTCACAATTCACATCGAAAATGACTAAAATTATTCCAATTTTTCATATACTTAACTGAATTTGTTAAAAGTTCTGCAATTTTTTTCTTAACATATTTTTCTCAAAGCAATAGATTGGGGGAAAGACATTCCTGTCATATCTCTAAAATATGTCGCTGGAATTTTCTATAACTATTTTGTTGTGCAATAATTCCAATGCAACTTCAGGGATATGTTTAGTCAATTGACATAGCGATTCGGCTTTCTAGCTTCAGGAAAGCAACCAGTGTAGGAAAAGGACAATACTGATTCCGAATAAAAAATTGGAACATTTTTAGGCGGTTGAAAGTTAACTTTGACGTCCAAGCAGCCCCTGCAGCCAATCCTATACCCTTCAGATTATATTATCCAGGCAAAGGAGGGAATTCTATTGACTGAGAATCCTGATGTTTCCATATGATTAGCCTAGGCTTGTGCCCTGTAAAGTTCACTTCAATGTCGTGCCATCGTCTATTTACATGGACACAAGTCTTCTCGAAATCATTCACCAGTTGTCAAAGTATTATTGAACTTTACTCAGGAGCTTAAGTAGATAAATAAGTTCTTACATAAATAGATATCTGTTCTGTGTTTTATTTGCACCAGTTGCGTTGAAGCATCAGGTCCAATGATAAAACAAGAAACCATTACCAGAAACGAAAAAGAAAAAAATTCTGTACACAGGTTTCTACGGTTTTCAAATTGGTCTGGTCTGTTGTGTATGTATGTGTCGCTGTTGTATAATGAATAACTGAGACAAATAATGCAGGAGATATAAGGGTTGACCTGCAAATTAAGAGTCCGTAGTAAAGGCGAAAAGAAGCAGATAAAGAAAACTAGAGAAATAACATGGTAAGAATTTAGTGTCTCGTTTATCTCTCCTTTTCTCAACATTGGGATTTTGCAGCTTGTGATAGATGCTTGAAGACGCAACACAGAAAATGCAGAGTACAAGGCAAAAAAACGGTCAGGAGACGGGAAAGACGGCTGGGGTTTGAGAGACGATATTTTCCTCCCCGGATGAGAGTAACGACTGCTGCTTCGAGTGTTGGTGTCCTCTTATTGACTACCCTCTATGAGAAAGGGCCCTTACTTGGGATGTAGATAACATAACGTGTCCAGGCTAATCAAGCCATGAAAATAAACAAATGTTGTTTCTGGCGACCAATACCACTTGAAAACATTGTTTTGTCTGCATTGATTGGCCAGTCAGCAAAAAGCATATCCTCCTTTGAAATAGCTGTCTTCATTGATATATGTTAGTAATAATGCAGATTATTCTCCACTGACCTATAACTTGAGTTTTTCTGTCAGTGAGAAACATTGATTATTCTATAACTAAATGTCATCGTTGACCACTGAAAATCCGTGCAGTGCACGCCTGCATTTCCAAACATAACGCGTATAGGCTATATCAATGGACCTAGACGACTGAAAATTCAAGCATTCTCCTCTTGTTTTATAGAGAAAAGAGAAATCTCTTGGTTAAAAACCAAACCAACATGATCTATAAAATTAGAAATGAAGGTCCAATTTGCAATGAAAGTTTAAGCTAAACTGATCGCTATTTATGTGTGAGTAGCATTCCTGCTTGAAGATTCAATCCTTTATAGTGATCACAGCCTAAATAAAAAGTGAGACAATTGTTTATCCCCCCTCTTCCCAAAGCAGCGTACTGCCAAAAGATCAAACAGTTTCAGGGTAAGTAACCGAGCCTGTTATGATTTTTCATCAGATGAAGCTTTTTCAACAGTCATTGATTTTTGTATGCATTTTCGTTCATCATGTTTTATTTCGCAGTTCCTAAGACCGTCAGTCCACGACATTGAATAAACTGTGTGAATCAGGAATAAATAATAAACACTCGAGTTGTCTTTACCTAGACCCCCCCTAACTTGATAGTTATTCGATTTTCACAACAAGTGCCTTAGTGTTTGTCAAAGATCAAATCTTACCATTTAAACTTGTTTCTTATTTTCCTCGATCGAGTGTCGCCATCTTATTGATTTTATAGTTTTGTTTACATACACGACTAGTACGAGTTGTAATAAAAAAGGAGAAAGTACTTTTGGTCAGGTAATCAATACAAACTGTCACGTGACCAATATCTTTTGGCAGCATGCTGCATAAAGGGTGATGAATTAAAGTGTCGGAAAAAAAAGGAGAATTAATGAGTAAACTACATTTTTTTGTTGGATGGTTATCACTGAAAAGTCAACATTTTCAAAAAGCTTCCAGGCATAACAATCTTTTGATAGGTTTAATATCTTAACTCTCCATGACAGACCTACCCAACCAGTCGTCCTTTCTTATCCGAAAAGTGTTCAGTTTCCTAATTCCTCTATCAAACGAATTCAGGTGGAAATATAATTTTAGGCGGAAAGATCAGAATGATCAAATGAGGGATGCATATTGCTTTATAAACATGCATCTTAATAAGTATACTGAAATACTGCAAAATTCTCGCTTAATTATCTTTAAATATACAGTTATAAAATGTAGATCCTTCATTTCACAATGGTGCCTTTACATAAGGCCATTAATTTCAGTGTTAAAAATAGATGACTATAAATTCTTTAGACTCTAAATCCTACATTGGAAATACATTTTCGATGTTAACTATGGATAATTCGTTTGTATTTGTGTAAAATTAGCTCAGGTTTCTCATCTAATAGATCCGAACGAGAAAATTTTTTCAATGTTAGAAATGAGGTTAAGAAGATATGAAAAGTTAGGCGTCCTTCTCTTAAAAAAATAAATTGCAATGAAGTGAAAAAAAAAAAGAATATATTGAAGCCCTGTTCTCCTTTACATGCAGCGATGCAAGGATTATTGCGAGTTTCAAATCTGGTCAAGCCCAGGATTCTATCCTCACGAGTAATTTTTTCACAACCCTTTTGACTGGATACAAATCCATCGAAGGGATACCCTTACCCGAATCTACGAATGTACAAAATTAGAAATTTACGTGCCCGGATACATTTATCCAGATGGTCAACATTTTCTCATATTTCCCTTATACTGGGGATCGAACTCAAGTCCTTCGTGTCAGGTGATAAAACTAACCCATACAATCTCCAATCGGTCAAAAAGTTAGGGAACTGTGAATTGTGAATGCACCAAATATTCATTAACCCCTGCGTGGAAGTATCAACAGGAAGCATAAGGATGATATAGCGAGGCAAAATTATTATTTTACCATCCCATCGATGTTTGATTCAGCAGCCAATGATTTATCAAAAACTCTTTATGAGCAGAAAAGAACATGTAACCCCGAAGCAGAATGTACGAATGACCCTTCTTTTGGCTGCCCAGTTGGACAAATATCTTTGCTACGATCGATAAATGGTTATGTTTTATGGTTGCATGCATCTTTGGTTCGAAAGCATTTACACATAACATCAAGTCAAGATCTAAAACATATAGCTCTATTTGAGGCTTCCATTTCTCACTCTGCAACGCCCCTCTCCCCCAACCTAATGATATATATCGATAAATATATATATATATATATATATATATATATATATATATATATATATATATATATATAATACAAATCAGCTATGCAATAAAACATAATGTAATACAATGTGTGATGGTTTTAGTTCATAAAGTGCTCGATACATTCAACATGAAACATTAAGTTGATTTTGAGTAGAGCTAAAAATATGATAAAGTAGGGATTTTGCTTCACAAACACATTTATGTTTCTGCCCTGTTTGGGATCCTTCAAGCGAATGATTTGGTTTATTTTAGACTTCAGGCGGATGAAATATGAAATAAACCGAATTATTCGCCTGAAGAAACCTTAACATGGCAGAAACATGAACGTGGTTGTATAGCGAATCCTTAATTCATATATATATATAAATATAATTATATATATATATATATATATGTGTGTGTGCGTGTGTGTGTGCGCGCGTGTGCGTGTATGTGTGTGCATAGTGAAGAATTGACTCCAACATGTGATATAATACACGTTTTCATATGTATATATATCCATTTATTTCCTGTACATAAATCTATACGAGGAAAGTGGATAGACAAAAACCCATTACTATCATAGAACAACTAAGCTTCGTTCGATGTCAACTTGTCATTATTTTCTCATACCATCCTTTGCCATAAGCGTTGGAGAAGTCTAAACCCAGATGAAACATTTATTACCAATATAGAATTTGAGATACAAACTAATTAGCATGAACTCTTGTCTTTCCCAAATGGACACCTTTCTCCAACACTACTGGACGTATAGTCATATGTGTACATATTTGTACCGGAATGCTTAAAATAATACTTTGAGGCTGGAATTTATCAAAGCACAACACATCTATTACACACGGTCAGGTATAATATTTCTTCCTATGCCCACCTTTTCTCTCTCCTGCTATCTATCTTCTCTTTCTTTCTGACAAATTATTCATGACTATAATTTGATTCGCATTTGAGTGCAATTTCCAGCAAATTCGATTTGTACATCTCTAATGGCTGTATGGTCTTGTTTTAAAAGCATACACACATGTGCTCAAATAAACACACATAACTACACACACGCGCGCATATATATATATATATATATATATATATATATACATATACATATATATATATATAAAAAGAGAGAGAGAGAGAGAGAGAGAGAGAAAGAGGAATGTAAACATGTGTAATCCAATTTCTTAGATATATGATGTGCGTTGGGTTTCTTTCTTTAAAAGTGCTCGATACAAAAATATTCAGATTGAGTGAAGATTCAAATATGGTGATACTATAAATTTGCTAAACAAAAACGTTTATTTTCAAGCCCTTCGAGCTTTTTCAGGTGAAGGATTCGATTTATTATGATCCTTATTTAAAATGTTAATGTAAAGAGCATGGGAGCATTTTGTTGATTGAATTCAATTTTTTAAATCAATATTTTTCCAATTTCAGTTATTCCAATACTCTTTTTTTCGAATTTCATACATGTGGATTATAAAATTATTTTAGATAATAAATTGGTTGATTGACCCGTGGTAATTTTCAGTGTTTGGAGACATTTTTTTTTTGTTATTATCTATTTGCTGTAAGAGATGTAAGGTTTCAATGTTAGTGTTTGAGGCTGCACTTTATGTATTATGCTGGTTGCATTTGGAGTATTTTTAAAAATTATTAAAATCGTGTCAATGATCCAGGATATGTATTTATATATATATATATATATATATATATATATATATATATATATATATATATATATATATATATATATATATATATATATATATATATATATATATATATATATATATATATATATTTAACAGAGAGAGAAAGACTGCTCAAGAGGGAAGGGGATAGAGGTGTTTCAAGCGTTTTGAATACCACACTTACGCTAATTGACATGCCTGTATTACAAGGAAATATGTGAACATAGATTGAGAAACAGTGGAAGATTTAGACAAACCTGATAAAGAATGCAATTTTAATCTATATTTATGCATCCGTACTTTATTACCTACATACAATCTGGTAAAATCATATTATGCAACTGCAAATATATTCATTTATTCAGTTTAGTGACTTGTATATTCTTAAGGAATCTGTTTTTTCAATTAATGCATTTTGAAAGCATACGGTGGAACATCGATTTGTATCAACCAAAGTTATAAATCTCAGAACTGTTAAAAATCCAGTCTTGTCTTTTCATTCTGTCAGGTTCTGTAAAGTTTTGATCAAATAGTTGATATCCGCGACTATTTGACGAAATGATTGCATCTTTTCGATCAGGAGAGTTTTTTCTTCTTTTTTAAATTTTTCAACAGATTTATGTTTTTGCTCATCATTGTTCGAACAATATGCTCCAAAGTTCTGGATGGATTTCTATGGAATTATCTGGAAAGTTGGACCATGCTAAAATCGTGAGGTTGATCCACAAAAATATTTTCTATTTCCAAAACATCAAGCTAAGTGACATTAAAGCAATAATCCTTGTTTGAAAAAAAAACAGCAAAAAAAAAACAAACGAATGGAAACTATCAAAAGATACTGTTTAATCAATCTTTTTTTTCCCCCAGATTAAATAAAATGTTTAGGGGGCATCAAAGATGAAACCCTCATGTCTAATGAAATTATCCGTCCCCAATGGAAGATATCCAAAAGGACAGCCACCCGCACTCATCAATCAAGAACAGCTTTTACATACAATCGGTGTTCAATTGTGGCCGGCAGGTAGAAGAATCTGCAGTGTTTAATGAAGCTCAATACTTCCCTTGGGGCACGTCTGATCGGAATTTAATTTGCAGGACAGAATTAAGCCAACCAATAGATTTATATACTACAAAATTCAAAATTACAACTTTCACTAATGTGTGACTGTTATATGTATGCGTGTGTGTGTGTGTGTGAATCTATATATGTAAATATACATGTATATTGCGCTATATTACATTGAAACTCTTATTCAGGAGGATTTTCCGTTATTTTACGTTAAATGTATCACTTTGCCTTCGCAACGTCATAAAAGGAACAATTAAAAACAATAGGGAAGAAGTGTCTATCTATTCACTTTGTCTAGGCTGAGTGATACACTCGTTGAGTTATAACTGATCATTTCAAATAAGTGTTTCAGCATAATATAACCTAATTCATAATCATTTAGCCGGATCAGAAATAGCGAATAGATGTAAGCATATGAATTTCATTAAACACTCTCACACACACACACACACACACACACACACACACAAGCATATATATAAAGAGAGTTGTAATACGACGATACAGCCGTCTGTGGATGGCACAATTATTAATTATCATCACAGTTAATGCTCCCTTCTTTATGGTGGAGCTCTATTGATGATGATGATTTATTTGAAACATGTTACCTTGAGGGTGCCACACCCACAGAAAGCAAGAGATTTTACTTTTCTAACCAAAAAAGTCATCCATGCATAAATACACAATTCATCAACATCTATCCTACTTTTACTTAAATAATCACTGCCATTTGTTCATCATCACCCTGAGTAAATCCACAGCAATTTTAATGTCAAATATTGGAAGGATCTTTGCAGGCTTTTTTTTCACAGCATATTGATATCACGATTAAAAGTCTTCAATATCTCTTAGCTTCTTATTCCATTCCATTATGGACTAGTGTAGCATATGATAAATGGAAAAAAGTACGTATAATCGTTATGAATTGATTTTAAGATGTTTCCCGTATAACTAATGGAATACACTCCAATTGCAAAGAAAAGTCCACGTGTATGAAAAAAAGTCTACTTGAAATCAAAAATATATAATAATTTTCTAATGATTCTACAAGTCTGTCGAATACTTGAATTTTGATTACAGAATATACTGATCAAAATCTTTTTACCAAATTCATTTTTGTAATTCCCTAATTTGCCGAAAAAAAATTATCACACAGAGTCAGAAATCGATAAAATAAAATAAAACACCGAAAAAAAAAGTGGCTACCTTCTGTATCGACTGACAATACAACAACTCTCGAAAGGCTCTCCCCGGGAGCAAGCCTGATCGTAGCAAACTAAGATACCTAATGGACGGATCCTTATCACAGCTTTGGTGATGTAAACTTAAGCGAAGGTTTAGCATCAGCTTGGTTTGTAGACATCAAAGTTAGTATTTGACCACCTCCAACTGGTTTTGGAATCTGATTCGTCCTTCTCCCAAACTACTATTTCCACTTAGAGCTAGGGGACGAGAGAGATTTATCCCATTCTCAATGGCATTTGTTCGATTTAAACATAAACATCCTTGGTTTGAGTTTAAGCTAGACTCCCTGGTTCCATTGTCAAGAGAAATAAAATGCACAAATACACCACACGAACCCTTAAAATGATTGCATATACGTTAACAAAACTACGGGAAAGACGAGATAATTATACATATAATAGCTTGATTATAGCAACCGGCATTTCAATAGTTCCTGGTTCTTGATGCTCTTTCTGTTTCCCTGAAAACTTGTACATACCTTCACTATTCTAAAATCATTCATGTGAATCACCCAGCCCCAACTTGTGACAATTTTCTTCTTTTGAATTCAGAACTCCAATATTCAGACTGAATGTCAACACCTGGTAAAACTAACTTTAGATGAAAATTTCAAGTTTTGGAATTCACTCAACTACTCTCATCACCTGAAATAATATTCCTTTTTATGAGCCCATTCATCTCTAGTACACGCTTATGAGAGAAAAAGGAGGATAATGTGGGATGCAATGTTTTTTTTTAATCAAGTATTTGTTTTTCTCAGTATTGCCAATTATAGTATGTTAAAAGTAGTTACATCTCTTTCCAGAAATGGTCAACATCGATCAGACTTTCAAGTTTCCTGCTTACCTTACAGTTAGTGCTACTAATGCTTCATTTACAAAACTTTTGTAACTGAAAATCACAGATATAGACTTGATTGATTCATGACTGAACTTATGGTGCTTGCTTTTTGCAGAATGTCTTTCATTTCAATGCACATAATGACAAATGCTAATGGGATGTACTTTACTAATGAAATCAATCGGTTGCAAACATAAAACCGACAACACTGCAAAGAAAACTTGTCATCACAGTCAATAATCGAACAATCCCAAAACAATCAAAATTTCAAGTCAAGTAAAAAAAAATCCATCTAGGAATAATTGCGGTCAGAACAAATTTTATTTATGACATCACCTGAGTTTCCTGGTTAAATACATCTAAAATAGAGTCAAAAGAAAACATTCTGGAGAATATGGGTGTAATTAGAAACCTTTCAAAATAGTGTCCCAGAGAGGTCAAAAAGGCCTTTCCCAAAGAATTATTTGAATAAAAAAGTCTTAGATGAGGTTGAGTGGGGTTTCAATGCAAATTCTCAACTCTATGAAAAAAAAACGGTATGGCCAGGAGAGCGGGAGGCACCGACAAACCCACATAAGGAGGGATAGAATCACCCACCACTATGATGGCTACTGCTGTTCCATTATTATTGGAGGGTATTGCATAGTTTCATGTTTTTTATGATATTGATCTTGGGGAAGCGATATCAAATAAAATTATTCATCAGTTCTAGAAATACCTGATTGGTTCAACCTTGAATGTTATCCAACTCCTCATTTTAGATTTCAGTGGCGAGTATGTCTTTCAGGTCGTGGTTCGTAGCTACTCACTATCTTTTCCCGGGCTTAGGACTTTCATAAGTGAGTCGAGAGCATTTGTCAAGGTTTATCGATGAGCAAGATTCAATGAACGAAGGAAATTATAATGGTCAAACTCTTCTCACTAGTTCACAAGTTTAAAATCCGTGATTGATTTGAGTTTTAATTAGTGAGCGTGCTTACGTTTCGTTGGTTATCAAGAGGCGTAAGTATGTCATCAGTGTAATTGAAATGCTAACATTTCAAAATCATTTGCACTCATTACAGTTTGAGATCTATGGAAAGCTTGAACATGAGGAAAGGAAGGGCCCGAGGATAAACGTGATTTCTCATCTGTACTTGACACCTGTCTGAAAGGCACACCCTCTTCAAACGGACACCTATCGAGAATTAAAGAAGAGGTGGTCGTAGTCTTTGTCATCATAATAAGAATTATTCATGATGCATTCATTATTTAATCATTCATCTTCAAAGTTTTACAATAATATAAAGTTCACGAGGACACTGTTTGGCAAAACTTTCTTGCAGTTCATTGTAAGACTGATGCACCGGTTTGAATCTATGGCTAAAATTGTCAAGCACTTACTGAGTTTTGACTTTATTTCCCTCGCTTCAACAATTACAATTTCTGACTTCCGGTTGGCATGATGTGTAGGAAGAGAAGGGAAATGAAAGAAATAGATTCCATTCCTCAAATCATCAATCAACGAGAGGGGACAAAAGAACAAAGTTGGGACGAGATGGTGGAAGAGGGGAAAAGAAAGAAAGAATACAAGATGGAGAGATAGAAAGAGAAGTAGAGAGGAAAAAGGCAGAAAAGGAGAATGAAAGCCATGTTGACACTAATTTTCTGTTGATATCTAGATTGCCTTGAATTGTATCTAGAATTATCTAGATTTCCATGCAATTCATCTAAAAAGATATCTAGATACACTTTTTATTATTTCCCTGTCCATGGCTGATTGTAAAGATTTTTTCAGTTAAATATTCCCAAGATTCATGATTTTCTGTCATTTGAATCAGCCAATCTTCTTTCAGATGGTTCCAGAGCAGATTCCTTGGTCTTAGATGCTAATCTTAATCTTGGTTTCTTGGTCTTATCTCCAATATCATGAGATCTTTCTGAAGAGTCTATGCTTTTCATTTCTTTATCACCATGTCTTGGCTGACATTCTGCGAGTGACTGTTTCATTCGATTAACATTCTCTGAATGCCGAACGATATCCTTCATTTGAGCTACAGAGCAAAATGTGCACGATACTTTTCACCAATTTTTTTTATCATCATGTAGAGTTTCTATCATGTTTGGCGTATTGTAAATTTGCATTAGAATATTAAAGCCTTACCCTTGCTTGCAGTTTTGTTACATGTTAGACGATATATATTGCAATGGTTAAACAACACAGTTGAATGAATAAACAATGACAGAAATTGGGAGAAAAATGTGGCAACTTTAGAATAATGAAGGACAACCGATGGACATTACAACTCACAACATGGATCCCCAGAGATCACATGAGAAACTGAGGCCGACAGAAACCAAGATGGAGAGATGAACTACAAATTCAGGAAATACTGGCTCAGCAACGCCCATGATAGAGAATTGTTGCAAATCCTGGGTAAGGTGTATGTCCAGCAACGGACATTAAAAGATTGATGATAATGATGATGAAGATGATGATGATGATGATGATGATGATGATGATGATGATGATGAAATTTGCAGAACTATGGTAATCTGGAATATTAAAGTCGGAACTCTCCCCACTAGGGGCCACGCTGCTTGAGGAGCCTTTTTTTAATCGAAACATCGTCTTAACTTCTTTCCTTCACGTTCGATATGTTTATGTTAACATGTCAAGAAAGTATATATCGTATTGATGAAAAAAAATCACAGAATTTTGAACAAGGAAAAATGCAAAATTCAAATTGTGTCATAAAAATAGGAGAACATTGAAAATTTATGTTTGAAAATTATGAATCCTTGCTCAGAATTCTGTCAAATTTATACGTGTATGAAGTTCTCGGTATTAACACCCTGGAAAATGTATCAGACATCTTTTTCAAAAGCCTTTTCCTCCGTTTTCAACATATTGAGGATGTTTGTGACTGTTTTATTTCATCAGTAGAATTTTAGCAACTGTCACTGGACATAAATCTGACTGTATATTTGCTAGACTTCATTACTGCAGCCATGGCAGAACCATTACTTTCTGAACTTATCTAGTTCATCAAATCATCATATCAGTTTGCAACGTTCTCAGCATATACCCTCCATTGATCTCAGTTGTGAGTTGTGATGTCACAAAGTTGCCTAACATTCTTACAACATGTCCAGCCCATCGCCATTTGAGTTTTCTTCTTTTTTTTCTATGATATATCGGAGTCCTGGCACTTCTCTGATGTGAGGTGGTGTCTTATATATAATCTCTCCATCAGGTTGAACATGATTTTTTTTATGTGCACGTCCCATGGTTCCCAATTCGAGAAGCAATCTCTGTTAAGATCTATATTTCAGCTCCATAGGTGACTATCAGGGGGATTTAATGGTTGTATCCCTTTCTTTTCAAGACTAAGTTATTCAAACATACTTTGGGATAGAAATAAGTACATAGAAGTCTCTAAGAGTCAACATATATACATAAAAAGAGAGAGAGAGAAGGAGAGAGAGAGAGAGAGAAAGAGACCCCTTGTCATCAGTAGGTTCAGCCATCATTAATTCAACCCAATATTTTTTTTACATTTTTGCGAGGCACAGCGAAGAACGGTAAACAGTAAAAACCAAACATGAGAAGTTTAAAAATTATAAATGGAATTTTATTTAAAATGTAGTAACTGCTGCGATGTTTTGAAAAAAAAATACAAAAATATTGATATAATATCTATGCTATCAATACGAGGAAAGATTGTAAAAAATTTTATTTCTTTGGAAAATATAAACCTAAAGATAATCTTGGTTGGAATCTTGTTTACACTCAGCAACCTGCAAGTTGAACGGTATTTCACAAGGGTTTTTTTTCACCCCAATTTCGTGTACTGTTGTTCTATGAAATTAATGGTTTTTTCTTATGAATAACTGTTTCCCATTGTATGTTTTACTGTATCTGTTCATTCATTTAGACATTTTCTATTTGCATTCGTGTTCGTTAACCGAAAAGTGTAATTAACGTGTTTTATGTTTTGGTAGACTGGGCAGATTTGGGGCGTGTCAGCAGGACTATGCACATATTTGGTGCATTAATGCCCCCTGGTGCTACTAACCCTTGTGAATGGCATGTGATAACGGTATTCTTAATATAAAATTTAAAAAGCAACAAACTCATTTATTACCATATAGTACCGTGATCGTATATTGCGATTCATTCTTGTTTAGTCTTTCAGCAAGATGTAACGTGTGTAATAGGCGATATTTTGTAGGATCTACTACGGGAAAATACTGAAAATTTAGTTGTCATAACAGAGGGGTCTTATAGATCTGGTCTCACAGGAAATGTTACTCAAATAAGCAACGATAGTTGGACACAAATATAGGCCAAATAAATATCTGTTATTTCACAAAAATACATCTATCATGACATTGGCCAAAATGAAAATTCGGTTACGACTGCCTCCATAAATACAACTTCCGTCACATCGAATCAAGCAGTGTGCACAGGAAATGTGTGACGTTTCAAAAAATCATAATTACCTGCCAGTCGATGGGAGTTGAATTATTTTCACACCAAATTGGTTAATGTTGAGAGTATTCATAGAGAGAAATGGGAGGCTCTGCAGAGAGAAAAAGAGAGAACGTTCCATAAGAACCAAAATTGATTTCTTTCAAACCAAATTGGAATGATCCAAGAAAGAGAGAGAGAGAGAGAGAGAGAGAGAGAGAGAGAGAGAGAGAGAGAGAGAGAGAGAGAAGTGGGGCAGGTAGACGATTTATATCAGCTGGACTTACCTTTTTTTCAGACCAAATCGAAAAAAAGCTAAGAATCATCCATGAAAATAGAAGTGGAATTGAAACAGACAGAGACAGAGAAAAGGACAGAGACGGAATGTCAATGAACCAATTCGACTCTTTATGAGACTACAGAAAATGAGTTGAAGGTATCTGCTACTTGCAAAGGTTCGTTAGACACTTCAATGAGATAGAAGGGAAAGAAAAAAGTTGCTTCTTGCTTGCAGAGCCAAAGAGAAGGGGATTGTTATGACAGTATGTGCGGAAG
The DNA here is from genome assembly GCA_963457665.1 of Thysanoteuthis rhombus. NCBI lineage: Eukaryota > Metazoa > Mollusca > Cephalopoda > Oegopsida > Thysanoteuthidae > Thysanoteuthis > Thysanoteuthis major. Next base: position 80,145,701 of record OY735199.1, read on the forward strand.
GAAGTCGTTGGTCTATGAGTGTTTTGCTCACAATATCCGAAAAGGTTGAAGCATCCATTGCTTTCATTTTTCATTATAAATATCAGCATTTGGCGAGGATTCTTTCTATAAAAATTATTCAAACATCTTAATGTAGACTCATATATTTGATCAAATTCTTAGGTATTCGATCAATCACAGTATTATATGGACTTTCATATAATTCTCGTATTCAATCAAACAATCATGCGCTATATTTTTCGTCTTTTTACTTTTACAAGAGAAAATCAGGTTTTCCCACTTTGAATTTCCTCCCCTGTTGTTGTAACTTGTTATACTTTCCAAATCACGTTCCACTTTGATGTTGAATTCACATAGTTTGAATTGCTCCTTGGAAGATATTATTGTATTTTCCCCAACATTCAAATCCGTATTCTTTCGTATAATGCACCATTGTTTTTGTGTAGCTCCTGGATATACCCCTCATTTCCAGTATCTGCAATATGTGAAAAAAGCAATGCAAATAATGTCTTACTATTGAAACATAGTCTGATGATGAATTCAAATTACTTAAAATCAATGCTACTTTCATATATTTATTGATCTATTCATACGACAATTGTATAATGATCTATTGACAGCTACTAAAGGAAAATCGCTGGGGAATAATATTTTTTCTTCTCAGTAAAGTTATCTTTAGGAAAGAAATCAGTTGTAAAACTACGGATAATTATCCTGAAATCCACATTTGACATCAAAGTCTGTGATATGGTGAGGAAGCAAAACGTATATTTCTCGAAAAAAATATTTTAACATCAATACACGGATTCAAAATTTACAGAATCTTTTAGCAAAAAAAAGTTTCGATATATATTTCTAATGTTCTACCTGATTTGATTTTATTTTGATTTTTGTATCTTTTAATCACTGGTCAAAATTCGTTCAATTCTGAAGCTATATAAGTATGCTAGCGTATACTTTTTTGATGTATCTGATATTTTTCACGCATTTGATTGCGGAGTTGTGAGTTAGTCCACACTCCAATATTTGTTCCTCCCACCACTTGGAATAAAAAACAAATATTATGCAATGACTTTTTTCAGTCCCCTGCCAAGACAAACAATAGGTATTTTCCATCAAAACGATTCACAGTCTGATTATACGACATCATCTGTGGATATTTCATTATTCATCCCTAGAAACTTTACGTGTAAAGCAAAAATGTCCTCACTTATACAAAGAAATCCAAATAGAACTTGTTTTACACTCACGTTGAAAGATGTCCTATCGATTTTATTTTTTCATTATTTGAAGTATGAAAAAATTATTGAATGATTATGATGCGTTAACACTCTACATAATCCATTTCCCTTGGGTAGATCGGAAGAAATGAAAACAACTTGAGGTCTACATATTTGTTAAACCAAAGAATTGATCTGAAAACCCTGTCAGGTTTTCAATCCGTGGGAGAGTCAAACTAGAATCCTTACACAGAAATAATAACCCAAGGGTGTCAAATCTGTGACCTTAAAATGCATGCAGTCTTTTAGTCAACCGTGTGTGAACTTCTCCAACATATGTATCTCAAGGCTTTCTCACAAAATGCAATCTGAAAGGTCAGTAGAAAATTGTCATTTCTTCTGAGTAATGCACAAAAATTAAACTAAAACATGGATTTTTTTTTAAATGTTAAGGAGTTTATATTTCGTTTTGAATGCATTGAAATGAGTAAAGTTACCCTTATTGGAGGACTTTAGTTTTCAATGTGATCTTTAAACACAAAGAAAATTCGCGAAAACTTGAGTAGTTGATTCATTTTTTGCAAAAACTAATAATGGGGCCAAGGAAAAAAATCCAGTGGTAAAAATCACAAGAGACAAAATCCATATTCACAAAAGCCCCAAGGATCGAACCACAACACTCGAGCGGAAAAGTTGGATGAATCTGAATCTTCCAAAATACCAAAGGACCTGTAGTTGGTGGTAGTGTGCTTTTTTACCTAGACTCCTATTGGGGATTTTTTTCCCCGGACTTTTTTCTTCTTTCTTTTTCTTTTCTTTTTTTTTTTTTTTGACGCATCCAAAAATCTAAAAAAATATTTCACAGTCATAGTTATTTATCTACCCTCATATTATATCAATACATTGCATTGATATTCCTATAGCTTCCTGTGCAATTCGAAGTGATATACCACTTGTTTCATTATTTCAATGTTTTGTTCTTGTAAGTCAATGCTGGTATTATGCAATATTATTTCACACCTTACTCTTCAAGTCAATTAGCAGGTTGCACTTCAATATGTCTCTATGCAAAATGGTCTCCCCTGATCATTATGCGTCGTGATATCTAGTTTTCACAGTCTTTCTCTAACTTTATTAATTCTTCTTGATAAATTTACCTTTTTCCTGAAGCATTGCATTTTATTTTTGTGGTCTCCTTGAGGATTTCAGCGTTGTTTAATACTTTGTTTTCTATTTTTTAAGTATATGTCTTTACTTACCCTATTCAGATCAATCAACTTGTTTTGTGGTTCTTCCACTGCTTAAGTGACTTAAATCCTTTTGTCTTAAATTTTTTCTGTTTCAATTATTTCCTATCTTTATGTAGTCTAAGCATCGCACAGCCATCCCCTTATATGTTATCAATGACTTATATGTAATTTTCGTTAACACTTTATTCTCGCATTGGGTGGAAAATTGCACATGTTCTACTGGACCATATGATTTCCCATGATCTACATAGGCAAAAAAGTGGATTCACTGATCCCTTATATGTAAGTGAATGATCGTTGAAAGCCACTCCTGTACACATTTGTTATATTTATTGTTATAAACAACATTACATTTTAAAAAGGTGATATGAAATTAATTGGTCTTTAGCTCCATTTTTAACCAATTTGTATAGATTGTTCCAAAAATATTTGCTACTAAATGACCACTGAAGTTGAGGAACATCGAGTTCATTCAGTAACTGGGGGGATTACGGTCTCAGAATACCAAGTGACGTAAGCAAATCAAAATCATTTACAGACACTATCGTGCCGATCTTCTCAATGTTTTGAAATAGGAGACAAATCTTCACAATACACCAATAGGACCCTTGTTCCCTACCAATAACTGAAACTCTTGATTGATATTACTGAAAGCAACAAAAGATGAATGAATATTCGAGATTGAAGAGATATTTATATTGCCATCATAATCAATAATGGAACGGCTGTACTGTCAAGAGTTCAAGTCATGTGAAAATAAATCCAATGAAGAAAAAATTGGTCAGAATCAAGTCCATTTATGACACCATGATGTTTCCGACGGGGGAACGTGGAGAATGCATTTTTTGAAAAATCGACAAATTGTTTGATCTTGGATAATCTATGTGTTATCAATAAACCTGTAAAACAACCGATAGAAATAGGTAAAAAATATTTTTTTATGCCAAATTCAAAATTAATTCCAGGAGGGATCTAGCAGAATACTTTTGCAAATTTTTAGGTCTGCAGATAAAACTGTATGGCTAGGAGCGCTAAAACAAAAACAAATCTACACACAGATGCACCTATGTACGTATATATATATATATATATATATATATATATATATATATATATATATATATATATATATATATATATATATATATATATATAACAAAAAGAAATACATCTTTGCCATTTTTGATGGCTATGGTGGTTCAATTTATTAAAATGGGAACTTGATCATTGCGCTACCAATGATGTTTTTTAAAGGCAAAGTGTTATAGTCAATTCACACCAGTACTTTAATTAAGAGAAATTAACCCACAATAACTTTATTAGCTCTTTATTTTCTCGCTTTTATTCCTCCTCTTTGAAGTCTCCTTGATTGACAAAACAAAAGTGTATTTTCAAACATTTTATTTATCAATCCGTTGTTCGTCCGATGTATGGGGAAAAAAACATTCGTTGGAAATTGTTTCAATCAGATTATATCAGGAGCAAAACAAACGCGAAAAAGGGAAGACTTGATCCATTTGCCAAGAATATAGGGCATAAGCCGGTGATCGCTTTGTCCAATGCAGACATCGTGGCAGCACAGAAGAAAGGATTCAAAGTTTTATTATCCTGCCGGAGACTATCATTTGCCACAGGTTTTATCAAAAAGATTTTATTTTCGGGCGCCAATAACAACGTGTCTGATTTACGAGCGCAGGGGCAAATAACAATTATATACACACTATTCCCATCAATACAAACGCATACAGTTGTGAATCTAAAAAGTATTTAGATCAGGGCACACTCAATGTATATTTCACTTTTGAAACAGTAAAAATGAACTTCATTAGACTAAACCAATCCAGTGATGGATGAACAAAACTCCGTATCGGCATACTTATATACGCTCCCATCACTTCTTACCTCTATCACCACTAGAAGAATTCATATCTCCCTAAATCTAGCGATAAAAGAACTAGATGGAAAACTCTGTGGTGGAAGCAGAACATACAAAATAACCATCCTGGATACTTTGAAGGGCTGATTTTTATGCATATTTGGATAAAATCAAGCTGCACCTAGGAGACAGTTGTCGGAGACAGTTGCTCTGACCTACCCTACATATCTATTTTTATTCTCTAGTCTATATATCTGACTATATTTCCTTTTCAATTAGGAGACATCAAACTGTCACCAAACCATTAACACAAATGTCTTAATATATACATATATATACATACATACATACATATATATATATATATATACATATATATATATATACATATATATATACATATATATATATATATACATACATATATATACATACATACATATATATATACATGTATATATACATACATATATATATACATACATATATATATATACATATATATATACATACATATATATATATACATGTATATATATACATACATACATATATATATATGTATATATATATATATATATATATATATTTATGTACATGCATATATATATATATCTATATATATGCATACATATATGTGTGTGTGTATATATATATATATATATATATATATACACATACAGGCTATGCAAAATAGATTTTAGTGAGACACATAATTTCAATTGTAGGTTTATGCCCGGATTGATTCCTTAGTTAGTGTTGAACAGAAGACGTTTCCAAGAATTTCAGACATTTTCAGTGATCCCTAACCGACCTGGGGCGAGAGATGTGACTCACCAATCGATCACTCTTTTCCAATTTTAATCAATAACAGCATGTAACTAAAAAGATGTTTACGACAAGACCGTTTCTATTGGGTGACTAACCAGACCTGTGTATCAATTCTATCCAAAGATTTGAGTAAATGTTTTTGCATGAGAGAAATAATAACTGAACCGATTAGAGAACCCATGAAAACATCAGGGATTTGTTCGAGGAATGAAAAAAACATGCCTGGAAGATAGTTTCCATTTTCAACACAATATCAACACAATGTAAGGACACTGCAGCTGTTTTCAGAGTTGTGATTGTATTACAATAAATAGATAGATCGATAGATAGTATATCTTAACACTGCTCCTCTAAAAAAAAGTGGAAAACATAAATAAAGAAAAATACACAAAGCATTTCCTCTCAGAATAGTTCACAATATCCGCTGGGATAGTATTCTGATTAAAATGTCTGTCTCACGTACAGAAACCCAAAGATTTGATTTCTTGTATGAGCAAAACCATGGAAAATCCTCCATTGGGGCCAATTTTCATTCGATTTTGGGGTACATTTTAAGTTGCGTGAAAGTATCACTTTGTTCGACTTGCATCCTGGTAAGAGATGGTCCTCAAATGCGTAGGTCGAAATTCCTGCACTCAGCTGACTCATACAACTGAAATTGGGACTTCGTCTTAGGTCATCATCAACTGGGCCCAACCTTTTGAAAGACGTGACACTTTACCTCTTTGGAGTCTAAATAGCTGATTATAAAACTGAGAAACAGTAGAATGAATTGTAAGAGAAAAAGTCGACTCTGCAAGTAAAAAGCTTAAGTTACCCAAAGAATTTTGGAAAAAGTAAAAAAAGGATACGTCTGGGTGGAGTTCTACTCAGGGAACTGAACAGGTGAGTTATGATACTTTATGAAGAAAAAAGTTAAAAAAAAAAAATTAATAAACACGATATAATCAATGATTTCGAGAATGTTAAACTGCCCAAGGTGATGTGTAAAGCAAATTTTATTCCTGGAATAAACTAAATGAAACCTTAAACTTGGTGAGGAAGGCCAAACACAAATTCCTGGAAACCAGGAAACTTATCATAACGGGTGACTTTTCAGATTTCCTCTACCTCCTCCCAAAGAGACTCAGAAACATTACTTTTTGCATGCAAGCTGAAAGAATCATAAATGCAGCAGTAGGCTAAATACATGTTTAATGTGGCTGATTCCTTTACCCCGATGGACAAATACATTGCTTACTTATATTTTCTGCTGACAGCTTGTAGCAGGAGTTGTTGACGAGTTACTTTTGTGGAAATGGACACAGACAAAAGCTTAGATATAGTTTCCTGCTTAGTAAACATACATACATACATTACAATTCCAGTTGTTTGGATGTGATGAGAGGCAAACGTAACTGGTAGAATAGTCGATTATAGATTTTAACAAAACTTTGCCATAGTAAAACTAATGGCATCCTAAACTACTTTACAAAAGGTATCCTTTATTGATGGTAACATATGGTGCATTCAAAAGCAAATGCTTGAATACCAAACTAAAACATTACAATGGAATATTCATTAGGAAAAACAAAAAACAAGATACCCCTGAGATCGAATAGTTCACGAATCGATGTGAGCACAAATCGAAACGTTACCATATTTTTACCCATTTAAAAGCCACTCGGAGCTCTTGCTGCATTTTTCTCCAAGTGAGTGTATGATTCAATTCGGTACTTCTGATTGCATAGGATCTTTTCAGTTACTCAAGCTCACACACATATAAACGAAACTCGGCTTTATACATTATTGAAAATCCATTGAGTATACAGGATTTTTGTACAATTTTGTGGATTATGGAGATCAATGTTCATTCATTTAAACAGATTTATGATTATTATTCCGAAGTATTTTAGAAATAAATCCAAAGACACACTAGTGCACTTTGATGTATCTGCTGAACTATGTCGGTTTGACCAGTGTTATAGAGTATGTTTGATTGACTATAGGTATCTATATATTCCATGGTTAACCCATCCTGACAGGGGTAACCGACCTCAGCAATCCGGTCGGCCAAACTTGATGGATAAAGATACTCAAACAAAACCTCCAATCTGAGGACTTGCTCTAATCTTCCGATCGTGATAGACCTGGTATACAAAGACCTTCACCTTGCATTCTTTTTGCGCTAGCATTTGAGCAATTCCTTTACAGGCATCGCTTGTTAAATGCCTCTAAATCCGGGGGAAAATATCTTAGATTATTGTTCACAGAACCAAGCCACAATTACTATGGCTTCTTCAAGCGATTCTTTGGCCCAACAGGATGGAAACATGAAACGTGTTCGTGTAGCTAATCATATGTTTCATCATATAGTGATCTCTACCCTAACCCAACCTGATGTCTTCTGTTAAATGTATTGAGCAGTTCATAAAATAAACCCATACATGCATCGAATATTGCTTTGTATTATATTATGTTGTATTCCTTAGTTGTAGTTCATTTATATATATATATATATATATATATATATATATATATATATATATATATATATATATATATATATATATATATTGAATGTGTGAGTACGTATGTGTGTGTGTACACCCAAATACATAGATTATCATCAACTGAATTGGAGTCATTTCAATTCGATTTTAATATATATACACGATTGAAATTTCACATCATCAGTAAAATTCTAACCAATTATCAACATGCCGTAGACACAGTGTATGTAAATATCTAAAATACCAATGTTGCTGATATGAAGATTGCTTTCAAATGCCAAGTGGATAAAGAAATGAATTTTGCATCAATAACACAGTAACGTTTTGTCTCATTTTTTTTTTCATCCATTTTTTGTTTCTTAATAGTGAGTGATTTTCTGATTGATCACGTCTAAGATATATTGAAAATGGCCATTTCCCCTCCTGGTCAGGAGAAAAAAAATTGGAAGAGAATGATTTCCATTCTCTCTGTTTTTTACGTAAGCAATTAGAAAAGTAACACCCACAACGTTTGAACAAAAATTACGTTACTTCAAATAGAATTATATACTGCAAGACTCCGAATGGTCGAGGTATCATGGATAAAACAGTAATAAAAAGCACTTTTTTTTCTGTAAAAAACAAATCGTATATGATGAAGTATTAAACTAAAATGTGCGAAAAAAAAACGCCTCAATCTGGGATTCGATAATGACTTCTTTGTATTGATAACTGAGTTGAACGCCACAAAAATCTTTTGAATAAATCTCGTTAGCTAAGATCGTTAAGTTGGTTATGACATCAGTTGTCCCTACTCGTCCTTCCAAAAATCTTGATTTCTTTCGTCTCCTATTGTGATATAGGGGAAAAACAACTTAGAAATAAATAGCACTACTCTTTTTACCATTCTCGCTCACAGCACGTTGTATTCCAAAACGGTCACCCATATAGGTACGGACCAGGGTCAGTGTCGTTTGACTTTAGTGATCATTGGATTTGGGCTCTACGTGTATATCACTAAATGTGCTAAGAATATCCCCCCTGTTTCTGTTTGACTTTCTATGGAAAATATTGTCTTTCAACATTATTTTCTATTCTTACTGCAACGGAGCTGACTTTTATTATTTATCTTGAAACCAAGTACTTTTTTTGTTTTCATTTAATTCGTGCAGAATGAAAAAGTGGGGCCTCTTGCCCCTAAAAAAGATTGAAACTGTCATGAGAGGGGTGAAAACCTCAAGTCAATTTTTCACTGAATAAAACACAGTTTCGGCTACTTAAAATGCATATACTAAGAAGACATAATCCGTATCTTTGTAATTGATAGATAGATAGAAATGATAGTGTTATAATCGGGTTGAGTGAAAACGCAGACGCCACATTATCTTATCATAAAAAATCGCAACAAATAAGTCCGGGTATTTCATTATTACACACAAAAAATCATGTGGACATTCAAGATGGTTCCTAAGCTATGTTTTCACATAGAGACAAACATTTGGTGAATTATAGAAGGATAGTTTCAACAATTATATCAATTTTGCAAAAGAAAAAAATGAGAAAACACAGGTTAATATTTCATACAAAAGTTAACCAAGCTCTCACATCAGAATCTGCCCAGTGTGCCAGTATGAGTTTTAAATGAGAAGTGAATATTGGAGTGAACTTGACTCCTTCCAGTTCTAATGGACAACGGGAGGCAAAAGAAGCGATTTTTCCCGGAGAGATGTCTTAGCATAGGCTATAGGGATCCCTGAATGCTCAGTCAATAGAATTTACCTCTTGTTCTCATTGATGTAGTCTGAAGGAATAGGAATGTCTAAGTTGATATGTTTAGCATCAGACTGGCAGCACGATCAGTTGGGAAGGATGGAAAAATGAGTATCTAACTGCACTGGATGGGCCACACTTCCAGATATGATTTGAAATTTGTTCCTTTCCATCACTCATTGACCCCAAAAGGCTATTGAATCGGAGGATAGAATGGATTCATGCTCCTTCCATGGAAAACGGATGAATATAACTTTGACAACAGTTTGAGCTAATCCACCATTCCCTGCACCGTTGAACGCGCATTTATTAGTTTCAAGGAATGTATACATAGGTCTTATATTAGTGATATATAGAGGGGGATTCAACTCAAAGAATGTACTACATGTACCAATATCTCGTAATGAATATGACATGATTTATGAAATAATATCTAAGAAAGTTTCTATCAAACTACGTGGTTGGTTAGTGACTCAACAGGGTCATTTGGCTGCATGCTGTGTCGGGGATGAATGTATTGAAAATTTGAAATAAAGGGTGGCTAATGGATAGGTTACTTCCCTCACTTTTTCGAAATGGTACTGATCATTTTGAAAAGGGAATTTGTGTACGCTACTTCCAGAAAATGGATCAGTTTGACGTATACTTGCATTATAAATTGGACATCCAAATAAAAACCTGTTAAGGCGTTATTTAAAAAAAAACAAAAAAATAAACTGCATATATGACCAAGTAGATATTGTATATTTCAGACCTGTACCTCAATTGGTTCAGTTTTTGATAAATACATGCACACATTCCTCGTCAACTAGCCAGACAAATTTGAACATTGGACAGATTTGGGTGGCGGTATTCAATATCAGGATTTTACCAGATTTCCCAACCAGGGGGGTCATGACTCATCCCTTTTTAGAGAGACATCGGTATTTTTAAGGTCACGCAGGATTAAGATAAAAACTTTTCGAATCACTTGAGGATTTTTTTCTACGTGCATAATACCGTGATGAATATAATGCATTAAATTTTTGCTTTAAAAAAATACCCAGTAACCCTTTCAGATTTTACAGGTCATGGAATCACAAATTGGCTGCGTTAAAAAGGTGCTGGACGACTAAGTTGCACTTTTTTATAAACGGACATTGCTTACATCATGTTTATTTCTATTGCAATAAAAAGTAAATACCTCGTTCAAACTATTGAATTTCTTGATATTTGAGCACATACGTTTGAATAGTACAACATGATGTACTAATATAATGCGATACGTGGAAGCCTATATTACCGGTCTGTAACATTTGTCAACGGAATTAGATATTAAATGCTTATCGTAGTCTTATCTCATGTCTATTCACTAATGTATTCTGTTTCGTAACCAGAAAATGCAAAGCAGTGTAATGTTTTTGATACTTTTTCTGTACAGGCTTAGTGCCACATTACTCAAATATTATCATTCTTCTTTGACAGAATGGGTGAACTAGATTATTATTTGAAAAAGCTGTTTATGTAACCCTTTATATCGAAAGTTGCTATCAGTAATTGATGCCAGACAATCAATGCAAAATAATATATATAAATAGTTTTTTTTTTTACAAAACAATGAGTATCTTTGAGCCATCAATCAAATATTTTTTTCTATCAGTTTTTGAACAGGGTTTAGGAGGATAATTCTTTAGAAGTTCATTGTATAACCGAATTTTTATAAAACTCATCAGATAATCGTTCAGTGGCGCCTTCTGTGAGATCTGTCTAGGCAGATGGCGATACGATATTGTTCTGTAAACTGAATTTGGGTGCGTGAAGTTTGTTTTCGAATGTGTCGATCACTCGGGGTTATTCTGTGGAGCAAAGGTCTGCAAACTTTCTGGGAGGTGAACCTGATTGAAAATGATTTTATGTTTTGAGCACCAAAGCAAATAAAATGAAAAAGTTACCATAAAAGGCTATGGAAATTGTTTTTTCCTTGTAAATAACGTTTTGCATTATGAGACTATATACATACGTAGAGTGTAATAGAAAATCAACAAAAAAAGAGTAAACAACTAATGCATCCTTCTGATAGTCACTTATAGAGCTGAAACATGGAACCTAATCAGAAGACAGACCTGCAAACCGAAAAACATGGTATGCATGCATGAGATAATCATCCTCAAGCTCACATGGAGAGATCACAAGACAGCAAGTAGTATCAATGAGGAAACAAGCGTCCGAGATATAATGAAGACGTCCAACGACGGATAATAAAAGTATGATGATCATAATTAGTATAGGAGGATTTTGTTGGGTTAAAAAAACTATTTGAATCGTTTGAGGCCATTGCAAAGAATTAGACTTTTCCCTGAGCTGGAGAAGAAAAAAAAATATCGAAGGTCACTCGCTATAGCAGTTGTTAACTTTTAAAAGGCCCCTTTCCTCAAAGTTAATTTATATATATATATATATATATATATATATATATATATATATATATATATGTGTGTGTGTGTGTGTGTGTGTGTGTGTGTCTAAAAGTACTACAACATATCTATAGACACATCAGTTGACTCTGAACCCTTTCTTTCACAAAAAAAGAACTTAGACCAGGTGATACCAGCACACTAAAACTCTCTACAGCCTGTTCAGAGATGATGTCTTGAAGCTTAGAACGGTAACACGAAGGAATTAGAATAGCGAGGAAATACCTAAGTAACGTCAGATCTCCTGACGACGACACATACTTTTCCCAAAAAAATGAGTTCATGTTTTTCAAATAATGCAAGATAAACTAGATAAAAGAAGCAAGAAAGTTTGCTCCTACAAGAACTTCAGTGGAACAAATGATCTATATAACAAATATATTGAGGACAAGGACACAACGTCCAGAATCGAAAACACTCGGCTGAAATATGATGACCATGACATCTACCAAGGACAAATAATATCCATAGGTTCCCCAGGAGAATGAAACAAGCAAAGAATAGCATTAGAGTGTCAAGCTTTCTGTGGAGCCAAGTCAAGGCTCAAGAACATGAAAAATCTCATTAGTCATAAAAAGGAGGGTTTATAACAAATGTATCTTCCCGATAGTCACTTATGGAACTGAAACATAGTGCGTGAGTGAAAGAAAGATCCTCAACCTGAAAACCAGGCGACAGGCGCATGGAACATCATACCCGATAGAAAGTAAGATGGCGTGAAAAACTAAGGAAATTCAGAAAAAACTGGCTCCATGGCGCCTATGAATGAGAGTTGATCCTCTTACATTAGCAAAAAATACTGATTTATCAAACTTGGAAGAGGTATTTGTATTTACTCGGGTCTTCTCTTCTGTCTGCTTGTCCACATAACATCTCAAAAATAATCAGTGAGTTTCAATTGGGTTAACTTGAAGATTAGGTAAGGGATTATAGAAATAGCAATTTAATTTTTGGAGGGATCAAGAAATTCATTTACTGTTTATTCCCTTGAAACGCAGCGTTATGACCACACTTTATCTCAAATGTCTCCAAAGAATATGGGCCGAGGAATATATGCTTAATTTTTGGAGAATCTTTTCAAAATAAGCTTGCCAGCATCCTGAATATGTATGAACCGATTCTGAATCATTTTTTAGTGACAATTGGGTTGGCAGAATTGTGCTCTCTCGGAATGTTCCTTGGCTGAACTAAAGTAGGAATTTGCCCAAACCCTTCAATGAAAGAATCAACGCATTGATACATAAAAGATATGCACTTCAAACGCTGGAAAATTGCTAGACATAGAAACTAGATCAGTTGATGATATTTTGGTTGAAAAGAAAAAAAATACAGTAAACAGAGAAAAGTCATGCTAGATTGAAATTCGTGGTAAAGACAAGGAAATTCTTTGTTCGAAATTCAATAAAATGTGGCGGTGAAATCTACATATAAATGCAATAAGAAAAGAATAGCCCAAATTGTTAATGTATACAAATAAAAAGATAAATTCATGAAAAAGGAAAATTAACTGGGTTAGGCCTTTGAAAACAGACATGATTTTCCTCTGAAAAATTCATTTAATCATTTCTTGTAACTTGCAGAAAGGAGGGTTGTAGGTAAGGGAAATAGGGGATTCGGCTTGTGTTCCTGAACGTAGTATCGAAATTGTTTCCATCTTTTTATTCTAACAATATCACCATGGGTACTCTTTCTTTGCTTAACCTCGATGATCATTCTCGTACTACTGTGACCAACGCCATAGTGCTGTTTCATTTTTTGTATGGGAAGAATAAAACATAAAATATCTCTGGTATAATGTCATTATTGATAATCAAATATTATTATCAATAATGATAATCTCCTTGGACTAGATCATACCTTTTCTCTTGCATGCAATTCTATTGTCAATGATTCATTCTAATAACCATCACTGTACTCCTTTATTTGCACTAGGGTAAGCTTCATATGGATTGAAACTTGAGTGATATATATATATATATATATATATATATATATATATATATATATATATATATATATATATATATATATATATATTTATATATATATATATCATAAAATATTCTCAAAATTTGCACCAATACGATTTCATCCGTTGTAAATGTTCAATCACAGTCCTCAATATTCAATGCAGTAGATATAAGAACTACAAAGAAATATACCCGATTTATATTGACATTGTGTGCCAAGTGAACGTATCAGCAGCAGGTAATTATTGTAGATTATTTGTAAATTCATTTCAAACCATTTTGTGTATATTTTCCATGGTTTAGCAGGGTCATTGGTCCGTGGGAGCCCAGCCACGTCACATACTCTAGCTGGGGATGATGTGCTCCAAAGATGACTTCTCGAACACATTTCTTAAAGAACTCTTTCCCGTCTGGGTCATTAGTCCCAAAATGCCAGACCACATCACTTTCATCGGACGGGTTTGATGTGTTCCAACACTGAATACCCAAACAAAACCAAAAAACCTTCACCAAGATGACAACATTATACATTGATACCCATAATGCCAGAACAGTTTCAATAGACAGGGTCCTAACCGATGAAATGAAATCAGAAATATCAACGGTGACGTCATCAGCATTAGCAAAATGGAAAAAGATAACAAGGGGAAGAACTAATCACAATAAAGAACAAACATCGGCTTTTTGATCGATAAAGAACCCAGTCAACACCACAGGCTTTAAAGCTGCCTTTGATCGCATAGACGATATCATCATACAACTTTCATAGAGATACGAACTGGACACTATCTTAGTACACGCTCCCACTTTGCAGTCAACCAAAACGAAAATGGAAAAATACACAACTTTTATGATGACTTGATCTCATCATGCAAGACTTCAACGCACATGTAGGAGAAGGAAATGATGGTATTGTCAGTGGGTTCGGATTAAATGTAAAGAAAAATGGAAGAAAAGATTTTTGTAAGCTTCACATTTGTGTATGGGTTCGAAATCATTAACATCTTATTCAAGAAGAAACCCTAAAGATAATAAACTTTGTAGAGAGCCAACCTCAATTCCAAAAACAAAATATGCTATATCCTTACCGACTTCAGTGACGCCATCAAAGATATTCAAGTCCTTAATTAAGTCAACGTAGAAGGCAATCATAGAATGGTAAGCTGTTGGTTTCAAATTAATACCACCGGAAATGCAGAAAAATGACCTTCAAACCGGAACACTGAACGTACTCAAAGAACACACTATATCCTTGAAACACAAATTGAAAAACAGACATATAATTATTACCAAACAAGAGAAGCTTAACGTCATCACCAACGAACTCAACGGAAAAATAACAGCATCTCTTTTTGAAGCCGCCACTATAATTAAACCAATGAAAACAATCCTCTCAGATGAAGCCGAAATTTCCATGGAAAAACGCAAAAACTTCAAACCATCAATAACAAAAAGAAAGAAAACATAAGTGACCTAAGTTGATAGAAATATAAAAGAGTTGAACTGAAGAATTACGGATACAAAAAAGGAATCAATAAAGGAAGATACTCGGGGCGTCAAAATTATAAACAAAGCTATCAGTACAGGACGGAAACAAATGACTAGCATACTCGAGAAATATTGATGTTTAGCAACTGACGGAGACATGTTCGTCGAACATGCCCCCAAATTTTCCAGCAACCTTACCCTTCCAGAAAAGGAATACCAAAAAACGAACAGGATACACAAAGGGCATAATATCGGTTCGAAGATTTCCCAGATTTTACACAATGAATGGGAGTGAAGCAAGTCATCAAACAAACTAACAATGGAAAGGCCCCCTGGACCAAACAACCACACCTCTCTTTTCAAAAAGGATAAAAAAATTTAAAAATTGCATTCACTACGGACTGATAAGTATTCTCAAATATTCACACATTTTCTCACTGAAATCATCACTAACCAACTTACTTAATAGAAAAAAAAAAACATGAAAATCAAGCACAGGAGTGAGCTGCTTCTGAACTCAGTAGAACAACCCCATTTGATAAATCATATGAAAGAAAAACCAACAGGATACAAAATTCCTCTCCCCGTAGCATCTATTGACTTAAGAACTCGATCGAATCTCTCGTGGTCGTATACGCCATCGCACTACAAGATGTAAAACTTGTAAATATCAGAGTACTACGATATATATACAGTCATGGCAGTTCTGTTTTTGGGCTACATAAATATTATGAGTACTTTTAGTTCCAGAAGGGTAAAATACCGGCTCACCCAGCCTGTTTGAGGATGATCTTCAGAAACTAATGCCAGAAAAATAATAGAATAAAGATAGTTGGCAAAAATCTGAGCAAGATTAAATTTACAGATGACATTGTTTTCTGCCCCCCCCCCCACCACCACGGCCTCCAATTAGTGCAGGATTGAGTGAAATCAATAAACACAACGATCGAACGGAGAAAGTAAACCACTTCATCCACCTAGGACGATGAATTTCCTTGAGATCCTAAAAGGAGATGGAATCAATCTAACAATCAGTTTAGGATGGCGAACGTTCAGCAGAGCATGCTCATCCTACAGAAAACTAGCCTATGAGTAAAATACCCGAAAATGCATTCTGTTTATAGTCAATCAAGGAGACTGACTTTCAAACTGAGAAGCATGCAACTATAACATGGAAAAATCATGCCCAGCCTCACATGGAGCGATTACATGAAAACAAAACTCTGAGATATCATAGATTACATTGGAAGTATTAAATGGCTATTGCATGTGCAATAGAAAAGCCAGCCAGATATAAGATGAAAAGATGATCTCGACGGGAAATATTGGGCCCCCGATGCCCATGATAAAAAATGTGGCAAATCCTTGTGGAAGTTCTATGTCAGACAAATGGCATTACATTACTAATGATTATGACACACACACACATATATATATATATATATATTTATATATATATATATATATATATATATACAAATATATGTGTGTGTGTGTGTGTGTTTGTGTGTGTGTGTGTGTGTGTGTGTGTGTATGCTGCAAATAAATCTACTTATAAGAAACACATAATTTACCGGGCAAGAAAAAGTGTGTTTTACTTGATTTGATTTCCCACCAACTAAAACGTAAAAAGGGTACATATGATAGAAAAGTGCAAATGGCAGACAACCAACAGGTCTAACCTTTTTACGAACTCAGAGTTAGTGTACCAAGAACTGACACCTGAGAAAACACACTGTTGACCATCCGATGTACTAATTTGTCGACATTTTAGCTTGTTTCTGAGTAACGTAATGAGAACGCCTACGGTTACAAGTGAAGAAAAATGCCATGCACTGACATGCTGGAAGAAGAGTTAATGAAGACATCATACTGCCAGACATCGTTGTGCACTTAGGGCAGTTTAAGAACAAAAGAAAACTATTGTATTGTCTTCATTGTAACATTTCGGAAGAGATAAGGGAACTTGTTTTCAATGGAGTGGTAGTAATGGTAGGATTCTTCATTCTGCCACGTTTCAAAGGCTTGTTGGTACGAGGAGAGGTCATCCTTCTCCACCGAAAAACAATTTTCCGTAAGCAAGTTCCACCTTCAGTCAGCTGTCTGGCATTTCTTAATGTGTGTGGTCCAAATATTCGAGGGCATTTTACAGAGGAATGCAAATTCAATGGAGTAAAATTACTGTGAGCTAATATGGAAATAGCAGACAGTTGGATTGCCCTGAAGGTGGCGATGGAAGTAACGTGTATTTTCAGCCCCTTTTTTTAACCTGGAAAAATATGGGTTTTACTCATGTATATATTCATAAACGTATTTGAATTGTGACAGTTTACAAGCTCCTGCATCCGTATATATAACTGTATATGTAGGTAAGTGTTTCCAAATCAAGCACGCACATTTAGATGAATAACTCTAAATGTTTGTATTGATATGAGACTGAAAGTTTTCTGTGGTGGTATCATCGTTGAGGACAAAAGTAATAACGCCCACTTTTTATAATTAGAATGAAATTCAAAAGATTTAGTTAAGGCGAGTGAATTGAACATGGCCATTTGCATTGAAAAGACTCATGAGAATTTATTGAATATATTTGTCTGAGTACTCTGCATGTTCAATATAAAAAAAATGTCCAAATGTCTTATTGAATCCTGGTTAGGATGAAATTTGTTGCAGTAAAATCACTTTAGAATGTATACATATATTTTCATTGAAACCTGAGCAATATAAAACCGGAGTTTGTACTTATGTTTATTTGTCTGACTTGTGGAGAAGTCGTCATTAAGGAGATGACGATATAAAGTTCAACTGCTCCAATGTTTTTACAATAATGCTAATGCTGGCATTTCTACCATTTACGCAAAATTACTTATGGATAGAAGGCTTATACGGATCATTGTTCCTTTGATCTAAATTTGATCTAAATGAATTGGCTTACTTTTCATCTTGAGCAATTTTTATCATGGTGTCTTTTGAAATCGACTTAACGACGATCTATATCTACTTTATGATGGCAGAATCAAATACCTAGGTTCGTATTATAGTTATGTTGTAATGTCACTTGTTGGACATGATTTTCCCCCGGAGACAGTTTTTGAATAGTCAAGGGTCTAATTGCACCTTATTTTGAAAGTGAAATGAATCCTCTGAGGAAAATATTTTATGAACGATGAAAAACTAATGTTATGCTGTACCCCACAAAGTGAATGAGTATGAGTTTCGAATACCCTTTACTAAATGCTTGATATTTGGTGGTTATTATAACAAGATCCCTATTCATATGCAATAAAACTTCAAAAATCTTATCTACCATACACATAACCATTAATCTTATTGTTTACTCAAATACTATTGTATTAATGTAAATGCTGCAAAGTTGGTCATGGAAAGGTCTAATTTAACTCTTACCCCGACTCCAAGATGTATAGGTCTCGTCGGTTTGGCCAAGTTGGTTAGAGAGCTGCATAGCGATGACGCACTGCTGATTTGTACACGAATGAAATGCGTCTTTTAGTTCAAGGTGATGGGAGGGAGAAAATGAAGTGGACGTTGGTGACAATAATTCTCGTTTATGTTACTTTGGGAAAACAAGAGTAATTTGAAAAATGCTTTAAAGTACTTCTAACCAAGTTATATCGGAAACAAAAGAAAAAAGCATTATCACCCCACCTCCAATTGAATGAACTCTTATATACATCCGTAGTGAAATAATGGCAGGGGATGATTTACTGGGTGAAAAAAAAACAGTTTGCACCTTTCAGAAGTTAGCAAATATGTAACCCAATCTGACAATCGTACAATTTATGAAGCTATAAAATGTTCTGAAACTTTTATATATTTCTTACTATCATTAAGAGTGAGAATTTCCTCACTCACTGTCATAGATGGAAAAAAATGACTCTATTTGATATGACAGCTACCGTATTTCACAGCTATAAAAGCAAATGAGACTGGAAATTACTTTCATCGGAAAAAACAATATAATTCTCGAGTTACTACCCACAACAGTACTTACAAATGCAAATTTAAAAGGAATTAACCGTTGGTTGGTGAAGATATCGTATTTCTATCTTTGTTACTGTCCGAGTTATCCATACTCGAAAAGCATGGCAGACATCAACATCTTAAAAGGAATTAGAAAAGAAATCTAATTAGATGGTAAAGAATTGCATCTTTCTATCTTAGTTTTTGAGACATGAGGCAGTTGCTTGACTACAAGTTTTGATAAGACCTATCTTGTCCCTTGGACAGTCACAATTAACGCTATTCTTGTAATCGCACAATTTCACTGTCGAGAGTGTTACCCCTGTCTTTGAAGTAACTCAGCCTACAATCAGATCAATCAATATCACGTTTACTTCCCTTAAAAACATCAAAAAAATCAATCAAAAAAAGTCGGGAAAATATTCTGTGAAAGTATCGTTTTTTTATGCTTTTGCATATGAACTTAGGGAATCAACAATGTGAGTTGTGATGTCCAGCAATTTTTTTCTTCTTTGCATTCTTACAAAATGGCTTCACCTTGGCCATTGAGGTTCTGTAATTTTCTTTCATTATATCTGTGATCCCTTTTGTATTCTAATACAATATGCTCCCGTGTGATCTCTGCATCTGATGCCGATTACGATCTTCACTTGTGTGCGTTGCATGATTCATTGTTTGAGAGCCAATCTCTCGGTATTATTCCATTTTTAGGTGTTTCTTAGAAGAATCAATCGGTCGTAAATCTTTCTTTTAAAACAAAAACGATTTTGTTGCTTTTGAATACTGAGCTTGTTTTGCCAAAAGCTTGCCGTTCAAAGGTCATTATTCGTTCGATTTCTCCTCATTCTGATGAAGATCCATTTGCCCCAGGTAGATTCAGTGGTTTACTTTCTTAAGCTCTTTGCATTCGATTCCCTTCGTGGTGTCTTTATTCCTGACGTATAAGCTATGTATAACACAATTCATATGTAGTATAAGGTGTACTTTCTTGCTCTTTTCATTTACTTCGACTTGCATTGTTTGCTTAATATCAGTTACTGATTGTAATCAGGAAAAACTTGCCCCGAAAGTGATCCCAATAAATGACCTACCCTACACAATACCATTAATATTATCTCATTGTTTTCCAATCTATCAACCAAAATCACTATCGATCTTTCGATCTTGTATAATCTGTGATCGTATATACGTTTATGTGTGTGTTTGTGTGATTGTCATTATCGATATTCGATACGTCAAAACGTTTCGTCTCATCTAATTCTTACAAGAAATCATCAACTTACATTTGGAGAACGTAACACTGGAGTATTTTAGTGGTGTTTTAATTCGTCGTTTTTAACCTTGTATACATGAACAAGGTCAGTTTGTTTAGGGGTTTTTTTTGGCATCTAATCACAAGTTTTGAGGCCGGCTTTTTTTTTTTGACCATTTGAGTGAACACCGTCGATATTTTTCATGTCCTTTCTGACAGAGAATAACTCGTATCCCATAACATAGAAACGTATTTTGAATTGGGATAACACTACCCGGATCAGCCACGAGATTTTATCGATTCCTCCTTTCTACACACACACACACACACACACACACACACATACACATTCACACACACACACACATTCACACATTCACACACACACACACACACACACACACACACATATATATATATATATACATATATATATGTATGTATGTAAGTATGTGTGTGGGGGTGTAATTTGTCAAGGGTACACAACAGATGCATCGTCCTGATAGTCATCTATGGAGCTGAAAAATGGAACTTACCCAAAGGACTGATCCTAACACTTTGAACCATGCAATGTACACATGAAATATCATGCGATAAATCCCATGGAGATCACATGACAGCTAGATATTAGGGGAGAAAGCAGCGGTCCAAAACATTTTAGAATTGTTTAAGAAAATCAAATGGCAATGGGCTCGTTATGTTGCAAGAATATCAGATCAAGTGTTATGGTAAGTCCAGGGAAAAGTTCTATGTTTAAAGATGGGAGATAAGACGCTGCTCCTGCTGTTATTATAATGATTCTTAACTATGTGATAACTCTGAAAGATTCACAGATATATCTCAATTTCTATGAAAGGATTTTTTTTAGAAAACCAATGACTGAAATCGTTCCTGCAGACAAGTCAACGTTTCAGATGTGCGTTGAGAGATATATCTATGAGCGAAATTATTGCATTCAGTTTACCCATTGTTTCAGAAAGAAACAAGGAGAAGGAGAGACGGAGAGAAAGAAGTCACACTGCACAAACGACGCTCACTATTACATTGTCAACTTCGGGTACGTTTCATTTGTTCCCTAATTATCAAATGATGTCAGGACCACTTGACCCTGACGCTATCAACAAATAAACCTGTCACCACTAAAAAGCATACCATTCTGTTGCCTCTTTTTAAACCAGATCAGAGTCTGATTTTTATTTAGTCAAAAAATGATACAAATCATCATCATCATCATCATCATTAACAGTGAAGTGGTAACGGCCTTTTAGCTCCTGTTTTGACTTCGAGATCTCTAACATTGGCGTTCCGGAGCCGTTACCTTCTGAACTTGTCAAGCCATCTCATACTTTTCAAGTTTGAGATTCAAGGCTTGAGTGAGCTCTGTTGTACGATAAGTGGTGCGCAGTTTGCAGCAAAACATTTTTTGGTTGTTTTCCTTGGATTTTATCTTTTTTCATTTTGTGGTCTCTTTCAACATTGATGTGCTTCATTATTTAAATATCCCAGGGTAGGTCGCTCTTGTCAGCTCGGATGTTGTTGATCCAGTTCAGCGGTTGGGACTACTCCATTTCCTATCGATAATTTGTCATCAAAGAAAGATTTCATGATTTTGAACTTGTTCGCTCCGTTGCCCAATTATAGAGTCCACGTCTTTAATTTGTTAGGCCATCGTTCGATTCAGTAAGAGTTATTCTATTCATTTTCGAAAATGGTACTCAATGCCTTTCCACAATAGACCCTGATTGACGAATCTTATAGCCGATTCATATTGGAAACACTGGTTCTTGGGAAACCTTCAAAAGCCTGGAATGCATGATAATTTCAATTGCCTGTATGTGGGCTTACTCTTCATTTCTGATTACAAATATTAAATGTCGTTGTACAAAAACAACCCGATTCAAATTTGCTCCAATGTTAAGATGAATTAAGGAATTAAGTATGAACAAATCAAGTCAGAAAATCTCTCAAATGATGATTATGATCATTGTTATACATAGGAACATTTATTCTGATTATCGAACTTGTGTCTTCTTAAACATGAATGATCGGGGGCTGCTGCCTTGTTTTGGTTCTGAACACATTGTTTTGGGAGTTTCACCAAACGACCCTCTTCGGATAAGCATTGAAATGTGAGGTCAACCCTTAAACTTTTTTCCACCAGAATTTAAACAATCAGTGCTAAGACTTGGAGGCGAAAATCTCCCGTCTAAGCATCCCAAAACTTTACCACCCACGATACCCACTTGAAAAAAGCTGTGGGATATAGTGGTCAAAACGTTGTGTCCAGGACATTCACCTATATGTCAATTTGTGAATATCAATGATATTAATCCTGCAACCAAAGCTTCCAGACAAATATATTCGCCTCTTCTTCTCCCTTCGATTTAGTTGTTGCCACATAGTTGGCCCTTTCAACAGTCTTTTTTAGCTTTGGTGTCCATTGGAAGACCAAGCCACAAAGTCAATAATAAAAACATGTTTTGGGGTAATAGTAATGCATCTTGAACTCAAATCTATGTGTACAGTGGTTTATTACCAATTCAACGTGATTTACAACGAACTTGATATTGCCCTCAAACCCATAGGGATATTTAGAAAGCAAGCAATATCTCCCCGACGAACACTGAGGTTGCGTTCGCTGACCACAGCGAATGGAGACTTGCAATCAAAACATGGATTCAAACAATCAAGATGTGATAGTGCAGATGGCAGAAGGCAATAACATCATCAAGTGAGCTTGATGCCAACTACTCAGCCAGAAGTTGTTGCTCTGAAAACATGCAGCACAGCCACAGCAGGTGCCGCAGCTCAATTATACGCAATTCTTCAATTGTTTTCTCGGATTGGAGATATCATCATCATCATCATCATCATCATCATCATCATCATCATCATCGTCGTCGTCGTCGTCGTCATCATCGTTGTCGACGTCATCATCACCATCATCATCATTTGTTTGGCGTTGAGCATATACTTTCCCTAAGATTTGCCAATCTCTATCATGGGTGTTGTAGAGCCAATACTTTCTTGATGTCATCGGGATATCTCATAATTTGCTGGTCACATTTTGTATATGATCTCACTCCGTGAGTCACGTTGTCCAGCGGTGGTCAGTTGTTCTTGATACTTGGATGGCAAACAAGAAACTATTTAATTTCTCACACCGATTATTTAACTTCTGAACTTTGTACTCCCGTCTTTTACGGAACCAATAGAAATAGTTTGTCAAAATAAGTGTTTCTACAAATTTATCAGAGCGTTGCTGTCACTATTTTTAGATACGTTATGACTAATCAAAAACTGATTCCCATCTTTTATATTGTTCAAGCTAACTAAAATTCACAACCCATACCTAGTAACGCCTGCATTTTTTGACCAACTGTGTAAGAGTTGTCTTATCAAATATACATCGTTATTGATGAAACAAATGAACCAATCCCACAGTAAATATGTACCTTGTTAAACGCCATATTTCATTCTGCAAGATGATTCTGTTTTTATATATGATGCATGAATTGATATTCCATAGGTAAGTAATCACAAGTTGTTTTATCAAAATTTGATAAAAGTGATTTCTATAATTGCAACTCAAACCAAACCACATTGTCAACTTTGAGAACCAAGTGCAAGGTGAATGCAATACATTACTATTGTTCACCGCAATATAATCAGTAATGAAACAACACATTGGAGATAGATACTTATAAGACAGCAAAGACATAAAATCTGCTAATGGGCAAAATAGATCGATTTTTCATTGTGTGCTGTGTCCATAATTCTGTCAATGGGATATAATTCACCAAATAATGAACACCAATCCGTCTATGATTGGGTAGACGGACTTAGTCACGTTTCTTCGAAATGTTTGCGTCATGAGTCTGCAGTTTGCTGAGAAATATAATTTTGCAGACAAGTTCCATTTAATCCAATTTTCTTTGGCAAATGGGGTTTGCTCGTCATAAGTAAAAAGAAATTAGTTGTGGAATCGAAGAGTATATCTTTGTATCCATTTTAACTCGGAGTACATTTTGCTCAATGTCTCAAAGCAATTGGCAACAATTGAAGTTTCAATACTAGCTATTTCTGAAAAGGATGTTTAATGTTTATGACTTGTATAAAGCATTCCCACCTGTTAGTGAGGATTTTAGTTTCATGAATAAATATATGAACACCGAAACATTTTCTGACGGAGCCATCTTTTGTCAATAGAAACAGGCGTTAAATTATTGATTTAAAAAAATGTATATGAATGGATTATAAAAAGATACATGGATTCACGAACTTTAAATTCTCTCTCCTAATGGAATCGGCATTAAACTCAATAACCCTTGCTATACCGAGCTCATAATCCCTTGAATCTAAATTACAATTGGCTTAATAAGTCATTAATTTTTATGACTGCACCTGATTGTATACTTTAAAAGGACCCATAAATATGGACCATAACACCCCTATTCCATAACACACTTTGATATACTTTAACTTTTATTCTCCATAATAGACCCACCCATGCAATCTGGAACTCTGCCTACATATAGTTAATGTTACAAAAGTATCTTACTCTATCCATATCTAATTTTCCTTTCCAACATTAGAAACGATACTCAAACTGCTACTAATCAACACCTATGTATGGTTTATTTACTCTTGTACCATTCAAAGTTATCTGACTTCTCAGAATATCTACAATAACCGTCAAGGTTACAGGACATGTATCTTCTAACAGATACTCAATCATACATAATAAGGGCATCCCGAACTTATAACCAACGTCACTTTGATTTTTTCCTGGGGGTGGCCACAACTAATAGCCAACCACCAGAATACTCCTAAATAATTTATAATGTATCCTTACTATTAGCATCAATCCCTCTGTATACGCGGACGGACTAGTTCTACCACACCAATGATATCAACTTTGTTGGTTAGATATCATGTATACACCTATTAGCAATTTAATACATAAGCATAACTATGCAAGGACTATATATTACCCTGTTAAGTATCCATCCCCTTGACCGAATAACCAATGAAATACTGATCACTTCTGCTCCTACGTCCAACAAAAGATTCAACCATATATTTTTCACATACAAAAAACTTTCTGGACTCAGCAACGTGATATTCTAATCTAGTTTCCATTGTTGCATTCAAATCAAAACATTTAACATAAAATTGGTTTTGTATAAAAACCTATACTTTTAACCACTAAAAAGTACACGTACACGAACACCAGTATGAATCTGTGTGTGTGTGTGTGTGTGCGTGTGTGTGTGTGTGTGCACGTGTGTGCACATGTGTATGCGTACTTTGTATTCAACAACATTAGTTGATACCTGTGGAGAAAATTTCACAGGTGTATTTCAAATTTTTTGAAACGGTTTGTTGAGATTTTTTTCCTGTTGACGATTTAATAGTTTCAAATTTATTTCTTATCAGAAAAAAGACCAGTTATAAAGACAAGGAAAATAATGTTGCTCAATAGACAAGTACAAATCAATTACTGGGGAAAAAAATGTTTGATATATTTTGATTTGAATGAAACTTTCTCCAAGAAAGAAGAGAAGTAAACCTATCTTAATTGAAGAATCCATGTTCATTAATTGTGGGATAAGACGTATTTCCCACTAGTATTACTGGGAACAAAGCAAAAAAAAAAAAAAATACCCTGTTCATCATCATAGTAGTTTCTAGCTTGAGACTTACATTTTGAACTTAAGATATTTTAATCTATGTTTCCCGCGTATTGCTTTGGTATCGTTTTGATCCATGTAAAAGATAACAGTATACTTAATGACTCCTATAGTGCATACGCGTAATCGATTTTTTGATGTTACTCCTCATTTATATGACCAAAAACAAAACATGGTGTAGAAAAAATTATCTGCTAGAAGTTCACACAATACTTGTCTACAATATACAACTCTTTTTGAAGTATAGCAATTAAGACTTTGCTTCATAATATATATTTGCTACGTTCATCTGGACAGAACACTCAGCTAAATGGGAATTGGGATTTGGAAGATTTATAAGGGAAAATATCTTGAAGATCAGCATTCAAAATCTGATTTTTAACCGGGTTAACTATCTCACCAACCACTTTAACCAAAAACATACCTACAGCATGGTTTGAAAAATTGGGAAAATACCTGAGAAGATCTGGTTAAGATGTTGATATTATTCTATCAATATGTGTGAAAAGTCATTTGTTATAAGTGGCTCTTTCAGAGAGTGAGGAAAATAATGATTTTGATGGAGTTCTGTGAAATGCTGATGATGTACATTGTGAGGATAAAAAAGCTATGTCTTTCAGTTTGATACTCCACCCCGTACGCTGACGCCACTGGAAATAGTGAAGGTGGGATGTGGACGACAGAAGTCATGAAAAAATGGAGGATACACATGCCAGGTATGAATGTGGACACCAAGGATAAACACGTCGAATTATTTTAACGGATACACATGTGAATATTTGCAAAAATGAATGAAACGCACAATTAATGAAGGGAAACATCTGAGAATTCAAGAGTGAAAAGGAATACATTCAAGGGAATATGAAAGCGATTGTGAGGAGGAGAGATATTTAGTTTTGGCGATTGGATCCGTGATGGGAAGTGTTCAGTAGACGTAGATAGAATAATATAGAAAATAGCCCATTCTTGCTTTAATGATGCGGGTATGGCTGATGTGCTCTGAATCCATAAAGCTTGGAAAGACCAAGGGATGTGCATCAATGAAATTCTTAACTGCTGAGTTGCAGGCGATGTATTTGCATATGTGTATGAGCAACGCGGGGACCACTCTCAGTCGCTGAAAAGCACACGACGGACATTTTTAGTCACAGTAAAAGCATGGATATTAACCCATGTGCATTTCCTAGGGTAACGACGATTAAAAGGCAGATATTTGCGACTGTTGTGCGGTGAAGGAATTGCCATATCATTCATAAAAGATTGAAGGTGATATTTTTTTTGGATAGCTGACCGTATGATTTAAATTTTGACTTATGTGAAACGAGATGGGCATCGTTTGGAAGAGTGATTTTTCACGGTGGAAAAAAAGTTAAAGTTCGGATCGGCTCGGACAACTGTGGAATGATTCCCATTTTGGAGACAAATGATGATGTACCAAATTATAATCAAATAATAAAAAGTTAAAGCAAATGATTTTGAAGATAATTTGATTGTTTAATACCAAAACGCAACAATTAGAAGGATGCATTGCTACAATGCAAATAATTGCTACGCGCCGACTACCTCTTCTGATAAACAACGACAGCCTAGTAATAATTAAACCAAGATAATAAAAATACTGGGATGTCATTTGCCAGCCATTGATTCACTGGGTAAAACTCGCTTGTCCTTATAATAAACATATATGAATAGTTAGGAATAACATGGTATTTTATTCAGTCAAGAAAAAAGTTCATTCTTTTGGCAATGGATGACTTCATTAAATTGTCAGATAATATCTTCCTGGAGCATTGAAGCAGTAAGGTTCACTTGTGATGAGGAAAAATCGTTGAAACCGTGGAAAGTCAATGTGTTGACACCACTGATACTTTATAGAATTTAGTTAGTATCTTTTTATCATTTTCATTAGTTAAACGTCATACAAACATCGATTTCTTGCATAGAGAGAAAAATTTTCTACCCCTTCATAAAACTATTCAAATTTCTTTAATTCTCTATCCCTTCATAGCCTCTCATTAGACTACCTGAATCTGTTTCGTGTGTCCTCTTTTCTTACACTTATATCAAACTAACATTTTCCTAATGCTATCATTAAAACGTGTATGATACTAATATAGATTTTTCAAGTGTAAAATCTGCTCTCTTATACAATAAGTCATGATGTTCATTGAACTAACACTTATCGTTGATTGAAGCAGAAATGTTCTTTCTTATACTTGGTGCCCAACAGACATGATACTTATAGATTATATATGATAATATTGGTCACCATGCAATGCACGTTCTAAATATGGCAGGGAAATCTATCTATTTGGGATGAACCAATCGTTCTAATATGCGGTGAAATCTATTTTTGAAACTATGGTTTTCAACAAAATTTTTAAAAACTTCCACGGAAAAATGGATGCTAATTATGTCAATATATTTCTATCTGGAACTTGAAGTCTGCTGTACTCTTAGGAAGAGTTGCTAAATTATGTGTTGTTTTGTCTTTTTATTTTCGAGTCAAGAGATCGGATTCTCAAAATTGCATTTCGGTTGTGTACAGTGTTGCCAAAAGTAATGTTTCGTTATTGATTTTTCAAATTCGACAGAGACTTCCGTAATGAAAGAATTATAAAGTTGCATCTGAATTGGCAACCAAGCTCTTAGCTGGTACACTCCAACACACTTTATTCTTCAGTTTGAGATTCATTCGCAGCCCATACTTAGTCACTATGATACTGTTCTCAATATCTGACTTAGTTGTATTGAACTTGTACTGGTCCCTTGCTATTGTAAGGGACTTAATATCATTCAAAACATTAAAAAGATATTGATTATCTCGATGAATACTTTTTAGTATCGAATTTAGTATTACACTCAATACACGTATCTTGTTCCCAAAATTCATATACTTTGTACTGTCTCTCTCTTTGAAAGATACGATATTAAGATGATGCTGTCTGCAGAGGAGGAGCTGCAAAGTAATAAACTTAGTATGCAACATTATATTGAAGATATTGGAGCGTGCAATGATTTTTTTAGGAAATGGAAATGAAGTTTCAGCTAAAACAGATTTACACACAGTTGAAACGAATAGATACAACTGTGCATTGTACAACCCTAATTCTGAACGAAACCTTTGAGTAGTTGTTTGAAAAAGGTACACTGATACAAATTGCTATAATATACAAGGGAGATAAACAAGAGGCTATACAAAATAGGTTTCTACTGCTGTTTAACTTTATGGAGCGAATGAATGCAAAGAGAGAACATTAGAAACTGTATCTTATTTGAAAAGTATTTTTTCATTTCATATTTGACTATTATTTTCATCAACTTCTTCATTTTTGAATTCAAAGTGTTTATCCTGGGATTACCAAGAAAAGCAGATTTTTAACACAGCCGTAAACTTTTACACTGATACTAACCCTAGATAGAACCCTAATCAGTAACCCCAAACTAAATCCTTTGTTGTTGAATCCAACAGCATGCAGATTATGATGTTCGTAGTTTTCCTCTTCCATTTGTTTAGAAATAATTTAAGTGAATCAGCAGTTAACCCTCTCAGTTACCTCCCTTTAAAAGTATCGACGATGTTTTGATCATCATTTGTAACTTCCCCCCTCCCGAAAAAATCATAGAACAAAGGACAATTACATTCAATTTCCTCCCCCTCCCCTCAGTATCAAACCAAATAGAGATTCCAGATATTTCATAAAAGTATATAAAGAGGATTAAAGAGGATTATTGTCATTGCAACATTAATGACACCTGCTCCTAAGCATTATGTTTGAATAAAAAAACAGGATTGAGGAGTTCAGTATGAAAACAAGTGAACAGGGTACACTTGGCTCCAGAATTGCCAACATGTTCATCATCGAATAGTATTTTCAAATGGATTCTTATATGTCAGGTCAATACTTATTCATTATATAAATCATGCTATCAGCCTTGTCTTGGGGATTATAAAATGCAAAAAATCAACGTCAATATATTAAGAAGAATGCTGGATATTTTGTTGAAAAATTATCTATTTTGATGCTTTTGCATGGATGTTGTGTATAGAAATTCCAATGAATTCTGAAATCAACTTGAGACACGTAGCTGCTGTGCCTGTAAATAGTTATGAAGAAACTAGACTTGCTGATACCCTCGACTGCATTAATTTTGATCCATATCAGATGCCTGCACATTCTGTCCTTTTTCTTCAATAAGCCAAGGCTCATATCATTGTTACGTAATGCTTATCCAAGAACAACCGCAAAATTGAATTTATTGCCACGA
>OY735199.1:80181224-80228724 GCA_963457665.1 Thysanoteuthis rhombus
GTGATATATCTAAGAATTTTGGATTTTTTTCATCATCATAATCATTTATATCCTTATGTTATTTCCATTTTGCTATCATCCTGTATTTACTGAAAATAATTTTTAAATACTCATCGTTGAATATATTTCTATCTGATATGTCATACACACTAAATCCAACAATATCCATGTTAGTGATTGAATCTAATTTAAAATTATCTTGACATTATAAAAAATTCCTTCGTTATCTTTAGACCTTCCTGCAATATCTTTTTAATTATTCTTACACTTTTTGGATGTATGATTTTTCAAATGCTTCAAAGCAAATGGAAGAAAATATATTGATTTCAAAAATTCTTTTTAGTAATTTGCTCATTTAAGCATGTAAACAGATAACTAATTTCACATGCCCAAAAAAAACTCTAAAATTGAGGCCAAAATATGAGACATGTTCAGCAAAATATACGTTCAATGTTTACAGTTTTAATCATCGATTGAAAATGAAATTATTTCAGAGTTTCCAAAGAAACAAACGTTAACAATCGCACGTTACCTGAATATTCAAGTCAAAATAAGAAGAAATAACCATTCAGTTTTCCCTACGTTTTTGTTTATATCGATAAAATTAGGATGGGCTAATCCAGATGAGAAATTTCTTAACATCTTTAGTCTCGTGCAAAATATTACTTACCACTCTTGTGAAAAATGTTACAACTAAGAAACACGTGTAGTTTTCCTCAGTAAACTTCATATAATGCTCAGCCAAGTGGTATTATGTATATATATATATATATATATATATATATATATATATATATATATATATACATATATATATGTTTATATATATACATATATATATACATATATATATATACATATATATATGTGTGTGTGTGTGTGAATACATGCGTACGTATGTATATGTGTATACATGTGTATATATACATGTGTATATACATATATATATATATATATATATATATGTGTGTGTGTGTGTGTGTGCATGTGTGTGTGAGTGTGTGTATGTGCGTGTGCGTGATCGTGTGCGTGGCCTTGATCAATTTCTCTCAATTTTTTTTTTTCCCATGATCTTGTTTTCAACCAATTCGATAGAAAAATGGAAGATAAAATTTAGAAAAATTCAACGTCCCTCATCGGATGTGTTTCAACAAGCAATATATGTTAGCATTCCTGTAAATTGATAGAACAAATTAGTGGACTGATAGCAAATTCCCTTTTATTTTTTCAATTTTATCCACATAAAACATTCACGCTCAAGAAAATGAATCGTTTTATAATTGGTCACAAACACCATCATGTCATTTCGATGGTATTTACATAACCTTTCCAAAAACACTGTAGGATTTTTTTTTCAGGAAAAACACACATTGAAGTGAATCATCATGATAAAAAGATATTGGAACAATCTGTAATTTCTCTGTATCTCTTACACTGATTGTGTCCTCTGTCCGTCTGTCTGTCCGTCTATGTATATATATATATATATATATATATATATATATATATATATATATATATATATATATATATATATATATATATATAGTTTTCCTGAGATAGTCTTATTTGATATATATTTTGTCCGTTTATTTCTTTTATTTCACATTGAAAAATACCTACAAGATAATCTTAATCGCATCTTCAATCCAACACTATCGAAAACTTCAAAGAAACGAACATATCTGCAGCTGATATAAGAAACCTCCTGTCATAAGTATCTTTTCCTGATAGACAAGTATCAAAATTAAAGTTTGCCTGCAATTGCATTTATACTCAATCTCATATCACATTTATTTTCCTCCAGTGGAGAAAACTTATATTGCATCCTTCGATGTTTTTTTGACTTTGTAAAATGCAAGATTTGTCCGATTGTTAGGATGTCTATTCATTTGTTATTTATTGCGCTTATATTGATATAGTGGTATGGGCACTTGTTTTAATGCATCTGGCCTTAGTGGTTCAGAGAGTGGGGCAGGGTTCTACTTGCTATCATCATCATCATCATTAGCTTTTAAATGAGCATCTTTTGATATAGACCTTCTCTAAGATTTTCAATTCCTGTCTATTTTTGTCAATTCAATACTTTTTCAACTTTTTCAGATCATCATCATCATCATCATCATCATCATCATCATCATCATCCTTTCAGCGTCCGTCGTTGGACATACTCTTTCCCCATGAATCACCTGGCCTGTCTATCACAGACGTCAAGGAGCCGATACATTTTTAACCTGTTTAATTTTGTCACATTGTCTTATATCATGCCGGCCTCAGTTTTGCAAGTGATCTCTGGGGATCAACATTGTGAGCCATGGTTTACATCGGTTGTCCAACATTCTTGCAACATGGCCGACCCAATGCTTTTGAATTTTCGAATGGCTTCTTTGTCGTTATTGACTCCTGTTTTTCCCTATACTGTGCTGTTTTGTAATCTTCCCATGAGATGTTGAGCACGATTATTTCATGTGAATATTGCATGTTTGCAACACATATACTAAAACAGCACTTCATTTATTAGTCTACTTAAAGACCCAGCAGCTCAAAAATGGGGTGAGGTAATGTCAGCTCATCCAACTTTTCACAGCCTGCCTCGAAATGATCTTCAGACTGGGAAAATAAAATATTGAAAATAGATGACAATAGCTAAGTAACTTCAAATTTGCTGACGTCATCTTCCTTTCTGCTAAAAGACTTCCATGATCTCCGTGTAATGCTAGATGAACTGAAAGAAGGAAGGAAGAAAGCTGATGAACTACAGTAAAACAAATGATATGTACCAAAAAAGAAAAATGTCAAGAACAATGTCATAAAAAATCCAAACCGATAAGTTAGACCAGAACAAAATAGTCCACATCATTTACTTAGGACAACAAACCTGTATGAAGCCATCAAAAGATCAAAGAAGCAAGCAAAAGATCAATCCATGGTGGCAAGTTTTGATAGGGCCTGCTAAATCATCAAGTAAACGAAAAATCACGTAAGTCTTGAAAAGAAAGGTCTTCAACCATTGCATCCTCCAGTTAGTCACATAGTGAACTAAAAGATGGAACCAAATCAAAAAATTGACATTTGTCAAATGTAAACATTTGTAATCTTGAGTAATCGAATGCGTCCTTGAATTGACAAGGGCTACAGTGATTGGAATTTTAGATTCTGTAGGTTACTTAATTGGGATGACCAATGATTGAGTATGTTTTTCTGCATCCAGACTGTTCATGTGGTTTGTTTTCATTAAATGTTTCGGAGATTTAATGTAGATCATTAATATGCTACCTCATTTTTTCCGGGCCACAGTTTTGCATATTATCTCTGTGGATTCACGTTTTGAGTCATGGTGTCAACCTGCTTCCTGATACTTTTTCAAAGATGTACAGTCTAAAGTTATATGAGCTATTTACTGATCTCTATACTATATCAGACCATGTTGGTTTCCGTATATATTGCAATCTTTCCATTAGATGTTTACCACAAATTACCCCTGTAAACGCGGCATGGTTTCCAGTTTGATAGTCAATCTTCTTTAAAGAGAATGTACATACACTTCCTTTTAGGATTAATGGGAATGTATTGTTGTTGATGGTTGATCTAGCTGTACCGAAGGCTTTCATCCCTAGTGTGATTCTCTACTTGATTCATCCCCTTTGGCAATTTCAAAGGGGTTCATTGTTCTAAGTAGATGTAAAGGTTTACTCTCTCTGGCTCTGCATTTTCAATCACTATGTCCACGCTCTCTGTGGGTTAGTTTCACATGACATCTATCCAACTGAATTACATGCTGAAAACAATTTCTCGATTTATACTACTAAAGCTCTCTATTTGAACTAATCCCTGATGAGTAAACTATCCTGTATGTGTCCAAACACTTGACTATTTAGCTTCAAACGTCTCTATTCGCTTAAAAGTGCTGGGCATGTACGCTTCTTCACAACTGTTTGGGCATAGGAAACCACAAAGACTCCAAGAAATACGGGCCTAAAAGCCTACTCAACTGCATCGATAAATTTTGTTCACAAAAATCATCAGCAACCGGATCACTAAAGCACTAAATGAAAACCAATCACGGGAACAGGCTGGATTTACTAAAAGCTGCTTGACCATGGACCATTCCCATTGAATAAATCAGCTGAAAGAGGAAGCAGCAAAGTACAAAATGCCACTTCCTTTTGTAGACTTCCTGAAGGCATTTGAATTCGTAAAAATTCCCATGGACATGAAGGCCATCACTCTACAAGGTGTAGATCCTATTTACGTCAAAATACTAGAACATGTATACAATCAAAGTAATTCCTTTATCAGGCTACGTAAAGACTCCGAACTCTTCAAACTCAAAAAGAAAGTAAGACAATGTGATATCAGCTCACCCGAACCCTTTACAACCTGCCTCAAAATATTCTTCTGAAACCCTCACTGGGAGAATCAAGGGATCAAAATATACGGCAAATATCTGAGCAAACTCAGATTCGTTGACCAAATCGTACTTTTACTGCAAATTAACACGACCTTCTCCTAAATCTGGATGAACTAAACGAAAAAAGCAAAAAAGTCAGCTTACACGTGAACTTCAGTAAAACAAAAGTCATGGGCAAAAATCACATCGAGGATAAGGCCATAACTCTCAAATTGAAGCGGCAAAAGTTGGGAAAGTAGACCACTACATCAACCTAGGACAATAAATCTCTATGAAAGCCACAAAAAAAGATGAAATCAAGCAGAGAATCACCTTAGTATGTTAAACCTCTGGCAGGCCAAAAACAATACAATCCAATTAATCCTCTCGATTGTCACTTATGGAGCTGAAACATGGAACCTAACCAAGAAACAGACCTGCAAGCTGGGATGCATGCAGCATGCACATGCGAGAACCATACTCAGTCTCACATGGAGAGATCAGAGAACGGTACAATATATCAGGAAGGAATCAGGGGTCAGAGACATAATAGAATCTATTAGAAAACTCAAGTGGTAATGGGCTGGCCAGGTTGCAAGAATGACAGACAACCTATGGACGTCGTGACTCAAAACATGGATCACCAGAGATCACTTGTAAAGCCGATGCCGACAAAATAAAAAAATAGAGAGATGAACCATACAGAAAATACTGGCTGCACGACGCCCATGGTAAAGAAATGTGGCAATACGTTTTCTGGGTAATGGTTTTGTCCAACAAAAGACGTTAAAAAACTGATGATGACGGCGTTGATGATGATGATGATGATGATGATGATGGTGGTGGTGGTGGTGGTGGTGATGTTGGTAGTGGTGGTGGTATGGTCTAAAACCGCAAGTCTGCGGCTATGCATTGGCTTAAACACAGTCCAACAATTATTGTGTTCCAGACTGGCCTTACTAATGATTGCTCCACAGTGAGTCACTGGAATCTCCATGTGTTAAACTACAGTGTGTCCAATGTTAATTATATTTCCTACGAGAACTTTTCTCAGCAGTTCTAGACAATAACAATTGGAATTTTCAAATTGCCATCGATCTTTGGAACCACTGACGTTATGGAAAACGATAAGATTTAAGAGAAAGACAATTATCG
Source organism: Thysanoteuthis rhombus (assembly GCA_963457665.1). Taxonomy (NCBI): domain Eukaryota; kingdom Metazoa; phylum Mollusca; class Cephalopoda; order Oegopsida; family Thysanoteuthidae; genus Thysanoteuthis; species Thysanoteuthis major. The sequence continues at coordinate 80,186,770 of OY735199.1, forward strand.
ATGATGTGGTAAGTTTTATACAAAAGTGGACGGTATATTTCGGCCTGCAAGAATATTTAGTATGTTTATCAGGAATCTATTATTGAAGCTCTGAGTTAAAATCCGATTGTGTTTATCCACACAAGTGTTCAACTAATATCTGATTCAACTCATGAATAAGTGAATTATGTTCGAGCTGAGAAAAGAACCGGAATTCCAAATACTCGTCTTCACTTTTCATTTCTTTTTCTTTCTGTAAGCATAGTCTGGTACTTGACAAAGCTTATTGGATGGAGAGAAATGGATAAGAAATAAAAAGGTTTCCCTTCGCTTGATCCTCTCATGTGATTTGTTAGACTGTGCATCTTTGAGGAACTGATTTTAATTGTGGAAGGATTGAAAATGTTTTCATGTCTGTGTAGGGATCAGAATAGGATCTTCTTTTCTGAATAGCACCTGATGATAAATAGAAATGAAATAAAGACAAGATTCATATTTCAGATGTGAGTATCTTTGTTCATTCATTTTTGTTCCACCACAGATATCTGTTTCACTTTGCAATAGAATCAGGTGTAATAATCCTATACAGAAGATGGAATGGGGTAAGAATACATTTCAGTCAACCCCCCCCTCTCTATAACATTTTCCAAACAAATAATATACATAATCCAGCGACTGAATAAAAAAGTAAGGTAACCGAGTTTTTAAAAAAAAGCAAATGAAGATTTTAACTTCATGATACAGTATATCTGTTTTATCGATAGGCTTGGCATATTCTTAAATTTGGTCATCGTTTCTTCAAATTTAGTTATCGTAGATTCTTATTTGGATACCCTACTTTTTAAATTTTGTAGTCATATTGTTTTGATTTGATCACCATATTTTTTATTTGCTTGCAATTTTTTTTCAAATTCGGTTGTCTATTTTTTCTAATTTTCCTACCATTGTATTACTTTTTCTACCGTAGTTTTTAATTTGCAAATGGGCTGCTATACACCAAGGACCGCTATATCCATTGCCGACGTGGTCACAGACAGGGAGAATTAATTACAGCAGGAATGATAACATAAATGCAGACAAGTGGTTGATAGGGAGAGAATTGAACTACTTCATTTAGAGTATTTTCCCAATTTGCATAATGCATTTAGCCCCGTGCCAACACTTCTAAAGAGAAAAGCGATCATTCTTTTTTTTACTTTCTAATGATGGAGTTAGTTTTCTTTTGATGTCTCCCCCCTGAGTTTAGCAGAGCGATACAACACTGGTAAATGATGTCGACATGTTACAGCAGCTGCCATTTCACAACAGAACGTGCAGCTGTCTTTATGCAAGGAAATGATGATTTGGTTTCTCTTTTTGAAAAAAATACCGTATATACTCGTGAATAGGTCGAGTTTTAAAGAACAAATAATGAGAAAAAGTTCATTTGATTTGGTGGAAATTCGGAAAAAAAATAATTTGCAGAGTCGCCCTTCTGATATTGTCATTTTATTCTGAGAGTCACTATATATATATAAGTATAAACATACACAAACCCAATATATATGTATGTATATATACATATTCATATATATATATATATACATATATATATATATAGATAGATAGATAGATAGATAGATAGATAGAGAGAGAGAGAGAGAGAGAAAGGGATGACGTGTATATTTTGAAATTTCAATAAGATGCGTGCTTGTCAAATATATGGAAATTTTGGTCAAATAACATCAATAGTAACTTTGAGCAGAGAATTGATCCTTTTTGCATCTCAACATACCTTTGTCATAGAAATATAAACTGTATAAAGTTAATTTCATTGAACAATTTTGAAGTTGATGACCATAAAGTTGTTGTCTTCTTTGTTCACATTGAGACGAGTCTAACATGGAACAGTCTGACTCGTAAGAACCAAAGTATTAAGGTGAAAAACAGAACTGCATTGCTTGTCTTGCTTCAATTTATACACATGAATGAACTCGCCTCTTAGTTTGACAAAACAAACGTCCTATAATGTTTTAACGCAGATGAGACAGTTCCAATCAGATTAAATGAATTAATTTGATGGTTCGTTCTCAAATCGAATTTGTCTTTTTATTTCACTATTTATTTCATAAGCTTTTCGTATGGACTGAATAGTGAGACAAGTCAGATAGGGCAGAACGAAATTAAAATGACATTCTCTTTGTGTAAGTATTCAATCACGCTTTAGTTGCATTGGTTGGAAACATTTTTTTACATATGAAAACATTAATCCATGAGAAACTTAATCGATATCATTTTAATCATGTTTCTGTGAAATCATTCGAGAATTATTGATTTCTTTTTGCTTGGATACCTGAATATGTCTAATTAAAAGGCAAGAGCAACAATAAAGAACAAAGGATTAGACAACGTGACAAATCATATGATTCAAATCTGGACTTCATTCATTTTTCATTTAATCACGAACAAATCTTGTATAGATTTTGGTTTCACAATACAACAAAAACAGTTACATAAATCCTGGTTTGATTTTAATTTTATCTGATATGTAATTAGTTCTATTATATTCCAGAAATTGTTCAGAATCTTGTTTAGAATAAATGAGGAGTTTTCAGGTGTATCTCTGGGACTATTGTAGCTTTTTATTACCTGAAACACTTTCATGTGTATACCAGTATAAATAAGGGATTTTTTTCAAAGTAAATGTTACCTTTGCATCCAATACATAGGTGTTATTACAGTCGATCTGTCTATCTAAGTTCAATAGGGACAATTATGGGACCTGTACAATTTGCAGTAACCGATAGTCTTCCAAATATTTTCAAGTGGCCCTGTACATACAATACTTTAAAATGCCAAGCTATGTTGATCAAGTTGTATGTTCAAAATTTATTTTCGTTTGTAACTTTATATCAATATATATTCATGCATAAAATCCGACTTTGTGAAGAATAGGTGATTTTCCTTAATGATTGATATTGGTCTGCTGAGACCCTGTCAATCATACAGTCAATTGGTCACGGTGCTCTCTTATTTTGGAAAAGTTGAATAATGAACTAAAACTTCAAACAAAGCCTGATATTGAGAAAGCAGTTTTCAAATGGGGGCCCTACCTGACTGCATCTGATTTTATCTGACAGATTGTTTTGATTTGGTAAACAGTATTATCTGTTTACCTCACCCTCTAAACGATATTATTTCACTGTTAGTTCTGAAACTTGAACTATTTTTTACAGACTGAAAAAGATGCGAAGTTGCTGCTGCTTCACGAATAAAAATACGAAGAATTTGCTAACAGGGGACGTGGTCCCCAATTCATGGTAAGAAATCCTTCACTAGCCTCACGATGTTTTGAAGAAAATATAGTTCCCCTGTGAGAAATTCAACACCCTGCTTTTTCAAAATATGAAGATGACACAAATAAATAGAAAAAAAATTGAGTAAATTAAAAATGCTTATATGAATGAGGTTTTTTTTTACTTGAAAACGGATATAATAAAGTTTCTAGCAGCAAAAGTCTGGTGCATAATTTCAAGATTGACAGCCTTGCTCAGTTGGATTTTTTTTCTACAACTAACACACAAAATAAAATCAAAAAAAGAATAATTTAATTGGACAGAATGGAAACTATTTCCTGATCAAGAGCTTTTTCGATTGAAAACAGAAATGACTGACTACATCACAACAAAGAAATGTCCATTTCCGACTTAAGTTCAACACTTTTGCGCGCTCTAATATCTGAAACAACACAAAAGGCTGTGGCTCTACTCTGCTGATACGATTGCCATAAATACTAAACCCCATCTGTCTGTATTTGATGCTGGCCAGAATATGTTCACGCAGGAATTACACATACATATCACTTCTCATGACAGTCTAACACTGTTTAGCCCAGGACAGTCAGCTGTCTATTCATTTATACCTGATCATGGGTTTCATCCGATAGATTGGCTGCATCTGTTGGTGTTTGCTCCTGATGACTGGCTCACATCTTTATTTGTCGAACAGATTAGTGTCCATGTAAATAAACTATAAATTACCTTTCTTTTTCGATTGCTTGACGGACTCACACGGGCGACATATGGCCAGCAAGACAAAGCATTATCATTTCCGACCATGCCAGTCGTTTGCCTGACGGACTAAAAATTCTCAATCATTGACGGACTAAAATGCTTATTGCTTGTCTCTGTCGACACACTCAAAATGAATATCTAATTTATTCCATCTATATTCGATCAAAGGATAGAGATATATGTAAAAAAAACAATACCTGACCTTTTTGCATCGAATGACGGACTAAAAGTACCAAAACTTGGCCTGCCAGCAACAACATGCTTATACCTGATTTTGCCTATCGTTTGCCTGACCAGCTATAATTTCTGTGCTCATCTACATGATGGGCTAAAAAGGACTGTGACTGGTCCTTGCTAACACGTTAACGGGTATATACAACTAACTGCTTGATATCGTTGTAAATATACGATACCTGACCATGCGACAGGTGGCCCAAACATCTTCATACCAATTCATGCTTGTCATTTGCCTGATGGGTTAAAATTGATGAAATGCTTTTTTTCTGGAGGGAGCATCTGGATGGTTTTCTTAACCATTTCTTCGTTCGCACAATGTGTACTGTAATGATCGGGGGACGCTCAGCATGCGTAACAACAATTTCACCGTGGTTCTCATCTGAGGGAGATGCCCTAAATGTCTGATTGGCTCGTCTACCCACACAAGTAGGAGATCAATCTCCTAAATAAATAGTTATTCTCTTGGTTGCCTGGGGCAGACTTGCATTTTATTCTTTAGGTCCGAACCCGGCAACACCACCCAAAATATGTAAACTGTCTGCCACACTGACGGAGCACAGTGGATAGTCTGACTGGAAGCACACTCGAGCATTGCTAGAAATCCATTATTCTGGCAAGCGTCAGGTATAGAGGAGGTTTTTTTGTAACGTGCATGCGTCAGCAGAGCCGCGTAACAGCTGTTTCTTCAAAAGTGGCATGACCATTTCAACTTGTCGGGCAAAGCGACAACAGGGGTCAGCCATGTTACCCGGTCAGGCAATGGGAATGTACATCATAAAATCTTCGGTCCGAAGGTCCATTTGATCTTCAAATGGCAGCACCAAGTATCATTGGGTAAAACTAATATCAGCCAGGGGACAATATCTTCGTAAATCTGATCTGAAATTGAGTCAAATATAGACGATGAGTTTTTTTTGTTTTTTTTTTGTTTTTTTTTAAATATCTTATCACCAGAGCCGAGCAATAACCATTCTGGCTAGTCAGGCAGAGAAGTACGGAAGTTTCAACCTGTATCTGTCAAGTGATGGACGGACATGGCATTATTAATCATGTTTGGCCGGCCAGTCAAGTATCGGCGGCGGTAACCCGTCAGGCAACGTGCCGTTTATACGCATTGATATCTATTCGAATCAAAATACCGGGATTTTTCAACGAGGGCATGTAGGCAAAGGGAAAAACCAAACCTTTCAGCCCATCATGCAAACAAGCATAGGATTTTTAGATCATCAGAAAAACCACAAACATGGACAGGTAGCAGTATGTTTTGGCCCACCGTCGAATATCGGCAATGTTATGTCATCTAACATGTGCAGCAAGTATTGTTTATCCACATGGTTATATATGGGTAACATTCAATTGTTAACTGTTGAAGTCCATTATTCAACTTGAACGTGTCAGCAGAGGCAACAACAACCATTTCAGCCCGTGAGGTAAAGTAAAACTGCAATTTCAGCCTATCAGGCAGACAACAGGCATGAATACGTATGGGCATATTTTTACCAGCCTACAAAATTTTGGTAGTGTCAGGCCGTCAGACAATTTAATTTATATTGTCAGGTATCATTTACTTGAATAGGTATGTAGCAGTTAGTCGAATATAAACGGTTACAGTAAATTTTTCAACGTAACTGTGTCAGCAAAATGGAGTGAAAATCCTTTTAACATGACAAGCAAATAAGTACAGCGGTTTTAGTCTGTCAGGCAAACAACAGAAATGATATAGTATGAGCATGTTTTGGCCGCCCAAACGAGTGTCGGCAGTTAGCCCGTTAGGCATGTAACAAGTACGGTCAAGTTTCGTTTATTTACATCGATAATCTTTAAGTTAAGTTCAAATATAGCAGTGTTAGTCAGGCAATCAGACAAATACGGTCGAGTATCGTTTATTTACATTGATATATCTCGGTTTGTGTCGAATATGGACGGATTTTTCACTTGAGTATGTCGAACGAATCGAATCAAAATGAGTTAATGTTCTGGATTTTTGTTCATACAACTTTAAATGAGAACATCGCGCTTCGAATCAATTAAATCCGTAAATGTAATTAAAATGTGCGCCTCGCAACAGCAACTTTGCTATTTTTTTTTTACCCCAGAACTTTAATAGCAACCGACTGCTATATATCATTTACATCTGAAAACTACCTCTGGCAATACCGTTTAGTGTGTAAGGAGAGCTGATATCCTTGTTTAAAAAAATGAAAATATTCCATCACACAAAAACTGGTAATGTCAGGCAGGGTCCCTTTTAATAGATACTTGGGGATTGATCCACACGGCACGTCATGATATTATCAAAATAGAAAATATCCGACCGTCTATTTCTCTGTCTGTCCACATGTATTAACCTACTGTAAAAATTACTCAATATTTATCCATGAAATGTTTTGTGGTTCACTGTGATCATAGACAAGTTTTTAGTAAGTTGTATTTTGAAATCACTCGTCAAATATTTTCCGGATTGATTGACTCCTAATAGAAAATCTATATTGGGTCGGACACAATTTTTGCCCAACAGAAAGCCAACATAACTGACTTGTGGCTTTTTTGGCCTGAGTCTAAAAGCTCGAAAGTTTTTGTTTTTTTTAATCATTATTTATTGTTACTTTGGGAAATTTTTCTCAATCTCTCAAAACCTCAGACTGCTGCCTGCATAGATATTATCGTTTTCCTAATACCCTTTATTACGATCATTGCTTTCACTCTTCCATTTTAAGTATGTGTTACAGCCGTGTTTCTCTATTTATTCTTCTGTTAACAGATTCTTGCTTTAAATAATACTTTCTTTGATAAATCCGCATTCACATCGGAAACATACGAAAAAATAGGAAATAGATAATCAAATAATCAAGATATCCCTTGAAAGACGGATATGTTTTAAAATGATTAAATGGAAAAATTCTTAACGAAAAACAACTTACGTATGTCTTACTATCATCTAAAGTCTCTTTCAAGTTTTGCCAGATTATCAAATCCTTCAAATGTCGATTTTCCGTTGAAAGTGCTGTTCATGGTATCGATAAGTATCGTCCTGGATTTGCACACGAGCCATATTCACGATAAAACGTCTTTATTCAATCCTATTTTTTTAAAAATATTATCCCGATTGACATTATTTCAATAAGGCCTCAGTGAAGAGTGGACCAAAATATTAGGAAAAATAGAATTGTAGCCAGTTTGATAGGTGAATGATTTATCCATTTCATTTGCAATTTCATGACAATCTAACGCTAAACACATGCTCTAACATATCATGAGCATAGTTCTAGTCAATAATCATGACAGGATAACTAATTCAACCCTTTTATAGTGTCTCAAAGTGGTAATAGTTATGTGTATCACTGGTAAGCCCTTAATTAACAACGGAAATGCATGTACACATGTAAATTCCAAACTTTAGTGGCCATTGTTTGACATCCCAGAGCTTGTAGTAATGGTTAATGATATTATGGTTGAATTACATTGGGCAAATCGATTTTAATGAAAAAAAAATGTATCAATGTTGAGCCTCGCCCGTTGATAGATAGGTGACTGTCTTAGAATATCAAGTGTTGTAAGCAGATGGGGATCAGGTAGGGAGCCCCAGTCACCATTTCGTTGATCCCCCAGAGGGGGATATTTATCCCTACACTTCGACGTATACGGCAAACCGAAGCCTGTCGTTCCGACCCCGGAACCGAATGATATTGACATATAATAAATGGATGAATAAGTCAATCAGTTAGTGATTCAAAATACATTCAAGTATAAATATATTTGAGAAAGTGACTATTCTCCAGGAGCAACTGACAATATATGATACTGAAGTAACGTTACACATTGACATCGATAGCAAAGGGAGAAATACTGATGTCTTTCTCACAATATTATTAAATACTATCAAATATCTTACCCCGGAGAAAATGATTTAAAATATATTGTATATATCCTAGTCCAAATGGCTGAAGCGTATACATTTACGAAAGTGACTTTCGTCAAAGCAAATTATCCATAAAGACTGGAAACCATGATATCAGTCCTCAAAGGCTTGAACACTTTCTAATCTAAGATATTCATTGCGCTTGATTCCTGAATTAAAACATCTCCGGTGATAGAGTTGTGATCAAAATCTTTCAGCAACATGCCATTTTGGTCAATCGATTCGAAATTTGATTAAAAAAATTGATCAAAGATCAAGCTACCTCTTTTGCCATTTATTGGGCTATGATAACTGAAAAATGTTGGACTTTCCAAAAACAATTCAGACTGACAGTAATTAAGGGAATAATTTACCATGACCCAGCATCGGAAATGAACTGCACCGCGCTAAAACACAATTATGGAGAAGCGGTTAAAAAAACAATTGAGAATCATTTTGTCTAGATATGATCAAGAGTGAACGCTAAAAAAAACAAACAACCCATTCAGTCCATTGTTGCAGCTCAACTTGTCTTTGAAAATTCCCAAGGTCATTCATGCCATCATAAAATAAGGTGTGAACCCTGTATTCGATAGATTTACCCACAAAGCCGTCCATTCATTAGGCTTCAGTCAGAACAAATCATTAAGTTCTGAAAGCAAAGTCTACAACCAATCCATCCACCAACTACTTACTCTTTGAATAAAAAACCTAGGACTTGACTGTAAGATTGACAACAAATTGAAAACCAAACAGTGTACACTAAGAAAATCATAAATGACATCATATGGAGAGATCACAAAATAGTTCAGTATATAAGAGATGAAACAGGGTCTGTTGATATCGGCAAATATATTAAAAGAACTGAAATACCAATGGGCTGGTCACGTTACAAAAACTTTAGACAATCGATGGACATTATAACAGAAGGTTGAACCCGTGGATATCATATGTGAAACTGTGAATGGAAAATATAAAATGGCGTAACAAAACAGACAAGATAAGAAAGTATTGGCTCTGCGAGGCCCAGATAGGTATGGTGAAATTGAGGAAGGTATATACCCAGCAAATGATGCTAAAAGACTGCAGCTGCTGCTGCTGATGATGATAATCATTTATGTCAGTCGTAGTTGATCGTTTTCAAAATTTGAATTTATGTTTTTCCCACTGTATCCATCATATATCCGTAGATATAAGATGCTACTTAGTTTACGTACTCTTCTTGTTCAGTTATATAATGTGATTTGATTCCTATATAAGTTTCATGTTATGAAGACTTCGTTGTTGGAAAAGTTGGGATAATCTCACTCAATTATTTTTCTTATACATGCGTCCCAGTAGATATCTATTCAAAATCTATATCCTAGGGGTGTCAGGAACTTTGGAATATATATATATATATATATATATATATATATATATATATATATATATATATATATATGTATATATATATATATATATATATATATGTATATATATATATATATATATATATATATATATATATATATATATATATATATATATAATTGAGTTTCGAAAACATAAAAAATCCATTTTCTTCAATGATAGAAAAACAACTTTGTTCCAATACGAAAAAAAAAATGGATGCATTAAACATACAATTTTTCCTTTTTTTTTTCATTTGAAAACCTTTATATAACACTGTTTCCAAATTATTCAGTGTGAATTAAATGTTCCGTTTGTGTTATTCATTTTTCTAAAAACCTTTTCGTTTATCAAAGAGTTTTGGTGGTGTACTGACAACAAACGATTCAAACGAAGAATGACATAGTAAGTTACCGCATATTACCAAAATATGGACGTTTGCAGAGCGTCTTAAGAAAGTACACCACAGTAATGAAGTTTGCAGCGATCGATACTTGGCTGGAAGGACGTTGCATCATCAAAAGAAACCAAACTGCGACTCGTTTGGACGCATCAAAAGAATGTAAAAGGTTTCATTCTTTTTTTAAATTTTTTTTTCTGTTTACTTTTGATCATTCTTAGCAAGGCCTTTCGGTCACTTTTCACATCAAAAGATTAGTAAGAAGAGAGTTATTTATGTAACAAAATGAAGACCAGTAAAAAAAAAAATGAAATAGTTTATTAATGTTCAGATTGTTAAGTTTGAAACACTAAAACACGACAAGTTTTAGATGAAGACTGAAGCAATTACATAGGGTGAGGTTCTTTCTCACTATGGATGTAAAAATGTCGAGATTATTCACATCGAGAGAAAAGTGAGTTTATTCCACATTCTGGATGTTCTTGAGAAGAAACCATTAACGTAGCACTTAGAACAGGTTCTCTATACATCTAAAAAGTATGGTTGAGCCATATTTGCAAATGTTTAACTGGAGTTCGCATGACAAAGGAAAGTAAGTATTCTGAACACCTTCGATGAAAGATACAAGAGAACCGCCAAGCATACAACATTACGACGTTTAGACTGGCTAGATTATGGAAAAAATCACACTAACTTCACATATTCGCACAGTATTTTTTTTTCTAGATGGATTGGTCTATTATTGGAGTTATTGCAGTGAGTGATACGAACGTTTTTGATCGGTGGTCAGACCCCACCTTTTTAGCAAAAAATCTCATTGAAAATTGTGTGTGAACATGAGACCAAGAAAATTATCTAGGCTTGATATTTCCTCCCAAATAATACCATCTATCGACATTAGTGGACCGTCAGGTTTGGTTTTGTATGGTGACGGTAAGAATATTTTTCTTAAAATTATGGATTGTTCTTAATTATTTTGATTTGCAAGATATATTATTTTAAAACTTTTTTAAATATGCATACTTGAATCTTGAATTTTATGTCTCTTATCCCTTTTAGTGAATATAAAATTGCTTGTTTCTGAACTTAGTTCAAAAGTCGTTTTTATCTCTAATTCATACCTGAAGCATGAATTCAGAGACTCTCCACTTTTCAAGTGAAAATAAAATTGTTTATGTGTGGAATTTATTTTGGATACCTCTATAATCACTTATAACTTTTATTTAGAAATTTCAGTTCAGTTTTTTCAATTATGTGTGAATAATTTTTTTTCTGATTTTTTAAAACTCTTATTCTGTAATGATGTCTACTAAAGACATTGATGTATGATCAATAATCGACCTTTCTTTGTCAAATTCGTACTAACAAGTACATTCTCAGCAATGAACTCTTACAGTGTAAATAGATTTGACCAGTTCGAGACTTTTACTTCTTTTTTGACATTTAGTACTTTTATTTTCTCATTTTTACCATTCCGTCTATTGCACATTCTCATAAATATATAAATAAATCGACTCTGGTGATTTTTACGGCACGATGCTATCCCTGTTTTCACGTCAGGAAAGGTGCATTGTGACTGGTCAAGCGGAGAAATTACAGTTCGTGGCAAATTTGTCGTGGCACTTATCGCATTGAAAAAAAAAGTATTAATACGAAGGAAACAATACAGATTCCACTTTTGGCGAAATTTATTATGTAAAGTTAATCATCGATGAAATCCTGCCATTGAAAATATATCTGAATCTTTAAAATAGCACTTATTGTATTCTTGAAACAAGTTTTCTATATGTCCTTATTGTTTTGCAAGTGTTCATCAATTTCGAGTAAAAAAGTCATTTCATAAGTCGAAAACTATTTTATAAGTAAGCAATATACGATGCAGAGCCTTTCTTGGTGTGGGTAGTTGCCATTAAATTGATTTTCTCGGTTCATGACGTAGACATTGTGACGTATCTCTGTTGAAAATGTTTCACGTAGGTGCTATCTATTCACCGGGCTTTTTTGTAAATGTCCCTCCCACCCGGAGACACTACCAATGTACGCTTCAACTAATTCAGTAAGCCGGAACGGTTGTGTAACTGAAGTGGGATAATGATGGCATAGAACATTCTGTCTCATTCTGACGTTTTGTTATCAAACGGTAAGACCATTCGGTGTACATGGTATCAAATAATATGCATATCTTTAGTGAGATAAAAATTAAAATAACTTTATTCTTGAGCATGAAATGAATATCGATCTGTTGTTGAACTTTTCATATTGTTTGAATGTGCCTTTAACAATTGAGATCCGTCTTTCATTTTCACTACTCAGTATTGCATTGTATAAAAGATCAGCTTTTCATAGAAGTATCACTTCTTTTATGAAGGAGTAGCCTTTAATATAAAAGATCAATCCTTCATTTTGAAGGATCGGCTTTTGACAGAATAGATCCCTCTTTCACCCGGAATTCAATTCAAATTCAAATGAGCGATCAGGTTTTTATTACGAGGAATCAATAATCTGAGAGCAAAAACAGATGTAACGGACCAATCTTTCATGTGTGAGACCCGCTTTTCATACGACGTACATTCTATTACATTTTATGTGTAGTAGATATTTTTACGTTTTTTTTAATCGTTCAGAAAGACTACATATTTGTTGTATGTACATAGTGAATTTATTAAGCTGGTAACTATTAAGTTTTTCTTTCTGAATGCTTAAGATAACATGTTCATTTTGAAAATTATCATGTAAAAATTACATCTTGTGAATCCTCGGGAGAACTGTGATATAAAGCACCATCATTTTGTGGAGCATCAGAAAAACGAATGAAAAATACAATACAACCTTTATCAAAGACTTCACCCTATGATAATCCATCTTACCTGTGTGTAATGAAAAAAACAGGGCTTCCATGACAGACCATTTGCAGCGTGATACATGTTGATTGTGCAATCGTGTGTATCCTCATCGGGCATTAATTGAATCATCAAACAACATGCTGAAAATCTGTAGTTTGAGCTCAGGCGTTTGGCGTGTCTGACAGAAAGGTATGATACGTTGTGAACCAAGGTCGAAGGGATCTGCCTCTGTTTACCAAAAAAAAGGCCTTAAAATTGACTGAGATTGGGAATGTGTGCTACAGTTCTTTGTGATCGGTCCTCCGTGCATTTGTAACAACAGATATATGCAAAACGATAGGAATTGAATAAACAAAGACAGGAGTTTTTTCTTCCACCACGTGATATGAGTAGCAATTGTTTGTCCCGAGAAATATCTTAAAAACAAAGAAACTGACATCTTTTGTGTATATAAATATACTTTAGTCCAGATTCGTATATTTTGACGTAGCGTTTGCTTGTCGTTCAAGTTCAACGTTTATGATTAAATCTTTCGGGTACACACGCACACACACATACTGTGACATTTTTGATATTCTATTTGTCTTGTCAGTTTTGTTAGATTTGGCCAAGTGGCAAACAAATAGCATATATTCAGTTAGTCGTAAGAATGAACACACCATGACACGAAAGAAATATATCATGCCTGTGATTTGATCCTCAATACACATTCTGAACCACATATATAATTTAGTTTGTCAATAAGCCCATAAACTGATGATGGAAGACAGCATTCACTTCCTGCACATGAAATATTTTTCTGAACATAATCTCCTCCCTGCTAATACATTAAACTCAAAAATAGATCGATCATTATGCAGTGGGAATTCCAGAACAATTCAAAGAATAACTGAGACAAGTTATGATATGTACTGTCGGAAAATATAACATTCCTACTCTATTGATTTTATTTCCACGTTGTGATCATTGAATGCTCATGCTAGATATGGGATGCTGACGTATAGGAAATATCAATGATAAACTGATTCACTAAAAATATACGTACATATTATACATGGATAATACATAAAAGTTACGCAGATAGTGAAAACTGTCAAGCAATATGCAGATACGCAGAGGTGGAATTATTCTTTGAAAAAGCAGGAAAATCTAAACAAAATTCTTATGTTAATATTTCCAAGTTACAGTGCAGTTACCATACCCGTTCGTGTCATGTGAGTTTCCTCAACACTGCCAATTCTCCGTGTCTTTAGTTTGGCCGCCTTTAGGAAGTTCCAATGACAGTTCCTCTGGAGGGATAGCGTCTCGAGTGATAATAAGTTTCATACGGACATGATTGATCGAGAGGCTAGGGAGTTTGACCGGCTAACGATGGGAAGAAGCCTGTGTATATCTCAGCAAGAATTGTTATTGACTGTAAACAGAAGGGCGAGGTAATTGCTTTCAGATCTATTAGCGCTCGCAGTAAGAGACCATCCACGGTTTGAAATGAGCAATCAACGTGGAAATAGATTTTCAGCTGAAGACTGCAAACATTCCCGGTGGTTTATCTATTCATCGTGTTATGCCTTGCCCATGTATTCCAAGACAATCCCTCCACAAACCAACGTGCCGTACACATTCGTGTACTGGTCGATTTCTGAGGGCAATTTTCTGGATACAAATCGGATGTTACACGAATAAGAAATACTAACATAATGTAAAATTCTAGCATCAACTCTCAGTTTTAAAAAAGCATACTATAAATCAATGATTTTTTAACCATTAATCATAGGACAACCTATGCACTGATTCGACTTATACAAGAATGCATAAAATAAATCGATGACAACTCATATGCGTGTTACAATGCTGTGGTCTTGTGTCAAACTAAGCTGAGGTCGGTAAGTAATCGTATCTGAAACAGCCGTATACAGCCGAAAAAAGGTTACAAACAAAACCACTTGCAGCATTCGTGTAATGTTTATCAAGCTCCCTAGTTGAGCGGTCGAGATTGTTAATACAAGATTCACTACTTTAGCCTTATGTAGGACCAGCTTGGCCTTGCCGTATAATAATAGCAAGCAAAAAAGGTTAAGCAACAGATGCAAAATCACATGTTAATCTTTTAGGAAGTTATGTCGATTTTTATGGGTGACTATTACTATGTGCTAAATTAAGCTGATCTCAGTAGACTGTGCTGAATCAATTCCCTATTCACTGCTGTCACCAGTGATCTATGATGGAGTTCAGATAGAAAGGAAGTTTAATGCTGATTGTCAAGGTGAAACGGCTCAAGATCTAAAAATGCAGTGTGTCATAAGCTTTTTTTCTTTTTGTTTCCCCAACAAAATTGAGTACGCGCCAATCTAAATTTTCCCCGATAAATGCAAGTATTTTCTGATTTTCAAAAGTACCCACTATGTAACACTTTAGCTTTTATGCCAGGAAATTGAAACTTGAAAATAGTATTCAATGTGATAGAGGCAGTGCATGTGGTCTTCCACTCTATCATGCACTGTAATCTTCTGCACGTACCTCTATCTCAAACTGTTACTACTTACTGCAATCATCATTTTATGATTTATGGGATGTTAAAAATGTTCTGCCATATAAGATATCGTTAATTGCTTCGTCGTTTCACACCATTTCGGCACAGGAAAGCTCTTTTATAGAAATGTGGTAAGTTGGTTTTCCAGGGATACCTGTAAACATAGTGGTAGAAAAAAAACATAAATACATTTATCTGAAAGATGTCTTCATTCAGGTTAAAATGGAAAGACATGTCTTCCTGATGTTAGTCTGGGCTTTAGCATATATTTTGGGGGCTCCGACTCTATTATATCAAAGCATATATATCATGGAGAGAATCACGGGAAATATTTCATCTCATTAATAATAAAACGTAGACAACGGTTATTCGCTTCGTTCATTAAGCTAAATGATCTCTCCGTAAAAAAATATTTTGTTTAATTGAGTTATTCTCAGAAAAAAATATTTTTTTAATCAGTTATGATATCGAAATCCTCCAATTATACCAAAAGCGTGTTTGTTAATTCAATATTGCTTGCTGCTCGGGTGTTTCAGTGTAATAAATTCAGCAAATGCATGGAGAGCCGTGACATACAGCTGCTGTCAAACATGTTAGATGCATACATTAAGAATTAAGCAGATTTAAAAGATACAAGAATTAATTTTCTCTCTAATTAGAGACTGAATTCGCAGTATAAAAGCAATTTCCCACTGAGAAATTATGCACAAACATAGTTATGAAGAAAAAAACCTTTTCTCATGAAATCAAACGAATGATAAAAGTATTCAATAAATTTGGGCATTGTACTGCACTTAAAGTATATCAAAACATATTGTTTTACAATCACTGTTCAACCAGAAAAAAGCTTGATCTTTTCACCTATCGTCATGATAAATAATAAGTACTTTTGAATTAGCATTAGGTTATTTCCCCTGACAATTAAATGGTTTTGCTTTTACATGAAGAACTATGGGCTGACGTGTTCCCTCTTTCCCTAGAAAATATATTCGGTTATACAACAGAGTTTGCTTTGTTTATCATGACAAACCTGATGACTGACCACCATGTTTACTTTTTTCCTGTGACCCGAAATAAAAAAGTAGCTGTTATTGGAGTGGTCCTTTCATAAACGATAGAGGTCTGAGACTCAGCTATGAACCCCTCCAAAACGAATGAATATACCAATTTCCCACTCAATGTAACCAATACCAGTTTAATATATATATATATATATATATATATATATATATATATATATATATATATATATATATATATATATATATATATATTAGTTTTCATTTTTTCATCTCATCTTTGGTCTGAAATCTCGTTTGGGGAACTCAAAAATTGATGAGAGCTCAAACAAGACAATAGATGAATGCATAGGTAGGTATATGGGTAACTTCTTGGAACAAAAACATACTGAAAAAAAGTTTCTTCAGTTGAGAGCCAATTTGCGAAGTACTGTAAAACGAAATTAGTTTTCTTATCATAACTGAATCATTTAATGCCTCAGTGAAAAAGGTTTTTCCTTCTAATCGAGCTACACTTGAAAAAGTTCATCAAAGAATTGTCATTCCCCTTCAAATGTAATAGCACTTTATTTTCTTCGACTACCACCGAAAGGTCGACATAAATGAATTCTCACAGCTAATAAAATTGGTATTGGCTTGGTGCCGCGTCCTCTGCCAACGGGGATGTGATTGCTGACCCTACCCGCTTTCAGGTACAAGAATTAGGTTCCTTGATAGCTTCACACGTCATGCATAGTAACGATGTGAGAATTTAAAGCGATTTTACTAAGGGTGAAATAAGTATCACGCTATATCTCCAGCTATTTCAGTTGTGTGTTACTTCCTGTCCAATAAAAGGGTAACATCTCCTTCAAATGAGGATCTCTTACATCAAGTGCTAAATAGAAGTGGATTCTGGCCCTGCTAAATTACTGCTTTTAAGTCATTGCCTTTCAGATGAATATTTTTTCTACTCATGGTCACTTCAGTAAGGCCTCCTCGCCATTTATTTACCAGAATGTTACCAGAGTTTTTACTGACACGGAATTCAAGACCGATAAAAACATGCGTTAAAATGAATTATTGGTGTTAAAATCATAACAGGCATGGCTACTATTGGTTCAAATATTACTTCAATTTTGACGAAGGATGATTATTACAACTTTTGTATCGAATGTATAACAATTAAAAAGTATTAAAATATTTTGTATGTATGTATACTTTAATTTTTTTCATTTGAGGCCTCTGTGTAGCTTCGAGATGAATTTTCCAAGTTGTTAATATTTTGCTCAGTTGGTAAGACAGCAGACTACCAGTTAATTGCTCTGAAATTCGGATCACGATTGGTTTAGATTGAATTTATATGTGTATGTACTTATTAGAATGAATGGAAATTGTTTTTGTTGTTCTTGTTAATGTAGCAAAACTAAGTCTTAAAATCACTTTAAAACTTAGAAAATAAAGACTGATATAGATAAGAGAAAGTTGAAATGACTACCACGAAACATAACGGAAAAAGGTGTTAAAATGGCAGATTGGTATTAAAGTTCTGTAAGTTAGAAACACTAATACACGTCCTTTTTGTAATTAACGAGTTACTAGAATAGAGATAAGAGAAACAAAATGACTAACAACGATAAAATGGTAAGTTTTGAAGAGTTGTTTTTGAATAAAGGACAGCTGATACCAACACTGGTTAAGGCGTGCTAGATTTTAACAGGTCAGTAATGTATTTGTCTGGAAAACATTTGGAGCCAGTTCATTCTACTTAATGAAGATTTTATTAGCATGGAAGGTGTGACGAGCCTTTGTAATATAAAAAAACTAAGGATGAGCTTTGCTTGCTGAGTTTTGAAGGAAGATACCCAGGAAAGGGGAATCAAAGAATATTTTTCATCATTTGAAATCGACATAATTGAACGCGCATTACTGCAAATAAACAACGGAAAAATCAGTAAGAAATATTAAGAATGATTTGAGGATTTTTTCTTCATTTGGTATACAGATTTGTACACTCACTCAAGCGTACTTAGTGACACGTGAGCATCATTCAAGGTTGTTATTTTACGACGAAGTGAATATGCCACAAATAACACTGAATGAAAAAAATTATCCACAAATTATAAAAAATCGCTCCTTTTGAAAATGATACGTCTGACCCTTGATGACTCTTGTCGTTAGTCGCTATCTATTTATCTATCTCATATTTTTCTAACTTTTTTGGCAAAGAAGAGTTTCCTTCCACTTTGAAAGCATTCATAGTACTTGAATGGTTGACACGTAGTGTAATTTAATCTATCATCAAACGGTAATTGTAAAAGGATATTCACGTGACAACTGAGTTTCATTGCCATTGGACAAACAATATCTTGGTTTTCTCTCAAAGATATGCTAATAAAAGTTGATCAGCAGGGATTGTAGCTATTCCATAGTTAAAAATGAAAACAGGCAAGTTCTTTAAGAATGTTCAAGGATTTTAGATGCTTAGTATTCCAACTCAGGTCTGAAAATATTATTATTATGATTATCATTATCATTATCATCATTATTATTATTTGCAATTTCAAACCAGTTGTCTGTTGGTTACCGTTTGAGGTTGAGTGGTAGCAAGTCTCCTCAAGTCTCCAGCCCTCGTCTCCACATTCTCCTAGTCAACAGCAACACTGTGGTTTACACTGTCAGTAAGTTTCCCCTGGTCTTCAGCCAACATCTTATCTCTCCCTTGCCTATAACACCATTGCTGTGGTTCACCCTCCTGCTACCCATCAGTGGTGTTTTTTTTATTCTCCTCCCCGTCTTTCCTGTTCGGCCTCTGCTAACATTTAGAGTCGTTGATCTTATATTTCTCATATTTTCCGAGTATGCGAACAGTTCCAAGCAGTGATGTGGTCTGTACAGTGTCAACCTTCTTATTTTATCCCAGGTTTCTCCAGTCTCGTCTTCAGTGTCTTTGGGACGGTTCTGAATGCGCTTATCATTATTGGTTCCACATCTTCAGTTTTCTTGCAAGATCTTGGTATTCTTCAAGTCTTCGAAACTCTTTCCTTTTTACGCAACGGTCTGAAAGGACAACCGCGTCTTTTTTTTTTACAGGTATTTCTTTTCCTGTCTACAATTACTACGTCCAGTCTTCTCGCCTGGATGAGGTGATCTGTTCGAATGTCGGCGTCCCAAAGTAATCTGTTCTTTCCATTTTTCAAGGCTGTTCCCAGTTTGTGCTGGTACCACTATTATTATTATCATTATTATTATTATTATTATTATTATTATTATTATTATTATTATTATTATTATTATTATTATTATTATTATTATTATTTGGAATCTCACACCAGTTGCCTGGTGGTAACCGCTGGAGTTTGAGTGACAGCAAGTCTCCTCAAGTCTCCAGCCCTCCTCTCCTAGTACTCATAGGTCGCAGTAATTCTGCGATTTACAGTTTCACACCGGTTGCCCAGTGGTTATCGCTAAAGGCTGAGTGACAATAAGTCTCCTCAGGTCTTCAGCTAACGTCTCCTCTCTCTTTCGCATATCATGACAGAGCTACGATTCGTTGCAGTCCTTATATCTCTAGCACCTTCCTCAGTATCCGTGCAGTTCCCAGCAGTGCTGTGGTCTGTACGGTCTCTATCCTCCCCCTCATCCCGATCTCCTCCAGTCTCTCCCTCAGCGTTTTGGGGACAGTTCCTAGTGCTCCCACTATGACCGGTTCTACCCTGGTTTTCATGTTCCACATTTTCTTCAACTCCCTTGCTAGGTCCTGGTATTTTTCCCTTTTTTCACCCTCCTTCTTTTTTACTCTATGGTCTGCAGGTACAGCAACGTCTAGTATTTGGCAGGCCTTCCTTTTTTTGTCTACTATTACTAAGTCCGGCCTTCTTGCCTGGATGAGGTGGTCAGTTTGGATGTCAAAGTCCCACAGTAGTTTGTGGTTGTCATTCTCCAAAACTGCCTCTGGCTTGTGCTGATACCACTTTTCCCCATGTATTATTATTATCATTATTATTGTTATTGTTGTTGTCGTTGTTATTGTTGTTGTTGTTTGCAATTTCACACCAGTCCAGTCCAGGGTGAATTATGGCTTCTATTCTCGAATGCTGTCTCCGATTTGCGCTATTACAACTTTTTCATATGGTTGGATCCCATTTTAATACTCACTTCTGAGAGTATAACTGTTGCTACCTTATTGTGCCTGTTTTTATATTCCTTCTGGGTTAGTTGACTAAAACATATTGTTGAGTGGTTTACGTCTCATCTATTTCTCTGCATAGTAGGTATTTGCTGTTTGTTTTGGTCTTGTCAATTTTGGCTTTGATATAATCCGTCCTCGTGCATTTGTTCTGAGCTGCCATAATGAGCGATTCAGTTTCTCTTTTCAGGTTTCCATTGCGTACCCATGTCCATTATCTCTTGTCTTTGACGATTTTGTAACCGTCATTTGAATTCTCTGTATATTTTTTGGTCCCATATTCTGCCTTATTTGCTGTGCTGCTTTCTCGTTTGAAACTTTTTTTTGCATTCTTCCGTGTGCTCTTTTTAACGTCTTCATTATTTGCATACTCGTAATTCTTTAGTCAGGTTTTGATCTCTTGAAAACAGTCATCTATACTTATGAGTCATGAGTATTATAATCAGTCTTCCAGCGTCTGTCTCTGGACAGAGACCTCCCACTAAAATCGCCAGTCCCCTCTGTCATTGGTGTCGTGGAGCCGGTACCTTCTGAAATCGACTATTTCATCTAATTTTTTTGCCAGGAACAGTTTTGCATCTGATTTCTGGAGGTTTACGCTGTAAATTGGGATATCAAGCAGTTATCACCCATTTTTGTCACATGACAACAATATTACAATTCAAGTTTTATATTTATCTGACACTTTTTTTTCCTCTGAGGAACTTTGCTAGCTTGCAATCTTTCATGTGATATTGACATTGATTCCTGTCCATGCTCGCAGCATGGTTCTGATTTTGAGGGTGAATCTTTTGCTTATATTCCATTTTTGCCCTCGATTTGTGACTATCGGGAGGAAGTATTGTTGGTATACCCTTCGAGGCGGCCGTTCAAACAAATAACATTGACATTAATTTACTTGAATTTGGGAAAATAAAATGGTCGACGAATTGTTCATTATTTCATTTCTCTGTCAACGCATCAAACAAGTAATAATTTGATTGTTTATATTCGCTACCTCAATTTGCGGTTTTTTTTACGGAAACGTCCATTAGATTTTAGGATAGTGTTAGGAAAAAATTCAAATATATCAGCTTGAATGAAAGAAAACTAAAACTGTTTTGCTATTCTCATTTTTTTCTTTTTTTTCAACATCACATCATTATGGTTGATCACATGAGGAGGCTATATAAACAAAACTGTCTCGTAATATACGTTTTTAAGCAGCATGCTTTGTTAGAGACGATGAGCTCAGGAAGAAAAAAAAGAAGATGAATTAACAATTATCATATCGTGTTCTGCTTGACATGAATCGCTCGAAAAACTCACGATTTTCAACAAGCGTGAACTCTGCAAGGCGAAAAATTAAGGGATCAATTTAGCATAAATCACACTGCAGATTGAACCTCCCTCGGGAAACCTATACAGCACCCGAACCCTAATCTTCCAAAAAGCCAGTAAAAAGCATTAAAGTGCTGAAAAAACTTTAGTTGGCAGTTTTAATGACTTATCTGGTCCAGGGTTTTTAATACGTTGGTAGTTGTACGATATTCTTGGACTGAGATTTATTTTTCGTGAAAATTAAAATAAAATTTCACACACAAAATCGAGAATATCAATTTGAAATTAAATGATTAATGAATTGCATATTGAATTTTATAGATATTGCATTTTATAATTGATAATTCAGAATGCGTCTCCTTCATCTATGGTTGAAGTTTTGAATAACATTGTAACCAATTTGATTCATTCAGGTACTTGACCACACAGAAATGTGGAATTTTTGTAGTGTTATTTCATTGTACTTTCCTGACATTGAATACAGGGCATGTGATTTACTTTTTGGATATTTTCATAGGGTTTTCTCACGAAACACTCAAAGTCCAAATGATGCCATTCAAAGTGAATAAATAATTGAAACTTAATTAAAAACTGATCATGAATTCATTTTTCACAATTTTTTTTCAAGTCTCAGTGCAATTTGTCAGCTACGATTATCGAAAGTGTAACATATGCACGTGACTTCCCCACTGTAGAACACGTTTCGAAAGTTTCTCATAACATATTTAATTCTTTTGGGATAGCTTTATATCACAGTACTGTGTACCTTAAGTTGGGTAGGAGACACGGTATTCAGTCTCCTAAGACTTGTATGATCCCGGCGTTAAACAGATGTGCACGGAGTCTATGAATTTGATATATATATATACTTCCTTATTCTAGTTTATATACACATAGACGGGTGCAATTTTATTGTTATGGAGATTTGTAAAACAAAATGCCTTATTTCCACTTCACACTTTTTTTTCCGCTGTAAATTGATTTCCTCTCCAAAATACGTTATAAATATATGAGTTTCCTAAAATTTGGCATAATGGAAATCGGGAGGTTTTAAGCTGCTTGAATGTTCTACCGATTTGGAAAAGCTCCCCAACTACTATGAGTGTGAAATGTATTCTCAGACTTTTTCCATTCTTGTCAGATTAACCAGTTAGTAATGACACAAGTACAGAATCTTACAGACCTGATAAATCTGAGAACGAATCCGAAAAAGAAAAAAAAATGTTCCTCATTCCACTTACCCAGAGGAATGGATAAATGGGTCTCTTCCCATGGCATCCAAGATTGACCAATTTATTGCTGATAACTAGAATTTCCGGCAATGCAGTTTTGTAGCCAATTAGCAGATGATGAAAACGTGCATCAATTACACAATGCATCTCCACAAAGTTTTAGTCGATCGTGTCTGCTTTTTTGGCTCTCTAGAACTTCAAATGAAAGTGTCCATTGTTTTGGAGAAAAAACTGTTCAACTTATTTTCATCGGACAGGACACTTGAGCAGTTTCTGCTGCCGTTTATAGGTTTAAGAACGTTAAAAATGAATGACAATAAAACTGAATTCAAGATCTACTTGTACTGAACCACGTTACTGTTTCATTATATACTCGGAAAATGTTTTGTTCCATCAGCCATGTAACTTTCTTGACATGATTTTTTTTATTTGTTCAGCTTTCATTACCTGAATCATGTCTTTTACTTTTTGTTCTAGTTATACACAGAGTTGATTTACCTCCACGGACAACTGTGGTAGTCTAGTTTTGTGGTCCCGTAGGATTAACTCTAGTGAATCCTAAAATATCTAAATTCAGATAAAGATTTTAATTCAGTAAACCCCTTCAATGCTCTGTACCCCCCCAAAAACAGAAATAATTGTTGTCTTGGATTATAAGGGACTATTCCACTATTTTGACGACAGCCACTGTTTTTTCTTTCTTTTTGCATAGGTGACAATTTGGTTTCTACTGCTTCATTTAATTTTTTTTGTTCTCCTCTTTTCGTGTTATTTAACTGCAAATTAAGAAATCTGTACCTGTATGTGTGCGCATGCACTGCGATTATTCAACAACTGACCATTTTACGAAGATGACATTTGCCATCCATCAAATTATTCATTTGCGACGATGGGCAGAAACTACTGTCACGGAAGTCTTGAATGCAGTGAACAAGAAGTGCCAAACTTCCTCGTGCCCTGAATCGCAATGAATGTTTTTGTTTTATCCAGTCCTTGGCCACATCATGTCAATTTTGTTTTTCCCCAGTAACAACAACAAAAGAAAGAATGGAAACAAATTTATGGGAGTAAACTCTTCGCCGTCTGTCTGTACTGTAACAATTAACCAAACAAATATGTCAAATTATCATTTTCCAATCATGATTCCAAATCGTGACCAATTCATCGCTAAGCACCTCTCTTATCGTCTCAGCCAAACTGATTAATCTGACATGTGTGCAAATCTCTTCATCAAATATACAATACAGACACCACTGTAATTAACATCAGTAGGAATCACAGTGGGAATGGGGTTAGGCTTTGCCACAACCACACTTTTTCTATCTTGGTCTGAAAGGTGTAGCATGCTTGATTTGATACTCACCTAACCTAAACCCCCTCAGAAAAAACCCTTTTCTGATGACTCTACGGGAAGTTGACATGCAAATATTTTTACGTCGTTTTCTGTAAACAAATGTGATCTGTAATTATTTTTCTAAAAATGTTTAGTAGGGTTTCTAAAAGTCATAACACTTTAACAATTTACTATTTGTTCCTGATTTGTGCATGTTCGTGGAAAATAGCTTTCAAAGTATGCCGTCGGCTTTAATTATTTACGCTGAGCACTTCCTTTTCATTATTTATTCTGGTTTATTTGAAGCTGTCAAATTAAATAGAAAGAAAGGGAATTCGAGCAATTTTGTTGCATTAATTCAAAATGCGGCGTAGAGCAGCTAAAACTGCTCGCAATATTAATCAGGTATCCGGTAAGGTGACCGTTCATAGACGTACAAATCATTTCTGAAATCTAGAAGTGGACACTAGAACCTTGAAGATGAGGATGGCTGTGGATGTACCTTCAGAGTTGACAACATCGAACTAACGGCTAGACCTAGCAAAACAACTCAGGAGGTTTACCTAGGAAGTAAATATTGACTATTCAACAATTGTTCGACATTTGCACCAAACTGAAAGAGACAAAAAGCTTGGGAATCAGTTGAAAAGAAATAAAAGAGGTCGCTGTTTTCCCAACAAAACAGTCCATTTTCTTGATCGCGTCGTCACATGTTACAACTGATTGCTCCTGTACAACAATTGACAGTATTTATCACAATAACAGAGATTGAGTATCAAAACACTTCCTAAAGCTTAACCTGCATTGGAGAAGACTATAATTACAGTTCAGTGATCGGCAGATGGAATTCATTGGATCAACTCTTTATTTTTGGCAAAACAAGAACAGCAAATAAGTTATGCCAAGAAATCGACCAAGTGCACCAAAAACTGCAGTGTTTACGCCCAAAATTGGTCAATCAAAAAATGACAAATTATCCTCAATAGCAATAACCCTTGCCGAAAACGAACAAACTAGGCTACCATAGGCGGCTTTTCAGTGACTGACCACCACTGTTTCAAACATTTTCCACTCTCGGCAAGGGAAGGTCTTTACCAACCAAATGGTAACATCTCACGCCGTTGTCAAATTCATTTGTTCCATGAACTATGAATTCACTGATTCCATAATAAATGGAGGTGTTTCTGTCTCACAATAATGTGTACATTCTGGAAGTTCCTATTTCGATAAAATAACTATCATTTTATTCTGGCACATATTGCTCTAACGTGGGTGAAAATATTCAATCATTTCCATACAAGCATGATACATAAGTATAAAATATTATCTTTTATTAGTATTTTCATTTACAAACATTTGCCAATAAAAAAAAGTATCATTATGTCACTGGTATCATTCCTAACGCAGAAATCAGTAATATTTCCATTTCTTCGATTCATCTGAATGAGGGAAATGTACCAATTAAGTATCAATCATTGCTTTTTACTTTGAATTATGTATGGTGAACATTTTTTTAACTCTACTACAGAATATTTTCATATTTTTCAGCTCAAAAAAGTCAATGAAAATAAAGATTGTGCAGCGCCATTTTCCATGAATTTCAATGAAAAGTCTTTCGTTTTCACTAATTATCAGCTTTTTGGATTTCAATTTTCCATTGCTATTTTCAAGGATAAAGACGCTGCCTTTCATCCAAATTCTTTGTTGTATTGGATTTTATATTTTCCCATTCATTGTGTTTGGAAATGTCCCCATTTAATTTTTATCCCAATAACAGTTTCTAATTTGTTTGAAATTTGACATTTCGATTCTAATCACCAAGTATTGTAAAAGTATTAGACAAAAATTGCAGAAGTTTAATAACTAGTTGCTTCCATGTGAGTTTTCTTTTTAAGAAATCTAAATGTATAATCTCAAGGGAGCAATTACATGGTCTACATTCTTTTTAAATAATTCAAAACACAGAGGGGGACAAAAATTCATTATTTGCAAAGAGACCTGGGTTTTATTTGTACGTCTGCGTCAGCACTGAATGCCATTAGTCAGGGAATTTCAAATTAAAATGAACACAGTTTTGAGGTTTCTGCCTGGAGGGTTGGTTAAATACGCTGAAGATTATCAAATAAAGGGTTATAATGTTTCTGATTGACAAACTCTTATTTCCGGAGACAGCTGTTAACTATTGGGTGTGCGTGCAACACATCATCACCGTACAGGAAGGCCAATTCAGAAGTGTGTCCCCTGCTGACATTTCTAAACCGCTCAGGTCAGCATCTTTGTACTCCCGGTGGTATTTGACTGTCCTGTGTTGCGTGTTACATCCAGCTTGAACTAATAGTTTGATCTGTGTTCATTTGATTGCATTTTAAGACGTTGGATCGATGTGATATTCGACAGAAAATTGCTAGATCTCTTTATTTCCCTTTTCGGTGACGTGGTTAGAATAAGGATGAATCGGGTATTTACATCTCACCACGATGAGAAGAAACGGAGAGAACAAAAACAGCTGATATGAATTTTGAAAAAGAAAACAGAAATAAACTGTGTTTGAGAAAGTAAATAATCAAAGTGCAATTCGTTGCAGCAAAAACCCTTAGAACTGTAATAAGCCTGATTTCGATTTCACATTCCAGCTTGCTCTTATAAGAAAACTGCCAAAATAATAAATATCTTTGATGCAATTGTGAAGTTTAAACTTCTTTGCAAATTTGTGTAAATAGCTTCCATCTGTCATTAAAATGAATGGAATAATTGAAATAAGATATTCCTGTATATTTGAACACCTATGACGCATCGGAACATATCTTATTCAACAAAACATCTCTTCGATATGATCAATAAGTATGTGCAGATAGTTAATATTAAAGTTCCAGTTATTAACATAAAAACTGAAAGTAAATCTGTAAAAAAGATTAAATTCAATCTTTTGTCTGGTAACTTCTGTAATTGGACAATATGTAGGTGAAAGTTTGACCAAAAAGTTTTGAGTGCTGAGAAAAGTCTATCTGCCATTGCAAACACTTTGAATTCCCAAAAGATTTAGGGAAGAATTGAAACAGTGAAAACTAATGAGAGGGGACATATATAGAGGAAAATCAATTTTGGAGATTTGTCATAACTTGGTCAATATTGGTCATTAGTAGATGTGTCTGGGTTGACAATTTTTCTCCGTGCTTATGTATGAATGTAAAAGAGATCTATCTGTATTTTTCAGCATGAAGACCAATATAAACACAATTTCTGATATTGGGTCCGATACGGATCGTCCTGACATATTGTATAACAAATTTGCTTAATTAACAGTGTGTTTTTCAATAATGAAAGGTTGACACCAAGTTCCACTGATAGACCAATACTGCTGTAGGGAGTAATTGTATGTAAGAGTATCATATGCTGTGAGCAAGAAAAACTGAAAAATTACTCTTTTTTTCTCACACCAGAATTATTGTCTTGAAATATATTTCCGAACCTCACTGGATATTTAAACCAATGTATTTGAAATAACGGTAAATCTTATTGATGCAAGCCTGTGAAACAAGGACAAGAAATATATATATATATATATATATATATATATATATATATATATATATATATATATCAGTGTATATGAGTGCAATCCAAATTGTACATATTTTTGAGGGCCAGGGAAAGAAAATCATCTCCATAGAAGAAAGAATGAAATATTTTTAAAAAAACATTAGTTTTATTTGGATTTTTGGTAATTATCTTGACAGGGTTCAGAATAGTAGAGAAACGTGCTGATTACAAAGGAATCACGTCTCGCTCACACTGATAAATAAACTAAAAAATGTCAGTCATTAGCAAATGCACTAACAAAATAATTATTTACTCAACAGCATGTGTCAACTTTCCCAGCGCATGGTTAGGAAGAACAAAGAGAAATAATGTTGTTGTTTTTAATACTGGGAATGTTATAAATATACTGATAAAACACATTTGAAGGATTGAAAATATTTCGTGAGGAAAAAGTAAATTAATTTCTCAAATCAAATCGATGATTATTGTCTTAGACAATAATTCCGTCAATTAATCATTCATCGACGATATAATGTTTCGCAATTACAGATTTGAACAAATGATATAATCAAGTATACAGTTATCTCTTGATATTTGCTGAGGGTTACAATCATCAGGGGGACGGCTTATATCTTTGAATAACATATTGCCAACCATAACCTACAACCCCCAGTCCTAAAAATCCATCAATTCTTTTCTATAAACAATAAGCAAACACTTTTCTATTCAAAAATTGTGAAACTACAAAAAAAAACAAAATCAAACAAACACTGAACAATACAGTAAAAAAATTTTGAGACTTGTTATTTTTTCCCTGGTGACGTATCCGTCCATATTGGCAAAATTGATATCATCTTTGCATGAGACGTAATAACAGCTTTGATCTGTTTCTTCTTCTTACGACTAATATCATGATATATTCTTGCAGTTATGGTCATAACTAAACTAAAAAAAAGTTATTTGATTATTACAATACGCTCTGAAAGATCATTAAAGTAGAAAGGTGTAAAATATATACATATGACAAACGAAAATCACCAATTCATAGCACTTCTCTGCCATGATTTTAAAATCATTTTTCCCCTAGATAATACTTCCCATCATCACCCTTTAGTTATCGTTGTTGGATATAACCTCTCTCCAGGATTCGTTTCACCTGCCCATCATGGGCTCCCTGGAGCCAAACTTGTCTATTCTGTCACATCATCTTATATTTTAGCAGCCACAATATTAAATATGATCTCGGGGGATCAACGATGTGGGTCGTGATGTCAATTGGTTATCTGACATTCTAACAGCACTTGGATTATCTTATGGTTTCCATTTTATCTCAGAGTACTCTTTTCTTCTCATGTAATGTTTTGTTATGTTAAGCATGCTTCTGTTCTGTGCATGTTGCGTGGTTCCAAGTTTGAGGCTTGATCTTTTGGTTGGGTTCCATGTTCCATTTTATAAGTCATTATCGGGAGGATGCATCGGCTGCAAAGCCTTTTTTTTAATTAATTGGATTTTTCGTCTTTCGAAAGTTGAGCAATCTTAACCGAAAGCTAGCCATCTTTGAGTGATTCTTCACTTGATTTCTTTTTATTTTATTATAGGGTTTTATGGAGATGTGTTGTTCTATTTAGATGCTGTGGTCTATCTTCTCAGGTCTGTGTTTTCAATTATGATTTTTGTTGGGTTTTTTTCTCAATATGATTAGTGTGCATGGCATTTGCTTTACTAAAATTGTCCAGATTTCTTGTCTCTCCGTTCAGTTCGTCTTGCATTACTTAGAGATCATGAAGTTTTTCTTGCAAAAAAACTGACCAAATCTGAAGTTACTTAGGTACTTGCTGTCTATTCTGATTTTTTATCCCCTGTCTTGGTTTTAAAATATATTCTTGAAACTGTTTGTCGAGTTTGGGTAAGCTAGAATTGCTCTGTCGTATTACATTATGATAATATCGATGTCTTTGGGGTAGATCCATTGATTCAAAAGCTTTCTTCAAGTAAACGAATGCTTCAGAGAGCAGCATTTCATATTAGGATGCTGCGTCTTTCAATTAATTTACTGAATTTAAATGGTCAGTGGTTGAGAAGTTTTTTCTTTGGATTCCAGTCTGTTCTCGTGGTTGGTTTCAGTCTATCGTTTTTGTGACTCGACTGGCCATCACTTTGGTAAAAAGTTAGTAAATGCAGTTAAGTGGACTTATTGACCAGTCCTTTATGGGGTCTTTTGAATCTCCCCTTTTGTATATAATAGCAATGTGATTGCAGTGTTTTAATTTTCTACGTCATCATTATGCCTCAAATATACGTATATAAGGATTGCTTGCTTCCAGGTTATAGTTTCACAAGCTTTTCTGATTGATTGATTGTGATGTTATCTGATTGAAATGCTGTTGTTTGATGCCTTGTTCACTTCGGACAGATTATGATTACTTGTAATTATATATCTTAATTGTTGTCATGTGTCACAGGTTTGGAGGAATACAGGTTTTGTACTGGTCTTAAATGCATTCTACAATTCGATCCCTATCGGTCTCCATTTTCTTCAAGCAAAGTAGTTAGTTGCATTACCCCTGTACTAAATGCACTTTTTATAATTTCAAAGTTTCTACTATTTTCGAGAATGATTTTGATGACTGCTGTTGTGTATCTATTTTCTTTAGAATGCTTTTATTTAACTTGGTTGTTTCAATATTATCTCTCTTTGTTGTCACTGGGTTGAGGTTTGGGCGTTTTTGTATGATATTCTTGTTTTTTTTAAAATCTTTTTTTCGAGGGTTTGATGATGGTTCACTTGCTCTTCGGCATAAGCATATTTGCAGTTTCAATCAAAATGGTTACTGATGTCCTCTTTTAGTTAGTTCATGCCTGCTTTCCAGTTGCACCTTGAAGGGTCGAAAAATCTTTCATTGCAATAGTTATTTTTTGTCGCACCAAAAATGTCTGAGAAAAATTGCAATGAATAGCATTGAAAATGGTAAGATGAATATAAATGTTGGATTAAATCATTTGTTAATTATGTTTCATATACAAAAATACAAAAAAGTGTTCGTTTACAGAACAGTGATATGAAAAAAATGATGTCTAAATACCGTTCAGCTATCCGATCCCCCGGTGTTTAATCTGGATTATTATCGAATACATTCATAAATCAATAACACACATATCATTCGAATGCATTTATGATTTCTCAATCCTTTCATGTTTTTTTTTTATGTATAATACTGAGCAGTGTATTTTTCTATGATGCAGTTTTTCGAGTTGTGTCGCAAAACCTCCCCCTAAATCCCTACCGCGAATGATCAGATCCGCACGTATGAAACTACAGATACAGCAAAATAACGATTAAGTTAAGCAGGTCGAACCAAGTCAGTTCTAAGATGAGTGAGCGGCTGAAAATACCAGGTGATATAAGATCATGTAAAATATTTCCTGGCGTTGAACCTTTATTCTTTACAGGAAGAACGATCTCTAAACTCTCTCAACAACGCTAGTCGAAGTCCTTCCTCTCGTAAGTCTCTGGCTGACCTAGCTGCAAGACTCGAAAAATGCATGAACTCACGTCAAGGATTTTTGAGGGCTTTATCAAACAGAAATATATTTTTCATAATCTTGATAGCCGGTATTATTTGATATTCCTTGATTAGGATTTCAAACTGCAAGAATTAACTTATTACACGCTTGAGTCTCTTTCTGATTATCTAAGACAAATCTAAAGTTAGCATGCTTCGATAATCTCGGCTGCCAGAACCTTATATCAAAGGGAGATTATAGTAAAAAATTGATGATTTTTTAAAAAGTATATAACTATGATTAACTCAGAGTTATTGATTCAGGGTCACTCTCTACCAGAACGATCAAGTTAAAAGATGGAAAGGTTCAGAAATGGAATGGAAGTAAAATGGAAATGAATGGTACAAACACACATATAAATACCATATTATGGAAATGAGAATAAATACCATATCATGGAGATGGGGATCATATATATATATATATATATATATATATATATATATATATATATATATATATATATATATATATATATATATATATATATATATATATATATATATGTATGTATGCGTGGTGGGGACTTATAGATACGTATGTATGTATGTGTAATTTCATGTAGTATAGGGGAACTCAGACGGAGGAAAAGAAGAAAGAATAAACCAATGAAGAAAAGGCCTGAGTAGAGAGTTTAGAGAGTTGGAAAGCGAATTTTTTGGCAGGATGTTTTTAACCAACACAGCTTGATTCGTGCCTGAGTCCAAATTAACCATGACTAAATTGCTGAGGGACGAAGGAGACTAAGACAAACAAATTCAGTAAAAATTCAAAAAAGTGAAAGGAAAAAGAGAGCATCGACTAGTGAGCAAGACATAAGAACATTTAAAGGCCTTGAAGAGGATGGAACGCGATTGACACATCACTGAAGCAAAGATGCAAGTTTGCACTCCTTTCTGTTAGGGAAAATAAAGGGGGCATTTATATACTACCTCTATTCCCTCTACCGTTGTGTTTGGTTTTGTTTTAAGTTCATAGTGATAACCAATAAGGTATTTCAGTCCTAGCCTCACCGACCTCATCAGGGAGGGCAGAGAGAGAGAGGGAGAGAGAGAGAGAGGGGGGGGATCTTTAAAGAGGAATCCACATTCGGAATTATCGCAATATATAGTAAATATAATTTGAAATAAAATCGAGATCAAATGCGACTTATCTGTGGTCAGGTTAGGCTTCTTGGTTGAAAGTTGAGTGATCTTCTGTACAACAGTAACATTTCAAAGTTTTTAGAATTGAACCATTTATTAT
Organism: Thysanoteuthis rhombus; assembly: GCA_963457665.1. NCBI lineage: Eukaryota > Metazoa > Mollusca > Cephalopoda > Oegopsida > Thysanoteuthidae > Thysanoteuthis > Thysanoteuthis major. The sequence goes on from OY735199.1 coordinate 80,219,522, forward strand.
TTCGTTGAGGAGTCTTGCTTCCTTTTCAACGTTTCTTTGATGTCTGAGGAGTTCTATTTTCTTTTTTATTGCTTGACCTTAAAAGACTATCTCCAAAATCCTTTCCGTCAGGAAAAGAGGGGGACATTTATATGCTGCCTCTGTTTCCTCTACCCTTGCTGTGTTTTGTTCTGATTTAAATCCACAGTGATACTTGAACGTTTAGCAAATAAAGATCCATCCAACTCTCTCTCTCCTTTTCCGTCTCCGACTGTCTGTCTGTCTGTCTGTCTGTCTGTCTGTCTCTCCCTCTCTCGCTCTGATCTATGAACAAAAGATTCCTTATTCACAGACAGAGACCTTCATATTTTTGGCCATCCGGATTATGGCTGCATGCAGTACACTATACTTCAGCTCTACAGAAAGTAACCATCAGCTGATCCAAACGAACCTAGGAATTCAACGTCCATTGGTGATTGGTAGCTCAATGGTAACGCAAATATACTATTTATGGCAGAGTATGTATCGATTTTCGAAGTATCTAGGATTTACCCTAAAGTATAATAAGTCTGCTCAGACCCTTGATTGGCATCACGCTGCTATGTTTATGAGTTGGTTTATTAGGTGGCTATCTGACTCAAATTAACAACACATTTTGCTGGTCAACTTATTCGCTGGTATATATATATATATATATATATATATATATATATATATATATATATATATATATATATATATATATATATATATATATATACACACATAGCCAAACATATATAATATTTATAAATATTATACGTACTGATTCCCAAATATCTGAGGATTTTAGCATGGATAATATTTTCAATACTTCAGTGTGTTGGAGAGTAATTCGAATGCATATATATATATATATATATATACACACACACAGCCAAACATATATAATATTTATGAATATCATACGTACTGATTCCCAAATATCTGAGGATTTTAGCATGGATAAATATTTTCAATACTTCAGTGTGTTGGAGAGTAATTCGAATGCTCGTCATTATTACAATTCGTTCCCAGTAATGAACATTGTATATTTCATGAAAAAAAATATCTAAGATCGAAAGAAATAGATCTGATAACTTTGATTTTGCCCGTGAAGAGAATGACTAATTAAACAAGAATGACAAACAACAGTTTTTTTCCGAACTGAACCGAATTAAGAACGTTTTCTCATATAAGAATGACACTGGAACAAGTCACACACGTAAAGTGATTTATCTATTTATTATACATACATACATATATATATATATATATATATATATATATATATATTGAGGGATAAATGCCTGTAATCTAGATAGCAAATTATTTTTCATGAAAAGGGGAGTTTCCAATTTTGAAACCGTCAGGTTCAGGATCACCAAAGACTTTTTTTACGTATAAAATTGCTTTCCTTCGCTTGAATATTGTTCAATCGAACAAGTAAACAAATTAAAATACGCACTGTGCAGAAATTGTTCCATCAGCAAATTGACCTGTAACCTCTTCACCGGCAACAAATTTACCAGACATCATCTGAACCATGAATCTGACAGTGGATCAAACAGAAGTTCCGGTTCGATATACACCAGAAAGATGAATGTGACAGACATGATATACTGGGTAGTTTAGTGACCCTGTTGAAATAAAAACGACGGAACTGACTCGAATCAATGGCTGCGTAACTCAAAGTGAGTTATGTTGTAATAGTATATATATGTATATATATATATATATATGTATATATATATATATATATATATATATATATATATATATATATATATATATATATATATGTATATATATATATATATATATATATATATATATATATATATATATATATATTTGTATATATATATATATATATATATATACATAAAAGGCTCAGCAAGTGAATAGAAAGAGAGCTTTCCAACCCGTAACTTTTACTCTACAAGTTCACTCCAGAGTGAGAACGGAAAAGGCCAAAAATGACTCACAATCCGAATACTTTGCTTTATTCTCGAAACTAGAGGCCTTCACCGGTATTGAGCCAATATAAATTGTGCTTGGATTACCCATTGTTGCTGCACTACAATGGCAAAGCAACAAACCTATTCAAAAATCAGATCATTACTGTATAGACAGCCAGAGTGACTCAATAGTAAACGTCATGTGACCAATATCTTTTAACAGCATGTCGTTCTAGTTGCGATCAATCAAAACATTCGAAGAAAAGGGATCAATGAAGAGGATATTTCTTTTGCCCTTGCTTTTTTTCTTCCACTGATCTCTAAAAGCCCAAAATAAAATAAAACAAGCTGGCTCACAATCTGAAGACCAATTCAGCGTTGAACCTTTTCCCCTCCTAACTATTCAGGTGGTACTCTGAATAAAAAAAATCTTTTGAACATATAATGATAGTAAGTAGTTGTTCAAGTTTTAGTCGTGAAGCCCCGTTGGCGTGGTTTATATGCGTGATACATACATACGTTGCCAGTTGGATCGACTTAATAACTGGAGAAACCTATGTTAACAGCCTTGTGACAGTTTCGATTTACAGTTCCAAATAAACCACCTCAAATGCATTGATAACTCTTTGCAGCATTTAGAAATATCGCCCAGTGCTGAAACCATTCTCTTGCTATTTAAGTTAAATTGTAGAATATTAATGGCGAAGGTTGAATTCAAATATAATTTAAATTCCATTTACGTCACCAAATTCTTGAGCGCCACTTATTTTAATTGCATATTACGGCGAGGAATCAAGCCATACTTTGATGGTGAAAGGTTGCTTTTTAGATTCACTCAATTAGAGGGTTCTTAGTGGAAAATCTAGCATCAAATAACTTATAAAAAAACTACCCTAAAGCCATATGAATAAAATATTTCGATTTGAATTAATTGACATAATTTGCAAAGAAAGATACCTCTCTAAAAGTAAAACCCCCTACCAATATTTTTTATTGGTCTGGATAAACCAACTAAATGAGCTTCCGAATCCATTATTCTATCACTTGATATCTATATTACGCCTGGTATCACTGGTAGCATTCGGTAATCAGTTATGTAGGGAATTTCACCCAATACAATTGTACTCATTATGACATAGGAACCTCTTGCGGTAGGATAATATATCAGATAAAAGGTCATTTGCGACTGTGTACGAACCCTGTACATCATCATCATCTGTAGTTCCTGAACTTGTCTAATCCGACTCTCCATCTTGTATTTTGTCGGCCACGGTTTTGCATGTGGTCTCAGGAGATCCATGTTGTGAGTTGTGATGTCCATCAGTTATCATGCATTCTTGCAATATGACCAACCCATTGCCATTTGGGCTTTTTAATAGATTATATGATGTCTCAGACCCCGTTTCCTCCCCATGTGAGGTTGAGCAATAGTCTCTGATTTGCACACTGCATGATTCTCAGTTTGCAGGTCTGTCTCTTGGTTAGGTTCCCTGTTTCAGCTCCATAAGTAACAATCAGGAGAATGCATTGATTTTTTAAAAAGATTATTTGGATTGTCTCGCTTTTGAAGGTTGAGTTTGCTCTGTCGAAGACTTGCCGTCTTAGGGTGATTCTCTGCTTGATTTCTCCTTCCTTTGTGGGTTTCATAGAGATCCGGTGTCCTTCGTAAACAGGACGATAATTCGACCTTTCTGTCCATTGCTCTCTAGGTTTACCTCATTCCACCAATTCATTGTTCAAATTTATCATTTTATGTTTACAAAATTCTAAATTGTTTACAGAAAAAGAGTTAAATGATCGGAAGAGGAATCTTGGAACTTCTTTTAAAATACTCTTGAACATCTTCTCATATTCGTTCTGTCTATTGTACTTTGACTATTTGAAGAAAAGGACTGCAACTTAGTAGAGAAAAGCATGCATATATTACTGATATAAAAGAGAATCTCATTGAAATTCTGTTATCAATGCCAAGGAACCGTTTGAGTACATTTCAATACTCATCAGATTGTATTAGTTTCCATGTTTTCATAAGAATACATGGAAAAGAATCTTTAGAAAAGACCATGATGTCTTGGAAGTTTTGAGTATATTAAATGATTTCAACGAACCAAAATGGATATCCGTTTATAGTCATTAATGCAGCACTTATCAAACCCCAAATACGTTCATCGCTGTATCTTTTATCAGTCTTTTTTATGAATACGTTGGTTTAACTCAAAGTCTTGAAATGCAGAAAATCACTATTAGATTATTTTACGTTGCTTTGAAGTAATCTAATTAGTAATCAAAGTATTCTCACAAGAGTATCTAGTAACAATTGCAAGTTCTCACGTTGTATCACTTCAGCAAGAGAATGACTTCTTATTTAGTGATGTTTGATGCAGAATAGCTTGGTATTTTCTCCATCCTCTCAAATTCCTTGGGCTACATAGACGTTTTCGAAAGTAAAAGCGTACTAGAACTATTGATAATGAAATATCATTTCAGCTGATTCAATTTGCTCCTATAATGAAGATCGGGGAAATTATCAAGCTGTATCAACTTCTGTTAAGCTGAAACTCTGATAGAACGGGAGGAACTTTCAAGAAATATTAAGCTATTTATATGCTCAACTCCCAAGTGGAAGTTTTCGCATGAAATAAAATGAGAATAGTTAATTTCATATATGTCAATAACTACAACAAGTGTGGAAGAATTTAGGATATTATCAACTGCAATGTGAATTGCTGACAACGATAGTGAACAATGATATTGGCTTTTCAAAAAGCCTACTAGAGATTGAAATCATGAATGTATCCCTAAATGTTTCAGCGGCATTTTATAGACAAAGTACATAATTATAGGCAGATGTTATTGATTCCCTGTAATATTTGGAAAGAAAAAACAACAAAAAGAACGAAAAAACACTCGTGGTGAGCACAGTTCTGTCAAGGCTGTACACTAGCTTAATCGGAAACAAATTCCTGGATCATAATCCGAGCATTTTTTCCTCCACATGGATCAACTTCAAACAACATTCTATCTAATATATGGAAGTATTCGGATGAATCGTAATAACAGACATGAGCGAATGATTGGATGAATGAAAAGGTATGGAAGAATGGAATTTTCAGTCATAACAAATCCCCTCAAAATTTTCTCTCCCCCTATGTCCAACGAAACATTTTTCATATTAATTTGGGGGCTATTCTGGCTTATGAGTGGATAGCCAGACAGAATGAAGGACGGAAAGACATGGTGTAATGAATATATCTCTTCAACTTTGGCAAAAAAAATGAATTGAAATTCAATAGAAGAATTTGGATAAAAATGACTGGTGTACTTGACAACTCAGTGTTTAGATATCTGACTTTTTTTTAAGGGCTTGCATATTGTTGAGAACACTGCTTTATCGGAAAAGTGAGATGGATATTCCATAAATTCAGTTGGTTCTGTCACAAGTTCGATTCGAGGTGTAGAATAGAATCATAGGAAGTGTATATTACGTTAATTATCCAAATAGTTGTCTTCACCATCGGTGCAAAATACCCAACATTCTCAGCCACTTGTTTAATTCTAAAGTCTGGAATTAGAATGATGGTATGTGATAAAAACAAAAATGCTCTGCACCAGATTAGACATAGAAAGCAACTATTTGATCTTTATTTTCAATTTCTGATTTAATCATTTTTTTGTTTGCTCAAAATACGGGAAAAGCGACCCAAATGTTGGCAAAACATGAATTTGTCGAATTGAATTCCTTAAAGATGTTAATAAAGAATTTGAATCTTTCGTAGTATTGATTGTTTCTCATGAATAAGAACGTTGCATAATTTTCTTTAAGGTTTTGATTGAAAATCTCAGACGGGTTTCCTTCAAAATAGTCTTTGAGAAATGTTCCAATCAAGTAAAAAAGTTATCCTAAAAGAGGAACAGTCTTGTCTCACCCATTTATTTAGATGGAATCACATGTTATCTGATAATTTTGCCACATATGTGAGGCTTATAGCAATATATTATCAAATGTCTGATTGTTTTAGTCGATAATAGATCATATACTCATATACCCATAAAATGTCAATGGCTTTGATCTCTTTATGTACCGTCAAAACAGCATGAACTTATATGATAAATAAGCATAAATATTGAAATTGATTTATGGAACCCAAATTTGATTCGTTTCCAAAAGCCCCTTTTCTGTTAATCTGGGTAACTTTGATTGGTTTGATTTAATTAAAACTGCGTCTTCATTTATTTTGTTTGAAAAAAAACGAAGACGGAGTAGAGTCACTGATCCTGAAAGTATATTTTAAAGTTCCACAATTTTATTGACACGACGTTGAAAAAGATGCACAAGAAGTTGTGCACTGTATATTTTGACATCACTTAAGTGTAGAAGTTGTTTGGCTGGAAGAGTTAAAGAATACGTTTGTTATACACTATATTGTTATTGTTTAGAATGAATAAAATTGTTTATAACTCGCGAAAAAATTATTCAGTAAAAAAATTCTGTATAGCCTAGGTCACCCAGTGTAACTGAAAAATGGGACCTTTCAGAACGGGTAGAATCTGGGTTCGAAAAAATCACCTAAGGACCAAATGTTTGTAACCATAAGAAAATATAGTTGTACGCAGTCTTTAAAATAACCTTGAATCAGTTTTTTCTTTGGGGGGGGGGGGTTCTTGCAGACTTCGAAATAAGAAATATTACTACTGATTCTAACTAGTTACGGTCCTTTATAGCGAGAAGAATAATTTTGGTTGAGTCGATTCCCTCTGGTGCTGTACCCCTAACTCAACAAAAGTTACAGCAGAATAAAGATCTTACCGAGAACGGTATTTCTCCCTGCATGTGACTAATATAAGTAAAACTCAGTAAGGCCTTAGTGAGGCCTTACTCAGCCTTACTTTCATTAAATGAGGCTCAATAAGGCAAGCAAGAGGTCTTGCTGCCTCTTCCACGAATCCTCTAACTTACCTAGCAGCGAGCGACAAGAAATGGACGAAATTTCGGAAATTATATTTGTCAAACTCAATTTATCAATATGAAATCAAATATCTAAGTGAGCGAAATCACTTTGTTGAAATGCGATCAACAGTCGAAGATTTTAAGGACAATTATGGATGGTCTATAAACACAAAGTGTACCTCGTATAATCACTATACTTAGGGGATGTTCCACCTGATCGATACTAAGATGGGTGACCGTCTGGATATACCAGGAGCCGTATGCAGCAAGATTGTTTTGTGACCATCATAGGCTATGTACTGCGACTTTGCCGATAAAGATGGACTGTGAACTGTTCTTTCTTTTTTTTACACACACGCTTCTTCATGAAGAACACATGACATTGTACTCCCTTAAGAGATACCATACTTGTATTTGGTGGCAACGGCTATGGACACGAAATGAAACTCAGATCTGCAATTCCAGAATGTCATACCCCAAAGTGGCATTGCTTCATCAAGGATAAATTATGTTATTCACTTTTCAAACAACAGATATTCCGGTCCTAATCCAGTGCAACTCTGGTTACCTTCACATTTTCATAATGAGGAACGGAAACCTGTCTCTCTCAGTCTCTGTCTGTCCGTCTGTCTCTCTCTCTCTCTCTCCGTCTATTCCATTCTCTCAATGTCCCCAATTTGTCTCCGAGTCCCTCGCTACTTCTGTATCCATGCTTTTTTTTCTTTTCTTTTCTTCTCTTTCTTTCCCCTTTCACCCTATATCCCCTCCTTTCTGCTCCTCTATCTATTCCCCCTTTTCTCTCTCCCAACCTGATAAAATGACACTTTTTTTATTATCTATAAAACTTGGCAACTGAAAAATGTAAAGCTGGGAAAATTCCGAGATTGATTCAGAGTCAGAAGGACATGAAATGACAGGAAGACACTTCATAAATAATAAAACATGAAAAAAATGTAGGGCAAGATTTGTTATTGTTTGAAAGGTCAGGTAGGGAGAGCTTCGGAAAAAACAATACAACTAGACTCTAAGGACAGATAAACGGACATTCAATATTGGTGAACTATATATTATATATATAGATATATAAATATATATATAGAGAGAGAGAGAGGGAGAGATATATAGAAATAGATATATAAATATATAGATAGATATAAATATAGATATAGATATAGATATATAATTATGAATAGTGTTATATTATATAGAAACTTTTTTAAAATGATAACCCGTTATTACCATACGCCCTACACGGCATGAATAAAATGAACAATTAAAGAAAATTGGGCTTTTACTGACTAATACGTTAGCAGCCTCATCGAAGCGTTTTTCTTACCATTAAGCTAAACAGCTGCCGGTAATGCAAAGGTTGAATAATTGTTTGAACTCCTAATTTCCACCTTGTTCATTCACTATACCTGCTGTATTTGTTTTTTCTAAGCAATATTTATGTTATTAGAAAACAGATAAATGACGGACCGAATGATTATAAATTCTGCCGGAACTTTTTATGAAATGAACTCCCATTTTTACGCGGTGATTGTATCATTTGGCTCAAACGACGTTAATAGAATACACGATTGAACAGAAGGGGCTACCGCAGGAATCAAACAAAAGACCATGCAATAACAGGGAATCATTTTCAAATAATGTACCAAAGTAAAAAAACGTATATATATATATATATATATATATATATATATATATATATATACGAAATTTTACTTTGGTACATTATGATGATTATTTACAGACAAAAAAAGAAATAGAGATTCGATGAATAGCTATTTATTCACAAAGATTTTGATTGGTATGACCTCTCAACATCTCCAAAAATAAATGCCAGTTCGCCCGATCTCATTTTTTTAAACAATATATATGTGTGTGTGTGTGTGTGTGTGTGTGTGTGTGTGTACTTGAGTGTGCGAGCAGCGTTTTCTTCCCAATCCAATGTTCGAGCCAACGAAGTACTGTCTCCACCTGCAAATGTTTTTGGATTGGACAAGTTTCCCAGTCTGAACGCATAGTCTCCTCTTTTCTTTCGGAACAAAGTGGAATCTAATAGTGGTTAATTATCTGTGAACATACTAGATGATAAAAGTTAGACTATACGATTGAAGGAAAACACTCTGTTATATTGAACAATCATGCATCATGAAATAAGTATACATAATATGAGTTGACCTAATGAGCACATATGAGTGGGTTCTTAATAACCTTATTCTATCTGCCCCCAAGCAGTATCACTTTCTAGATAAATTGATAAACAATATAATGAGATATTACGGTGAACTCAT
>OY735199.1:80233724-80313724 GCA_963457665.1 Thysanoteuthis rhombus
CTACATTCTTTTGCTCTGCATTTTAGTGTCCTTAACCTTGTATTCGTTGAACAAAACAATGGTCTATTTGAAAGTCACACAATGAGCAATTTATGCCATTCACTCAATCAGAGTAAAGTCCCGGAATAGTTTAATTGTACAACAATTATGCAGCTATGAGTATCTATAAAAAAAGACGTCCAGAAAAAGCTCGACAACGGCGTAGCAATAAGTCATCTTAACTGCATACACGATCCAAAGTACTAACCAACTCTACCACCAAAGTACACCAGATAGAAAGCAACCACGAGAACAGACTGGCTCCACAAAGTTACTCGACAATTGACCGTGTTTATTCACTGGATCAACTCAACGAGAATATAGTGACATAAATACACAAAATTGAATAAGTGGTAAACGGCTGTACCATCTTCAAATAGAAGTAATTAATAGAATCTAATTGATTGATTTTGAGTCCCAATCTGGAATATTGCATTTATCAAAAATAAGAATAAATTAATAAGTTCAGTTGAGGGCCGAAAATGCTGTGCCCTTATCGCTCGACTTTGACTCTCCAGAATGTTTGATTGGGTCTGGTAAATATGTAAGTTGTTGTCTGTTTAAATATGGTCATCTGTTTAATTGACGATCGGGTTCAATATGTCTCAATTTGATTAGCAGTTCGAATATTCTGAGGAGAATATGTACTTTATTTAAATGTTCTATTTGGAAAGAAAAGTGACTATCAATGGAAAGTGAATATTTTAATCACTTGAAAGCAGTCATAAAGCTCCCAGCACTCTTTACAAGAGGAGTTGTTGTTCATGGATCCGCCCTGAAATCTTGTCCTTGTTTGAAGACAAACCCACAACATGAGGTATGCATAGGTCTGCTCAAAATCTACTCATTTTGAGTTTTTTTTCCAGCTACCAAAAGATGTCATTGAAGTTAATTGATCATTTGTAGGGATCTCAATTGGAAGGTCATGAGCGAATACATGAATGTATTGGAAAGATGGGATAATATCTTATTCGAAACTTGGAGTTGAACCACCCTTTACCTACCCGATTGCCTACCCAACAACCTTTGGATTATATATATATATATATATATATATATATATATATATATATGTGTGTGTGTGTGTGTGTGTGTGTGTGTGTGTGTGTGTAAATATATATATATATATATATATCATGTGGACATAGAAGAAATAGAAGAAAATGGTGGAGTAGACCAAGAGTAAACTAGCGATGACGGTTTGAGTTTGAGTCACATAGAAGGGCCATGCCTTATTCCTGATCGCACAGTTGGTCATTGCTGCAAACACCATTGCCCCAAAATAAAAGACGTATAATAGACAGAAAAAATTCCCTGGAAAATAGTCGCACGAATTTAAAAATGTCATCGGAATTCTAAAATTTCTCTTGCAATTCGTTTCATGTTTTTCACAGAAGGAAAGAGGATTTCAAAGAATCTGATTTTGAAATCCTATAACTAAAATATATAGAATCAAAGATATCTTATAGAATTTGAAGGAAAAGTAGTCTTTACATAAACAAAAAATAGCGGTTAAACGTAGATTTAAAAATCTCCAAATATCTGATTATAATTAATTCGATTTTTAGATTTTGATGAAATCCACAATGTTTATATAGATATGATATTCCCCATGTATTGTGGGGAAAAGAGCAATGTTACTTCGTAATGTTTTAATTGCTTGGACAGAGAAATTTGTAATCATATATTTTGAGTTCACTGCTGCACGGTGTGATGTAACAATAAAAGTTAAATGAGACCAAGGTGGCCATCTTGATCAAATGTTAACATCTGCCAGCAATTTCGTTACCGTGTTAAAAAAGAATATGCATGACAAATATGGATATGGACACGGAGATTTAACCGAGGTTTGTAATCGAAATGAAGACGTATACGAAAGCTAAGACAAGCTTCTAATGATTTAGCGAATAACACAAATGCATCCATACATATTAAGCTGAAATGGAAATATCTGTTGACATTAGTGAGATCGATTACCATAGGAGAAGCCTGCTAAAATTAGATTACTGTGTAATAAAGAAAGGGTATCAGATCCGTGATAGAATTGTTACGTAGTGTGATCTTGTAGCTAGGTAGAAAAGAGGGCTTGAAATATAGTGCTTTAAAAGAAAGGTAAGAGCTTTATATAAGTACATGTAGTAGCCTTGAGAACGACTTGGAGATAACTGAATTTTTTCGGTTTCATATAAAATTTGAATGAAAAATAAAGTACTTGTGACCTTTTTTTTAGTATGATAATTTTTTTTTCCAGTGTTCTGCTCAAAATTTTTGGGGAAGAATTTTTCTTCTTCATATGGTTCTTATAAAAATATGTCGTGATCTATTTTATTCATACGATTATTTTGTACTCATTCCACGGATAAATCAATCGAAATATTGATTATGTTTCAAAACTTTAGAAAAACAATTTTCTTCTTGAATTCTTTCTAAATTTTCCAAATCTAAAATTATTTTGATTAATCTGATGTTTTCAAACGTGGAATTCGTATTCTTTCCATATTGTGCTCGGTGTGAAACTTAGAATAGACTATTATAAAGATGACTGATAATTGAATTTAGCAAAATGATGAAACATGTTGTCCGGCTGCATTTCCATACATGTTCCGGGTTTTGAATTTGTTTATGCAAATTGGACGTTATTGCAAATCATTTTTGCTGCAAATGATTGCAGCAGACGACATCATCCCTGGATTATAATTCATTTCGGTCTTTTGGTAAGTTTTTTCAGTGGAGTAACTTTCAATTCCCCAAAACTCTGCAAAAGTCAACTTGAGCTGTTCTTTGCTAGAAAAAAAGAAAGTTCTGAGAAGATGAAATTATGATCATAACTTGATGATATGGAAAGATACTGGAAGAAATTTCAATGAAGTTATTCAATGAAAGTGATGCTGAAAATAAATCACATGCCTTTTACTTTTACCTAAGAAACCAAACGAACGTTTTACATGGCCCAAAATCATGAATCATATGGTAATCAACTTTGAGACGGACTTCTTTTTATATCATTATTCTATTCATTCCATACGTATGCTGATTACCCATTATATCTAAAATTCACGGCTCCATTTTAGTACTTTCCTGGTTGCATTGAACTTATAGAAGATAAGAAGTACTATTTTATCGTTCGTTTCCTGTTTTATATTTAATGTTTCTTGAATATTAAACTAAAATAACAGCGCAGCTATTTGAGTTCATTTAAAGTTTTATTTTTCAAATTGAACATAACTCAATATTCTATTTCGACGACATCACTAGAGAAGGTCATTACATGAAGCTCTGTAGAATGTCATCATTTCTCATATGAATATAGAAAAATGTCCCTTTGTCCGCCTTTGTCTTTCTCTCCCTCATACACTCACACACACATGCACGCACACACACATGCACACACATGCACACACACACACACACACACACACGGACACACACACACACGCGGAGACCAATTAACACACACGCGCTCATATCTATCTATATATATATATATATATATATAATATGTGTGTGTGTGTGTGTGTGCATGTCAATGGTCCCACTGAAAATGGCAAAAAAGCAACCCATTCACGAGTGAATAGTTATGCTATTTCATTTAACAAGTCTTACCTACAAGGAAATCTATTTGTACGTCATCAGAGGAGTCCGAAAATAGATATGGGCGATTCACTAATCAGTACATGGTAGACTCCTCTGGTAGCTCATAAAGGTGTACACTCCGGAAAAAATATATAAATACACGGTGTGTTTCATATAAGTGAATTCTTGCAATTGGCGACTTGTACTTGCAGAGAAATCTAAGAAACTGGATCTGCATTTAAATTTGAATAGTGTGTTCCTGGGCACCTCTACTTAATTTGGTACCAGACAGTAAAGTGGGAGATTGTACGCAAATGGACATTAATTCGAAACATTTCCAAGTTCAGCTCCCAGTACTGATCACTCGGGGGTGGGGTATAGAGAAAAATACATGAGTAAATAAGACGATTCTATTAATATGTGACTTTGAAATGTTGTTTGCAATTAGTCTTGGTTCTACTCTCGAAGTAACAACGATCAACCTATGCTACGGGGACAGTGCTGAATGTTAACAAGGCATTACTATTGAAATATGGGCAGACATCGGTTAATAACCGTCCTTTTATTGGAAAGCACTTTGAAAAGGAAAAAGATTTTAGATTCACGAAGACGCGGACCGAGAGAGAAAAACGAGATATAAAAAAGAAAATCGGTTCATGAAACTTTTACGAGCCTTGTCGTGAATAATAGCGGTTCTTCCTCCTAGCATCTAGCTCCATTTGAATTTCAATTGTATCAATGCGATGCTGACGTCACTGGAAGAGGAAGTCAAAGAGTGACAGTGAAGAAAGAAAATCAAGAAGTAGACGAAAGAAGAGAGAAATGAAATGTAGCAATAACAATACAATAATAACAGGACGCAAAGGAAAAAGAAATTGATAGATTTGGAAATGGGTCTCAGATTTTAGAATGAAACGTAAAAGATGCGAAAGACGGATTCAGAACTGAACTCATGTTGGAGAAAGAAAAAGTTGCGTAGGAAAATAGAGAGAGGGACGAGAGGGGTGGGGGTAGAAAAGGAGGGTATATGTGCCAACGGAAGGGAAAAGATACTGTGATGTAATCATAAAGTCCAAACAATTGTGGATGAATAGACCGTATGAAATGTGAAAGAGATAGAGAGAACAACTGTTAGTTGGTGAAACATGCAGAGAAAAAGAAAATCAAGAACGAAGAGAATTTGAGAGAAAGATAGATATATCTATCTGTATACTAGAAGAGCTGAAAGTAGTCGAGAGGAAAAAGCTTAGAAGCATAGAAAATCTTTTCTAAAGTGATACAAAATGGAGGGGACGATGAAAAAAAAAGCAAGAATCCAAAATAAAAGTTAAAGATCAACTACAGTACAATGGGGAAAAAAAGAAAAAACGAAAACACAATAACTACTTTAAAAGAAGTGGTTTAATGCCTTGTGTCACCGGACAGGAAAAAAAGAAAAAGAAAAAAAAAGGAACCTGAAGAAAGGATACTGAAAATTGCAGCAACGAGACCTACTTTAGCAAATCTCACGCTGCTGAACGAGATTTCAGACCTCAATGATTGCCTGATTTGCTGCCTTCCGAATTCAGCATAATACTATTTCAGATTGCAATAAGTAGGTCGGCTTGGATTCCTCGTTATGTTGTGTCTATATCTACAGTGATTTTCTTGCTGCAAAGTCTAGTTTCATTCTTTTTTATTATTCCAAGATATTATTTTCTAACTTGAGATAAAATCGACTTCCAATATTCTTCGTTTTCCGTAGTTCTCTCCCCTATTCAGATGTTTGATACTTATTTGAATCAATCGCAGAATTCCACGATTCTGAAATTCTCTCTGATTTCTCCCCTGATAGAGCTTTCAAATGTATTTATTTTGAATTACCAGAGGAGAAGCCTGCTAAAATTAGATGACTATGTAATAAAGGAAGGGTATCAGATCCATGATAGAATTGTTACGATATCATAGTGAGCAATTGCCTCGTCTGAATGACACATTGTAACATAAAATACATTGCATGTGGCAAACAATTTTCAATTGTAACGCAACAAGTGATCATGAAGTAGGTTAAGAGAGTTTTATATACATTGCGTACTCTTTGGATCTCCCTACGCCAGACCATTAATTATTCTGATCGATTGAGGCAGTGCCTGTTCCAAAAGGGCATGTTAAGAAGGGGCCAGATATTATGTTGTGGTTTCCAGCCCATCATAATTGTTGTGTAAAATAATTTTCCGCCCGTCGTTCAAAACTACCGTTTCAGATCATTTCACTCAATTAGATTCAGATATTTCACCTGTTAATTTAGATCCGTGATTCTAAATAATAGAAATAAGTCTGTATTTATCATATATCTCCCAAATGGGTGAACCAAATATCTTCAAACACCAGACTGTGTTCAACCTAATATTGCTGGCAAATGCCATCTTTGGACAATGACCAAGTGTTGCAAAATCTGCTGTGCTCATATTCGTAATCAGATGTGACACTCTATGTCTGGTCGACAGTTCCAACAACTTAGATTTATAGGAGAACTCTTGGAAAAAATAATCAAATCGAATCGTTGTCATAACATCGTAAACATATTTTCACTTGAATGTGGTAAGTATTCATATACAATGAATTCATCTCAAAATAAGTTTCTGTTAAACATATGAGAGGATTTTGAACTATAGTTTCCTACCTTTGCCTCAGCTTCACCGATGTTAAATTAACGTAACACGTAGCACATGATAACACACATTTTGAGACAAAGAATGAATCTCATATGACATCAGAAGACCGTGCAAAATACGTCTATAAAAAGTCATATATTTATTCTATTGTGATATCATCGTTGCAATGCATTTGATATCAATGACTTAACTTCAAAACCTCTAAAAGAGTCGATAAAAGTATTTTCTAAATCACGTCTCTGGTACAGAAATAATTTTACACGAGACTAAGAAATAGAAATTTGCTCGCTGTGTTGGGGTTTTGTATGCATCTCTTTAGTTGTCACATCTCGAGGTTTAAGATTTTATTGTCCTGCTTATGATTTATGTTTCATTTTCTCATTTTTTTAGGCTATTCGCAAGGTAACTTTCCGAATTCATCAAATGGTACATCCTTATTGACTGACCTGTTCAGAAATTACTGCTTTAAAGGATAGACGTACCTTTATAGTTATATGAATTCTGACTTTTCCTCATTCCGTTGGTCAAATTCAACACACGTCTTCATGTGTCCTATCAAGAAATCCATATTATACGAAATTTTGGGGCATTGGTACAAAGATCAGCACGACAGAGAGAGAGAGAGAGAAAGAGAGAGAGATAAAGAGACAGAGACAGAGACAGAGAAAATGAGGTGAAAGCGGAAGACATATTGTGTGTGGGGGGGTGTATTATTGTTGTTGAATATATTATCGTTAAGAATAGTTCACTATAATATTTGACCAATACAGTAAATGGTAGCGAGACAATTTATTTATCGTAAAAAAGCTGCACACCTAACTAAGAAATCATTATTCAAAAGTTTACCTTATTTCTATAGTTTGACGCCGAGGGAGACTGCGTGTTTGAGCTAACAGCGGAATAAATCCTTTATATAAGCGTACTGATATAAGTTTTTACTGATGAATATAGAATCAGTTAGGTATTTTAATACAAAGATATATGAATAATAGTTTATTCAATGAAATGCTACACAAAATTGAGCAAAAATCAAACAAAAGTTGTTGACGATCGGCGCATAACAAATCAGCATAATGCCAGTATCAATACCTGTATCTCAACCGAGATGCAAGTCAGTTCTATTTGTTTCATGTCGGCAAATATTGACGAAGACTCACAACTCGAGTAACTTTTATTGTTGAAAGTTTGCATTGTATCGACATCTATTATGCAGGATATTTGACATGTGACAAGCTGAGGCAGAAGGCATCGAGATTTAGAGCTCATCAGGATGGAATATAATCAGTCAGGATCATTACATCAGCACATCGATGACTCAGCTCTCACCTCAGATATGGACTGCACGATAATTCTTCATTAAATGTGACAGGCTAAGGCAATTATAATGGGGTCGATCAATCTGCCTTTCACGTTCTGAAGGTGAACCTCAACAATTCGTTATGGAAACGAAGAATGATTGGATTATTTGAAAGTCATGCCATAGGTTAAAATGATTTGGATATGCAAAGCAGATATGACAAGGATTTTTTTCCCTTTAATCAAGATCTCTTTTCAAAATCCGAATACAGGGATTAAATAGGAAACAAATCAGACAAATATTACTGTGTATCACTGAATACCCTCCGCCAAGGAAAACAATGCATGTAACAGCTTTTTCTGGTACTTACTTGAGCGGGGAACTAACTCCTGAACTGATGATAGATCTTCAAATAAGTTCATCTCTGAATGGTATGTGTTTGGAGTGTATAGAAGCAGTTCTGGTCGGAAATCCAACTTATTTATGGAGTTCTGCTTACTATAAGCTTTAGGCCATTTTGACTCTTCATTTATTTATTGACTGTGGAGATGAATGAATAACAGTCAAAGTATTGGAAATGAAGATGTGCGAAAGTCCTCTAACCAATATAGACAGTGCGTGTATTTAGGTCTGGAGCAAGGATGAGGAAAGTATGGGGAACTATATGGAGGTGAGATCTTATTCATCTTTGGCTACTTTGAACCTCCATCTTTTGTCACAATTTACACTGGGGCTAGTCATTCTATGCCTACAAGCTAAAAATGGATTGGAAAATAATGAGCACTTAATAAATGCCTATTTTTTGCATAATGCTGAGTTTGGTGTGACCCATCAGCAAATATGAAGAAGGGATGATCAATTAATGTTACTTCTGTTGCCCTTGTTTGGGTCACTAGAAATTTCAGAAATCTCAGAAATAAGGCCAAGTCAGTATGAAATCATATTGTAAACTGTGCTTTAACTAAAAATCCATTTCATAAGGGGAATCAAAAGCATAGTCCTTTAAGTTTTCAATATTTTCTATGATGTCTCTGACATCTGTCTTTTCTCTGATAAATTGTGCTGTCTTGCGAAATCTCCACATGTTCCAGCTTTATAGGAAACTATCAGTATGATACATGTGCTGTATACCCCTGTTTTTAGGATTAGTGGGATTCTCTTGTTCTCGAAAGTAGAATTTGCTCTATCGAAAGCTTGCAAACCTAATTTGATTTTCTGCTTTTTTTTTGGGGGGGGGATAACCATTGCTAATAGCATTCTGCCCTGATCCTCTCCCAACTGGTCTTGGTATCCTCATTTTCATCTAGTTTCCACCTCTATTCATGGCTAAAGACTTCAGGTTCTCTAACTTCTGTTCAATTCTTTCGTCATCCATCATATATAATCTTCTCTGGCTAGAATTCTTTTGATTTGTCAAAATACTAAAAAAATGGTATCTTCACTTAATGGCCAAAATCTATAAACGCTGTCTGCAGACAGTTATTCTTATCGATAATCTAGGTGTTCTGGGAGTCATCTCTCCACTTGACCCACACAAAAAACACACACATACTCATTTATACACTAATAATGTTTTATCTTCCTTCTTGATAGTGGGTGCAAATCTAGCTTCAAACGATTATATGTTCGTGACCACATGCAAACAAAGACACACGTACGCCCACGCATATTCATACGTATACACGCACATGCATATATATATATGTGTGTGTGTGTGTGTGTGTGTGTGTGTGCGCGTGCGTGTGTGTCTGTGATACATACATACATTCAACGTTCATGGCATTATACTTCCCTTTCTTCAATTCCTTACATTTATTGATAAACCAAGATACGCTCTTAATATCCATCGTGTGCACTACGTAATATAACAAACTCTCTAATGATAAGCTAACCAGTTCTCTCAATAAGGAGAAGACGTATGAAATTCTGTTTGCATTACGTAGTCGAGTGTACTATTACATTTGAACAGTGAGATCTTGTCACATGAGACATCAATTTCACGGTGGTAGCAAGTCACGAAGGAAACTGAGTTAGCCTAATCAGATACATCTTAAGTCTCACAAGTGTAGTATGTTGGTCTGTTGATCTCCTAAGTCTTTTTACACCTTCACACTCTATGAGGGGCTGTGTGTTGGTTTGCTAATGAGCATGCAAAATGTATATATTGGTTGTGGTGTAAGAGAAATCCTCCCTTGACGAGAAGCAAGTAAACGCCCAGATAATTAATGATTTACGCTAATCCATTGAACATCGACGCAAGAAGCTAACGGCTATGTACAATTCATTAGCAACGAAGTAGAATTTACCTGGAATACGAACGTTTTAGTGAGACTAATGACTTGTACAGTGGTACAATTTACTTTACAACCTAGACTAAGAATTCTAATTATCCATCTTGTTTTCCCATTTGAAAGATCAATAAGGTATCTCAAAAGTAATCTCAGAGACAACCAACAGTTTATTCCAAAGTAAGGGTAAAAAAAGTGATAGTTTTTTCGTTATTTTTTAGTTTCTATATTTAAATTGGATATACCAATAATACACCAGATATTTTGGAACACAGGGTTAATATATAACTATTGTCCATCTGAATCTGATTTTCTACATTTGAGCGATCTACCATTATCTACATTTAGGTTTGCCAGGTCCGTCAATGCGTTGAAAATGGCCCATCTTCACCTAGTAAGAAGACATGGAACAGATATCACAGCTAGCTCATACCCTGCAATGCTGGCTTGCAATGCTTTTGCATAGGGAAGATATGGGTCCACACCTTCCTCACGAGCATTATTGCAAAGCAAACCAAAACTATCCAAGCAATTAGAACTCAGCTCTCTGGTCCTATTCTTTGAACTCTCACCCGTTGGCTAGTCAAACATAAATTACGCTTTGACGAATTAATTTCTGATGAGAAATGATTAATCTAAAACAACAGGAGATGATGATAACTATTTCACTGGAATGAGGTTTGAAAAGCTTAATCAATTATCTCAATTTGTTCGAGATTCAACGACGCCCCATTATCATGAAATAAAAGTTAATACAGAAATATGACTCAGAATACAATTACTGATACCTCTCATTTCACATAACTGCACATATCCAGCTAACAAACAGTCTTGACAATGTAGTCCAGGGATCAGTTATTCATAAACTGTATTACTGCAATCCAATACTTACTGAAAAAAAAGTGTTTCCCATGGAAACTTTGCTTCGTTTATTATCAGAAAAGATTTTACCATCCATGCCAGCGTACAACCCGAACCCAAAACTAAGATGTTTATTCAGATTTAGTCCAGTATTCGAAGGATAAGCCGACTCTCTGGTATAAGGCACTATTGCAACCATCTGGATATCAAGTTTGTGGAGTCTGCACGGACCATTTGAGAAAATAGTTAATGCTCAAAATATCAATATCTATGTCGCATACATGCCTTATTTATTAAATAAAGCCTTGAAAATGATCATGATCTAATTTTCAATCACCTTCCTCTCTGTTGAGACCAAGAGAAATTACCAGATATAAGTAGACCAACTGTGGATGACGGCAATTTAGATGGCAGTACTCAGGAAAAAAACAGATAAACATGGAAGACGCATGCCTGATGATTGTAAGAGTTGTATATTCCTGAACACCATTTTGGACTGTGATCGAACTGGGATGGAAAATTAAATGCTGATTCCCATAAATGTGGACAAACTCTTTTTCTTTACAAAATGCAATCATCTTATCATGCATTTACTTGAATTCAGCACAGTAAATTCTAGCTTAATAGATATGAAGAACAGTATTGAAGAGAGTGAAGTGGTACTTCATTTCGAAACGATAAAGTAATTGCGCGAGTCTCCCGCAAATATAATCATGATAGACTCTTGCTGGATTCCAGCTCCATACAAACGTGTATTAGTGCTGGTATTCCACAATACAGTTCTTTCTGGTCTGCTGAGAACGAATAACGCTTAAAGTGTCTAATATCCAGTAGTTAATTATCCTGATTGGAAGTTTATCAAGAATATAGTGAAGAAGACAGGGGGTATTCTCCAAAGCTTCTTGCTGATTATTGATTGTAATGGTAACTTTACAAGGCAGGAAATCACATTCCTTAGGAAAGACATAATGACTGAGAAGATTAGGATGTAGGTTGTTACTTACTTTTTTTTCCTTTGTATTATAGAGAATAATACCAAGAGCGATACAATTACTATTGTAATAGCATTTTCAGCGGATCCAATGTGATTGCATATATAGTCGGTTATTTATCATTAATATTTTCCTTTCAAAGCCGAAAGATTTGACGTGTTTTCGGGAATTCTTACTAATCAACCATATCTACGGAAATAAGATTCATTTCAACACAAAATTTAAAATTTGATTATCTGCAGGGGCATTTTGCTAGCCTTTACCCTACAGATTCATTCTATTGAAGTTAAACCTATATTTTATTATATTCACCGGTTATTACGGAAATTACCTCTCCACTGGTTTTATATACTACACCCTGCACCATATTACCAATGGCTTAGAGCAAAGATGGATTCATGCTTTTTTCTTATGGCATCAAAGGAAAGAAAAAGGACGTGCCAAAATTGAACTTTGCTCGCCTGGTCCATTCTCCTTGCAGTTACCCGTCTAGCCATCTTGCACCTCCTTTGGTTATTTATGAAATAAATGAAACGAGGCCATTATTGAAGAATGGAGTCATGCAATATTCTGAACAGAAAGAATTACATACTGCGGGGTAAAATAGCACAATCCATTACGAAACACATTGTAGGAAAAAGGACGGAGGCTATCTAGAGTCCCACCGGTCACAATATTGCCAGGATTATCTGCGAGGAGAATAAAAATATCGGCTATTCGATCTCCCCAAAGAGTACAGTATGGAAATCGATAATGGTTTTGGTAAATCCTATTTCCTTTTGTGCCGCACAGGTTTGAAGAATTTCGTATCCAAGGTGAGGTATAGAGTCTCGACGCTTTGTTATATTGGGTGATCCGTTCTCACAGCTGGACAGAATGCAATTTTTCTTTATTCACGCGTGTTTTCTGTACGTCAAAACTCTGAAACGTTCAATGTCACCTGATAGGAACAGTTGAACATGATACAAATGCAAATACAGCACTGATGATAGAAATTGACCGGCTAAAAAATTCTCCCCTCGTGAGTAAATGTCTTGACTTATTTATAACGAGATTTCTCTTATTTACACCTACTTTTTAGTGCACTAACAATCGGTACATGGCATAAGAGGATATTTTCGATTCGATATGAGCGATTCTTGACAAGGCTTTACTATTGCACAAGATATTGAAAGGAGATACTTGGGTATAGTAATTGTATTCATCATATTGGTGATAAAAGTACAGGCCAAGACTTAAAAACAAATTCTTGTGTCAACTTCTCACTTTGATACACACCATACCGTTTCACAATATTTCATTGAAATATATAGAGAACTATTGGGGGTATCGTAAGGACAAATATGAGAAAATACAGGCAAGTATGAGGTAAAAAATATCTCTATGCCGAAAGCAATTTGTTTGATCCATTGTAAAAGTGGACCGTTCTCTACCCCTTGCTTAACTATTTTATAAAATTCGAGAACTTGCAGAGATATTATATGGACAGACAAAAGCCAACACGAATATATGGGAAGGAAGACGGAAAATTATCTCTCAATCTAAAAACAAATTTCTGAATTGACCCTTTAATGTAATCGCAACTTCTTCAATGCAGGCCTCACACTTCTACATTATTGTATCACAATCATCGACAAAACCTTGATAAATGGTGTCTACAGACATGAGCGAATACAGAAATATTCAGGGAAGAAACAAAAAAATATTTTTCAATCAGAAACAAATTCCTTGATACCCCCTAAATTTAACCAATTTTTCATCACAATATGTCTTACATCGTACAATTCACAGACTGAAGAATGCATGAAAAAAAAACGTTACGACAAGTACAATTATATGTGCAAAATAACACAGGTCTGGCTAGTTAGTCAATGTAAGCTGTCTTGAGACTAATTGGTAACATGCCATCGAGGGTGATGAATATTTATTCTTGAAATTAGGGTGATCATTGATTGGCTTATTTCTTTTGCTCCTTTGTTGTGAACGTTCTCATTTAAGAGGGGTAATATTTACATGCATACCAAACTGGCCAGACCAGCATAAACACTGTAAAAAAAACTATTTAGGAAGTTTTTGTGGCGCTTTTGATCGACGTTTCCCAAAGAATCTGAGATGATATTCGGGTCGATACAAATGCAATATTACTCCAGAACCTTTCATTTGTCGACAAGTACTACAAAAGATTGGAAGAAACGCCATTCTAATCAGATTAGTTGATATAAAAGATTGTATTGCATTTTGGATTTAGAGTTCCTGTTGATCACTCAGCAATCTAACGTTGCCATTTAGTCAGTTAATCCAAATCTGACATCAATTAATATTTCATTTCGTAAAAATGATGACTTGGTGGATGAACATTGAGTGAAAAGCGGTGGACGCGAGAGAAATGTATGATGAGACAAAAAACTGACGAAGATTGATGGATTCTCAATTTTTTTTTTTTTTTGTAAGGCTGGTGAATTATATGTTTAGCATTAAGAACGAAATATATGAAAATCAGATCATCACTATGCAAACGGACAGGGGAACCATACCAATTTATTTCAAACACAAGCAGCCTGATTGAGGCTTACTAAAACAATGGATTGAGTCAAAAGTTCGAACAATTAATTTTTAACCGGATATCGATGAATGAAAAATAATATGATAGACTTGGGAACATGATGAATAAGCTCTTTAAAAATAGCTGATAAAACATGAATACAAGGGCGGACATAGGATGAAACTTTGATAATCTCAAACTATGACAGGATTATAACCAAACACGGTAATATCATGAGTTAATTAGGTTCCCTGTGTGCGTGTGCATGTGCGTGTGTGTATGTGTGTGTGGATAGGTGCTTTTGAGCTAGAATTCAATTAGCCTCGAATTTTGAAAATCATACAAAATTTTTCGGAAGTATTCAGTGACACTACGTAAATTATTTTCTGTTTACTATCAAAATGCAGTTACTTATTTTGATT
The DNA here is from genome assembly GCA_963457665.1 of Thysanoteuthis rhombus. Taxonomy (NCBI): domain Eukaryota; kingdom Metazoa; phylum Mollusca; class Cephalopoda; order Oegopsida; family Thysanoteuthidae; genus Thysanoteuthis; species Thysanoteuthis major. The sequence goes on from OY735199.1 coordinate 80,248,393, forward strand.
TTAAGTTTTGGGTTCAAACAATTAGAAAAACATATGATCCACCGACTTGAAAGTTTTATCTATTACTTTGATGTGGATTGGAAATTGTGTCCAACATTCATCTATTTCAGAAATACATAATTGAGAATCCATACGTTATTCTTAAACCCGCAGGAATAAGGTCCTCGAGTGGTCAGAAAAAAAATTATGAAAAATATATCAGACAAAATGTAATGGAGTATTAAGGACACTTTGGAGTCTGCACAGAAAGGGATATATTCAAGTGCGTTAGAACAAACAAACATACAAACATCATCTTTGATGTCTATGATTGATCAATGTCTAGATACCACTAACAATGAACAAACAATGATTGTGAAGCACTGCTTTAGATTATGCGATTAGATGGATCCTGAAATAGTTTTGAACGCTGCCATAGGTACGACAGTAAAAATCCAACTGGAGCATGTTATGAATCAAGTTTTTCAATCATTTGAAAATAGGAGGGTTTTGAAGGATAAGCGATCAGATGTAAAGAAACAGCTCATTCATAATTTTCTTTTGATATCCTAGATGCTTTTTATCAATTTTATTGAGTATAACATTATTTATTTACTCAGCATGTACATTGTTTAATTTTTCTTTTTTCAAATTTAAAGCTGCTGTTTTGTAATTGCAAAAGGTTTTATATTCATTTTAGGTAATCATTAAACGAAAAATTGTCGAAAGATATCAATTCCCCATTAATTTTTTCGCCGTCTTGATTCTAGTGGCTTTTCATTTTGAGAAAATTATTCTCTTTTTCCAATCTGCAGTAATTGTTGCAGGCTGATGGTTTGAGTATTTGCTTCAACTATGAATTATTAAAATGATATTGGAAAAAGAGACAACTATTATAGAATGATTTTTTATGTGAAATTATCAACACATTTGACAGGGTATGTTCTGTTTTTTTTTCTTTTCTCTTCTAAGTGTTTACTTGAGACATCTGTCAAAGATCATGGATTTGCCACAATGATGGGATGAGTGGCTTTTTAACTTCGCAGCAAATAAACAGATCTTAGATACGACGTAAAGAGAATGTATTCAATAGCTGGACTTTTTTGCTTCATGAAATCAGTTTCAAACGGATTAAATTAAACTATTTTCATTATTAGCATATTTTTTTCAAATCAATGGAGGAAAAATTGAGGAATCATCCTGAAATTTTCATATATAAAACAAATAGTTGCACTTGTCACCAAATTTGGTTATGCAGTCAATAGAAAGTATTTGCATACCTTACAGAGCTGTTAAACAAATTGGAATGAAACATAGCTCTATCAGGAGAATAGGAAGGATTTTAAAGCTTTTCCAGGGCTAAAATCCAACACAATAATAAATGGAGCAAAAATGACCCCAGCCAGCTGCTTTTGACACTTAATGCAAGTTTAAACAATCCGGGAAAGTTTGGAAGAAGATAACTTATGGGTAGACTTCGGAATATGTCAAAGTGTTAGAGTTGAAAAATCAACAAATCTGTGAAAAATACTTAAATGAAATTTGATATACTTACGATAAAGGCAAACAAAAACTAGCATAAACATATATACTTGAATGAGCACAGTTACGATGAACTGGAAAGAATTAATCATAGCATGAGGATGATTTGACGAAAGTGCATGCGATGGATAAAAAGTCTAAATAGGCAGTAATGATAGTTTTTTAACTATGAGTAGCTGGAATGAATTTCCTACTCACTTTTTTTGGGATTCATGTCATTGACCATAACATAATTACAACATACAATCCACTCAAGTACATCGAAATTATGGACACTTCTTCTAATTCCATCGATAGGGAATAGGTCCAATGATGATGCATTTTGCCGCTAGGCAACGAGTGTTAAAGCTTTTCTTGCTCAGAGTCATGACCAAAAAACAGTTCAAATCTCACTCCAGTTGTAAATTTATGGGGAAGACGTTTAAAAAACGGCCTAAATCATGGATCCATCCTGCAACCTTAAACTCTTAGTCGTTATTCAAAAAAGAAGGAACAACTTTAACTGAGAATATAATTTTTTATTTGTGAATTCCATGCCTCAAATGGTTCAGGCTTTCACAAAAGCCCGAAAAAGAGCAACACATTACAGATACTAATTTTTTAATTCATGTTCTATTAATCTTTCTCTATTCATTCTGCAGAATAATATCATTCTTTATTCATTAATGCCATTTAATTTGCTTTAGGCCTATTTCATGAATTCCAAAATTTCGCTTACAAAAAAAAATCATTTTGTATCATATCTGAGATGTGTTTATTTGCCAAAAAAAAGGAAAGAAAAAGTTATATGGAAAACCCCCAAGTTAGGAAATTATAAATTTTGAGGGTGGAATACAAAATTGCAATTTTAGTGTTTCAGAAATGAGGCAAGCTAATTCTTTATATGGATTTGACTGCAAGCTTACGTGGCTGGAAGTAGATCGCCTTTTTGTTTTGTAGATATTGGCTCTTTTCTGGATCATTCAACTTATTCCCTTGGAGTAGGCTGCAATGTTCAATATTACAAGGCAATAAGCCAAATATTTGTTGGCTTGCATAGAAAAAAGTTATACACTCCAACATTGACCACTCCAAGCTCCGATTTTTTCCACTGCACCGGGAACAACCCTGCTTTAGTGGAGTGCACTTATACCCCTTTTAATTTGGCTAGTTTTGGACACTCTGTTACGTTCATCTGGTCTAGGTTTATGCTGAACGGGGTTACAGATATCTATGCAATCCAGTACCTTTGATGTTGCAGTAAAATTGAATTTGGGGTTATCAGTTATTTGCAATCTTACTTTTGTTCCTGTCTGATGTCATGCCGCTGTTTTTCTAGCTGGCACCAACCTGTCAAAATAGTTTGCCACTGACAATTAATTTTGTTTATGTGTTTGGATTTGGGAGGCTAAAACAGAGTGGGGCGCCTGTTGACTGATAATCCACCCTTAGGCAAAAGTAACATTTTGTACGGAAAATGAAAGTGTTCATTAGGATGCCTGAATGCATTTGTCAATAACCGAGAGATTTGGGTATCTTTTTTTTCTTTTATACCATCAAGTGAACTTGAGTCGTGAGTACGTTTATTGAGAAAACTATGTATTAAGTTTGGCATCGGGATGTAACAAATGCTACTGTTTTACCGAAGTGTCAAATCCGTAGTTCAGGTTTAATTCGATTGTAATAAATTCGATTCAAAGAATATGAAATATGATATGTGATTTCTTTGTTCGATTTCGGTTATTTCTTTTACATTTATATAATATTCAAAAGTTTCATCTGGGAGTTATTAATCGTCATTTAAGAATCACATTCGTTTATTGTTGAATTTTTGAACTGAAACTTTTCAAATATCAATAATATTGTCGAACTTATTTTCTATTGGATGAATTATTAAATGAATTAAGTGGAAATAACAATAATACTATAATATATGAATGCTTTGATTCTTTGACGTGCCCTGTGTTAAAATATCGGGAAGGGTTCAATGAACGGTTAAATGCATTAACCATCAGAGCATCGAGTTTTCAAATTCTCAGAAAGTTACCAAATACAATAAATACCTCAAAATAGCTGGAAATTTCAATAGTCATCACACAGTGACTATAACAACAAAGATGGGGACAACGGTCCGAATATATCAGTACAATAAAAAAGATGGATTTGATACACTGAAGCTTATGTATGTTACTGTATTCGTGATAATAATTTTCAGGGTACCAACATATACTAGAGAAGCACGGAAAGGTCTACCTGTGCATATGCGTATGTGTGCAGGTACGTGTGTGCGTATGCGTGTGCATATATGTGCATGCTTGAATGTACGAGCGTATGTGCATGCACACATTTATATACATGCATGTGTACACCAATAATAGTACCTGTACACATTTATGTGAGCGTTAACCGATAGTGAGGAGAGCAAATCGAAGAATGGCCTATGAAAGCCATTCAAGATGTGCACCTCGGCAAATAAAACCTGAACGGAACGATTTCCCAGCCTTTTATGATTTGCTCTGTTGTCAGTCACAATGAAAACTTACTGTTCCGTCTTCATGGAAGCTTTCGGATGAAAGACACTGGCTAGGAAGCCATTCCTTCTGCATCAATTGGTCCGGAAGACTCAGCGAGTGCTCCAAGGCAGTCGACAAATTCAACTGACACCACCAATGTAATGGGTGTCAATTTTGAAACGCGTGGTAAAAGCAATCGATTAGGTAATTCTTTTCGAACTTACACTGGCAGCAAAAATGCTTGGACGGGTCTCTAATGGTCCTTAGAAAAGAAACCATATTCTTCTACGGTGTGGTATCAACTCAGCTGTTTTACTATGCGGTCAAATGTTATTATAGACGGATTGATGTCACCTACATTGAAGCAAATGCAGATTTTGGGGATCTCAACATTTTCGTTATTGCCAAAACACGCTCTGGGAATCTGCATTAAATTTAGAGTTAGGAACAGCCAACCAAACCTGCTACAAAAACAATCAAAATAAAATCCTTCCTCCAACTTGGTCCGGCTTCCTGGCTATGAATCATGTGAACGGGTCACACAGAATGAGTTAGAGGGCTGAAATTTTTTAAAAAATTTTTATCATTTTATTATGTGTACAATAAAAACGACTACATTCGTGATTTTCAAAACCCACGAACTAGGATCTTTGAAGGCTGTTCAATTTACACAGTAAATTTTGGTTAAAAGATCCTTCATTTCATAACTGCCGTATTCTCTTTTTTGTTTGTTTGTTTGCTTTCTATTTCTTTTATTCAGATCTTTCTAGTTATCACAGCCCATTACAAAACGAGAGAAATTCCTTATCCATTGATCAATTATATTCCAAATTTCTTATTTGATCATCTCAAAAAAAAAACAAGACGTTGGTCATGTGGCAGATTCTATTGAGTGACTAACAGACCAGTTTGTTTTCGTCAACACCTTATCACAACTCAAATATCTGCCAGCTTTTTTTTTTAATCTAAATCCTTCCCTGAAATATGAGTTCTGACAAAAAACGAAACAAAAAAAAAATAATACGACTACTGAAAACATTCAGCTTCGAGCAAAGGGAAATTATGGATCATTGCCGATAATGTATCTTGCTTCTCAAGTGGATTAAGCAATGGTGATGATAGTCGTAGTTAAATTGAGTTACCTTGATCATAATACTGCCATCATCATTAATGGTTATCTTTAGTTTCAGTCGTTAGACATACATCAGACCAAGGATACGCCAGACCTATTTGTCATGGGGGTTGCGGAACCAATAACTTCTAAACTTGTCTAGTTCGCCACATCATCTTATATTTGCCGGGCTCAGTTTTGCATATGGTCCCTTGGGATTTCGATCGGATGTTAAACATTCATAAACTTGATCAGTTCATTGCCATTTTGGTTTCCTTATGGATTCCATGACATTCCTGACTCCTTTTCTTTTTCTCTAATGTGCTGTTCTGTTTTGTGATCATTCCACCCAATAATGAGTATGATCCACATTTGCATGTTGCATGGATCTCTGTTTGAGGCTCAACATGCTGGGTAAGTTCCACGTTCCAGCTCTATTCAGGAACATGCATTGGCAGATCCTTTTTCTCAAACTGATGGAATTCTCATTTTTTTTTCAAGTCAATCTTGCATCATCGGAAGCTATCCATCATAGATTGAGTCTTTGCATGATTTCTCCTCCTTTTGAGGGTTTCAGAGAGATCTTCCGTTGTAATTTATTTTCAGTCCTTCATTTCCGATGTTGATCCGTATGGCTTTGTCCTCAACACATTCGTTGTACAACACATTTGTTTTACTGGAGTTCACGTGAAAACCAAGTTTCTTACTCTCTCCCTTCAGTTCGTTTAGTCCTGAAAATTGCACACTTACAATATGGTTCAAGTCACTCACCTCTGATTTACGAAAATTGATCCAGCAAGTGATTCCATAGTGTGAAGGATTCAAAACTTTGTAAAGGAGCTAATCTTGCTTTCTCAGCGCAGTAATCACGAAAACAAATATAAATTTTGAGGATATGAGACCGAATGCTGCTCAACGCACACCAAGGGATCTGCGTAAAGAAAAGCTGCAAACTATCTTGGTATTAATTTATGTAAAAAAAGGTTGCCAAAAAGCAAAATGAAACATTTTCATGTTCATTGATGTGTGCGTATGTGCGTTGGTGAGCGTGTAAAAATGTCTACTATGAACAGTGACTGGGCGAAGCGTGAATAGATAGGTAAATACATATAAATGTCAGAAACCTTGAATAACTAAAACTCACCAACAACATATAAACAACGCTGTTGCAGTAGCGGTGTCAAATTGAAAGTCAGAACTACCTAAGAAATGAGCCAAAATTGGCAGTGCCCCCCTCCCAAGAAATAAAAGAGTGTGTAGCTTCAATTGTTTTTATTTTTTAATTATTTCGATATTTTCGTAAAATTCAAAGGAAACCTCTAAAAGCAGTTGATAGTAGATGATCTGTCACCTATCTGATCCCTAATCGGTGTGAATGCAATTGCTGACCCAACGGTATGGTTTTTTCATTTACAAACCCTCCAAATCTTTTCAGTAACCTTCGATTTGATGCATTTGTTCCAATACCTCTGGTTACAGAGCACTGTTTTGGCTACTAAGTTGTTATACAAAGACAAACATGATTTATCTTTTATTATTTTATAGATTATGTGTATTAAAAGTCTTTGGGAAAATAGGGACTGATATACACGGTTTTTTGCTTGGATACATCATCGTATATTCCTTAGCTTTTGATATCAAAATTTAGGGGACCCTATGGAGATATGTTAGGCATCTTTTTATCTTTATTTTATAACGTAAGATAAAAAAATTGATATCTCATTTTGCAAACTGTGAGTCATGAATTGATTTCTCTAATCCCTTCTATACATAACCCTATTTCTTTTGGCAAGCATAATTTTCAAATCAGAAAATTACAACAAATTTCTCAATTTAAGACAAAATTTTATCAGATAAAATTATCCTCCTAATAGCGGAAAAATTAATTCTCCCACTGTTGTGAACACACGCTGAAAGAATATTCTGATACGTACGATAACAGCTTTTAATGTGAATGACTTTGCAAAGAAAGTGTGAAGTTCTAACAAGTAAATATACTATATTTCTTAAGGTACAACTATGGAGTCTCCCATTAAATTATATGCAAGTGAAACTGATTTTGCTTTTATGAGTTACAGGATTCAAATATACGCCATTATGCAAACCTTAATCTATACATCAATCTAAATGGCCCGCCAAGCTATGGGGTCGATCAATGCAGTTCTATTCACAAGCAGACATGTAAGTTACATATATAGATGTGTGGGTGGGTGTTATAAAGTGTAAGCATATTTATTTACATATTGATTACATACTCTTGTATGCGTTTGTATGTGTACGTGGGCGAGCACTTGTGCCTCCGTGTGTGTGTGCGTGTGTCAGAAGGTGGGTAAGTATATTTATCTATATATTGATTGGAAAAGTCTTGGATAAGTCTACACAGGGCTGTGATAAATTGATCAGCACATGTAATTCCCCTGCCTGAAGCGGTAGCGTTAAAGGCATTCGATGCCTCAACTGACATACGAGGAAGATGTTCAAGACATTCTGAAAAAAAGCACATTTTGATTCATTGGAGATCGATGAAAGTAAAAAAGGGGGTTCGGGGATACTAATAACCAGTGCTTTGGTTAGATTGTGATTGAGCTGAACGTCAGAGAGGGTTGCTAAGCACAGAAAGGGGTGTGAAAGAATGTAGCCTTAGAATCAATAGAATCGGTGTATTGACACTCTCGATTCTCTGTTCAAGCGACGACCGCAAAACGACCAGTGGAGTCAACCCACAGAGGCCCATCATTGGCTGTGCGATCTACGCCGAAAATTAATACCTCCTCATGTTCCAAATAGAAATGCCTGACGGTTATAAAATGGGGGAAAGGGTGTATGGATATTTGGAAAAGATTCTTTAGCAATATGTAACGAAAGAAAATGGCAAAATCTGATATAGTTATAGTTAGTGCATCAACATTTCGATCTAGTCGTGTCCCGGTCACTTGTTACATAATAATGAAGATTTTTCTCCCAATCCTATTCTTTTGGCCATTGAATTTGTTGAAAATAAGTGTAGTTCTTAATTATCAACTTCAAAGGTGTATATTGCAGCTTAAAATAGACGATATCAATAGTAATATAGAACATCAGAGCGTACACATTCTTATAGACTAAAAAGAAAGATTTTGCATAGAATTTTTGGATTTTGGAACTAACGTAGTCTTCAAAGTTTTTATGAGATTTTGTCTTGTTGTTTAGACATTCTCTTGCAGGACGTAATCAAAATGCTTGAGAGTGTGGTAGGTGCAAATATTGAACATCTGTTGAATGGAAACAATTTAGTCCCTCTGCAAGCTTTGGAGTTGTTTCATATGATTATGCTTCAATACTGGCGTTTGAATTGATGCCGTCAAGCACAAACTGTCATCCACATCTTGAAGACTCGTTTTCGTTCCGAAAACTTTGGAATCACTGTTTAGCTGTAGGAGTGTTTACGGTCCTTTGGCCAAATACTTATTTGATACGAATCAAGTATATTTTGAGTTTGAAAATGCTTGAATTTGCATCCATCTGGCTTTGATTTGACGGATAGTAGTAATCATATTACAAATTACTATCATGTTGGTTTGTGATATGTTGAATGGAGACGACACCCATGTAAGTAATGACCAGGTTTTGCATTGCTTAACTCCAGCAATTTCACGATAAAATGTGGTTCTGTCATTACCACTCTTCCTAATCATTCTCTTATTTCCATGCAATGAAACTCCTCTCAAAATACTATTCAAAGATGTTTTTTTGTGAAAATGTAAAACATCACCGCAAAAAAAGAAAATGTTTGCCAGGATGTTTCATTAAACTCACGTGGTCAGTTAACCATTTAGTTTTTTACAGACAAGCAAAAAGAAGAGCATTTTCGGCACTTGTTCATCTCTTTCCTGTAATTCAATCCCAAATCTCAATCACTGCAAATGACAAAACTCAAATTCGTGCTTCAGATTGCCATGAATCTAAGATTCTATATGCGTAATGCCAACTTGATTATTTCTCTCTTTTGTATTATTACTTTTTAATGATTGATATTATACGTCGAAACATTATGAGAACAGAGAAGCTGCTAATTATACTTACTTTGTGACAGGGCGCTTTTGAGAACAATAACTGACGGATGATTAAAGTTATCAAACATAGTACAGTTAGCACCTATCGTCAGAAAATTGCATTCACTTACGAATCTTTTGATTTTATATCAATCAGATAGTTTTTAACAATTCTAAATCGTAAAAATTGATATGAAATCATTGACTGTTTTATTCATTTTAGATGAAATGTTTGAAACGAGCGCTCTCTGATACTAATAACTGTTTAAATATATCATCGATAATTATAATGAAAGATTTCTTCTGAATGTTTTCAATTTTGATTTCATCGGGGGTGCACTAATTTGCGTTGCATTTGTTGAAATTTCAGTGAGTTATATGATTACTTGAGCAACGTCTAATTGTTGTGTCCTTGTTTAAATTAAAATTTGTTCTATAATTCTTAACCAATTCATAAGTGGACTCTTTTGATTTCTATAATGGAATACAATATCACGTCTCCATTGCAACAGTCCTTAGAATCGATTCCTTCTGTTTCTGATTCTTTATTCTCTTCCCAGATTGGAATTCATGTGGGAACAAAATATATGATTGATTAGAATATGAAATGCACTGACCCCACGAAAAAATCTTTTGTATTATGTGATGGCACATTTTAGAAAAAGTCTTTTGAGTTTACTCAACATGTTATTGGTTTTTCAAACAATCAATTGCAGTACGCCGTTCGATAACCATAGAATTGATCAGAAACAGGGAAATGGGTTTTGGATGACGGACAGAAATGAACATCAATAGATGTTTAAACATTGAGGTTTTTTTTTGTTATAACAGAGACAAGATAAAATATATCGCCCCAATCTTGATCGGGAGTGGCTTAAGGACAATTGCTTTGTGTCTTTGTCTGATTTTACAGTAATCAGTTTAATGCTTTTTCTATTGTGATTCTTTCAATTTACTAATTGTCTATCCGTATAGGAGTTTACTCGTTAATATTGTTTATGAATTGGAGTTACTATACTTGCCTGGTAAAGAAAAGGTAGTAGACGAACGGAATGGATTGTGCCAAGGAAATTTAGATTCATTGATCGAATCCAAGATGAATATTTTCATACTAGATCAAGCATTTTACATGTAGATCTACTGCAGGAATTACTATTTGCAGGAATCTTGGAGAAATACACACGGTGCAAGGCTAGAGTTAGCAATAAGCTCCTTTGAATGTTTTTAGATGAGCTCAATGTAAATATGATGTCTTGGACTTCCATTCTCTTCCTTATATACTGTGCTATCTTGTGATCCTTTATAGAAACTATTGAAAAAGTAAAATTGGAATGGGCAGGCCATATTGCCAGAATGAAACCCAACTGATGGAAATAATGACTCACAAAATGGATCCCAAGAGATTACATGAGAAACCGAGGCCAACAAAACACAAGATGGAGTGATGAACGAGACAAATTCAGGAAATACTGGCTCTGCGACACCCATGATAGAGAATTGTGGTGAATCCTGGGGAAGGTATATGTCCAACGACGTAAAAAGACTGATGATGATGATGATGATGATGATGAATATATATATATATATATATATATATATATATATATATATATATACGTATACTCACACACACACACATATACAGATTGTGTCTGTGTCTACGAATTTCGAGGTAAAAAATAAGTATTTGTTGTGTTGATCTTTTGACCTGCAGCCATACTCTCTGTAAGGAGAAACAATTGTTGCCATCCGAAAATGTCTCGACCTAATAAGCAAAATATGCCAATTCTGACTTGTTGATATAAAAGTTGTCACAATACTATCAAATTTCTGAAAATAATTCGTCAGAACAAGACACCCCCGAACTATCCAACAATAAGATCAAGATCTTTTCGAGTGTTCTGTAAACACTTTACTACCAATAGATGAACACCTCTTTTTCATGTTTTTAGGAATAGAATTCCGATCTAGTAAATCTGCCAAGTATTTTGGCAAGGCATCACTCTTTTGCAATATCGAAATAAGAAAAAAACTCTCTCAAGAGAAGGAAAGTGAAGTATATAGGCAGTTGTATAGGCTATAAACTATCTCGGTTAACACCATTTTTTTCTGTGATCCATTCTTTCAATGCATGGCTTTATAAGCCGACAAACGAAGTGCACGATCATGCACATCTTGTGTAGGAGAATATTGTTTATGATGTGTGGTTTGTGTTTCCAAGAGGCAGTATCACAGTGAAAACGGTATCGCTGGTTCTCAGTAAACTTTAGTAGGTCATAAATACAATGGATGCAATGAAGGAAAGGTCTCCATACTAAGGAAGAAATTGAAAAATCAAATCACTGGTGTGTCAACTTCGACAGTGGTTGAAAAATTGGATGAATTATGGTTGAGTTAGTTGCATCTGATACGAGATCATTTCAGTGGGTAATCATCTGACACACTGCATTGAGTGAAGTGTTCAAAAGAAAGTAGCACACTTATCTAAACGTGATTACACACACACTCGAACACAGACACATCGTAGCTAAGTAACTACTAATCTTCATCGTTTAATTTCTCTCATATATTTACGTGCTCTTTCACAAACACATTCTCTCTGTCCGTCTGTCCGTCTGTCTGTCTGGCCATCTCTCTCTCTCTCTCTCTCTCTCTCTCTCTCTATATATATATATATATATATATATATATATATATATATATATATATATATATATATATATATATATGTATATATATATTGATGTGTCTGTGTATATGCATGCAAATTGTTGCCATTCAAAGGCAGTATTGCAGGGTCTTGGAAAACACACTTTTATTCGTCTGCAATGGGGCTTCATCTGCGTGAGTGAGGTTTTGGATGCTCACCACCCAAATCAAAACATAGGCTGAGACGACCTCAGGACAATTTTCTTGCTACATTCAGCAGCAATATTCTGAGTTTGTCCCCCATCAGAGTGATGACCACACTTCATGTCGTTTACAAGAACTGGTGTATCCAACCTAATCTCTGTCTGGCTGTCTGTCTGTCCTTCTCTTCCTCTCTCTCTTTATCATTATTATTATCATTATTATTATCATCATTATTATTATTATTATTATTATTATTATTATCATCATTATCATTGATATATTATATATATATATATATATATATATATATATATATATATATATATATATATATATATATATATATATATATATATATATATAAGCTATGTGTATGGGCATAAGCAACTTCAAGTAAATATGCGCATCCTAGCGAACCAACGGAGGTTCAAATGTTATTGTGTGTGCGCACGTATCGATATAAACATAAACATACCGGCGAAACCATTGAATGTCTTCATTGTTTACCCACTGTGATTGCCATGTGCTACTATATACGTGAATACTTTATTCATTCTATCAATACATGAATATGTGACCTAGTCTATACCTGTCTATCCATGGATTAATATATTTACACGAGCATGCAGACAATATATTCATTTCAATAGGAGGAAAAAACAAAAATCACCATTCTCATGCATAAATACAGACATATATATATATATATATATATATATATATATATATATATATATATATATATATTCGTGTATATGTGTGTTCTTTCGTGCAGGGGCGTTTTTGTATCCTAAAACTAGTTTGTTTACAAATAAATAGAATAATCGATAGAATGGAGGCATCCTTTTGACTTTTGAGCTTATCTCGCAGGCCAAATGGTTAAAATGGTGCGATCAACTTTCGTGTGTTTTTTTCGTTTTTTTTTTTTTTTTCGAAGGAACAGTTCGTTTGATTGGGTGCCAATCCTAAAATTTTTGTCTGATGTTTTTCTTCTGTTTAATTGTAAATCTGATAAAAGAAACTCTCTTCTCTCATAAATATGATACGTCATGCATGGAAAAAGCCAAAAGACAAAAAAAAAAAACAAAATTCGTGCTCCAAAAGATGAAACGTGATGAGGGCATCGTTTTGAAGAAAAGAAAGATTCGCAAACACTTGAACATAATGAATTTTGATGTACTAATTGTCGGTATCCAGCTGGTAAATTTTGATTCAAAACTCAAGAGAAAAATTCGGGAGAAAGCCATTGCCATTTGTCAAAATTGTTTGAAAGCATTCTCGATGGAAAAAAATTATATTTATAAAACGTATTTTTTGAGCAAGACAAATATCCATAGATTTAGATTTAGAAGCTGGGTATTCATAGAATAAATTGAAACTCTTGTTTGAAGCTACCTTGATTATTTGTTTCTGGTAGCTAACTGTATACAAAGACATGGTCTGAAATTTTAGAGTAGATAATGAATTTTGGAACAGGTCCTGTACACTTCTTATATGTACGTCTCAGTACGGGAATAGTGATGAAGTTTACCCTGCCACGCTGGCCAATGATATATTCGTAGTGAATATGAGATCCCCTGCTCACCAAGCCTGGTCATCCCAGACTCTCACTAATCTTGTCATTGATCTGGCTCAATGTTGCTTAACTCCAGTGATTTTGTGTGTCTAACGCAATTTTTCCAGACTACTTGTCACTAGAGAGGAGCAATAAATCTAAAGTTGCACTAAATTTGAAGGATCTTTTAGGAGATATATTGACTTTTGGTTCAGGTTCCTGTACTTTAGACATTAACTTTCGTCTCAAATTTTGCAATGGGTGAAAATTTCACGGCCTGATGCTGTTTGCCGAGGGATAGGATCAGAAAATTTGATGTCGTGTTAAATCTTCCACGGTAACAATTATGAGATCATTGAAGTGTTTGATTGTATCTGTGTCACTCAAGTCCGGGCTGAGAAGAACAGACGTATTCCATTCGTCTTCGACGTGATGATCAGTCTAATCTGATAACCAAAGGGCTTGACGATTCGTTTCAGAGCAGATGGAATTAATTTTGTGAGTGATATAAGAGTTTAAAGACCGGTTTGGTGTCAATGTCTCAGGAAAACCATCCATCCCTTGCTACAGGAAGCGGTGGAACATTTTTGTCGGCGGTGGATGCATCAAAATATTCCTTGGGAACTGAAACAATAAATAGTCGCCCCGTATGCTTTGATCCTTGCTCTTGCAAATAAGAAAAAAATAGATCAATAAGTTCATAGGTATTTCACATTTCAAGCTGATTATTGATCGGGGATGATCATTGTATAATTCCTGATCTAAATTCTGCTCCAAATGTTTCTGGTAAATAGCAATAATTTCATTTTCAAAATCCCGACGAAGTTTCAAAATGGACAGAATCCAGACCAGTAGATCCCATATTTCTCGAATAAATTTTCGATCCTCGGTTTTGTCTCGATCATAGTTGATTCTTATGGGTCAAATTTCTGTCAGTTTGTAGCCATATACGTCAATGTGTTAAAATGAACGTCTGTCTGTCATATTGTAGTGTGCCACTGATTCTTCGAGTCGAGTAAATCGACAAAGGAAGATATTGTGTTGGAAAATATTTTTTTAATAATTCGTTGAGTGAAGCATATTGAAAAAGAGAAGTATTTTGATGGTAAACATATGTTTTTAATAAGTACTAGAATATTGACTTTATGACAAGATTTACTATTCATTCATGTTAATGGTAATCTAAAGTTGATATATAGTCAGACCATTTTACGTGACAAAATCTGCAACTATGGTCTTGTTTGACATTGATTGCATTTTAAAGGAATCCCTATTCATTGTATACTGTCTCTGTATCACCATATATTCGAAAATAGTTTCCATGTAAGAAAATAATCAGTTTTAAAAGGTTTTGAAACAATAAATGAACTCCCTATCCGATTTTATGGTTGATGTAGATATATTTCTACACAGAACAGTAATTGTAATCCTCTAGCGTCAGTTATCTACGATGTACAGTTGGTTCAAGGATATAAAAGCAAAACCGTCACTCCGTCAGATATATATATATATATATATATATGTGTGTGTGTGTGTGTGTCTGTCTGTCTGTCTGTCTGTCCGTCTGTCTGTGTGATGCATTTTTTAATATATCCAAAGATGTAATTTTAACATCTTATCAATTTGATTGGAGGTTTTATTGAAAAGTTACATTATCAGTTACAGTGGAAAGGTCTATCATCTGTAATTTTGCTTGGGGATATTTCTATCGGACGAAATGGTTATCACTTTCACCCCAAGATACATATTGTCTATCAACCAAAACTAATGACTTGAAATAAACTTATGATGAGCAATAAATATTGCGGTCGGTAAATATATCCGTAACCAAGTGATGGAAAAAATGTTTATTCAAAAAAAATCAATATGATATTTTCCTTGTCAATTCACTCAGCACATATCTGCAACCAAAGAGGATCAGATTCAACACTAAAATTTTCAACATACTCACTTTTGCAGCTACAAATCTAGCTGGATTAGACTTAAAAACACGAGAAACAAGGATTGTTGAGACCAACTTATAGATTAAGAAAAATATTAAAATGAATAAGGAATCTTCGGTCTGATTTTTTCAATTTAAAACACCATATAAATATTAGAATAAAAACAATTTCAAATTAACAAATACTTTTTGAGCTCAGTGTAAATTGGAAATCATATAACGATCACTTTAGATCAATACTCAATTCAGAATTTGCCAGACTTTGCACTCATTGATCCATTTTTATTATCTGCAAGTTGCAGAGCAGAGATCAAAGCATACGAAGCAAATTTTTATCGTGTTGGCTCCCCAGGATATTTCGATGCACTCACCGTCCACAAAGATGTTTAACTGCTTCATGTAGTGAAGAATGGAATATTTCCCCGAGACACAGACACTAAGCCGGTCTTTAAACTCTTATATCGCTCACAAAATTAATTCCATCTGCTCTGAAACGACTCGTTAAGCCTTTTGGCTATCAGATTAGACTGATCAGTCCGTCGAAGACGCGCCGGACACGTCTGTTCTTTTCTGTCTCAACTTAAGCAACGCTGATAAAAATCAAACTCTCCAATTATTGCCGTGGAAGATTCAACGGGACATTAAATTCTTGGATCCCCTCTTTTGTCAAACAGAGCTTAGTTGTAAAATCTTTACCCACTGCAAAATTTGAGTCCGAAGTTAATGCTTACAGTACAGGATACTTAACGAAAAAGTAAATATCCGTCCTGGAAGTATTCAAATATTATTTTCCTAATGTAACGCTCATCCAATTTACTGTTCCTATCTCATGATAAGTAATAGGGTAAAATCGCGTTGGACAAAGGTTTTTGTTTCATCATAGCAGTTGCACAGCTTTGAGACTGTTCAATTGATGACACCTATCTTCACTTGATACTATCAGTAAACGTCCCGCGTCTGACTTGCCTGGCTTCGAGCAACAAAAATTGAATTAATAGTTATCTTTAACATGGTACAGTAAGATATCAGAGGGAAATTTACGAAAGGCTAAAAAATATCTAAAATTGCTGATGTCTATACATTTAAGTATGTTGCATTAAGAAATCCCCTTCTGATGAAGGAATTACTCAGTAGTGTAGTGCTAAAGAGGAGAATTGAGAAACACTCAACGGTTTGTTCTTGGAGAAAATACGTGACTCTGACGAAATTTTAGTGACATTTGGATTTCATAGAGATAAAGATTTAAGCAAGTGCCGAGAATTTTATTAATATGCTGATTGCATCGGAACATCAATACATTGCATCATGACAGCACTATGCTGATGAACGTTCCCAGCCTTAAAAGCTCAAAATCAACAACTTAGCAACTGGAAAGATTCAAAATCATGATGAACCAGTCCAGTTTTTGTCTGAAATGTTCTTTACTGAAACTATTGGTTAACTATCGATTGGATAGTTATCCATGAAAAGTTAATACAGTAATACTCAAAAGTAGAGTAGGAAAATAGTCATACTGACAATCATTGAATAAAAAATATCATAGTACATTTAAAAACGTTTCTTGACCAAATGAGACGTGGCTGATATGACCAAAAGAAGGTTCTATCGTATACCATTGAATAATGTGATTAAAGAACAGAATCTAACCGTGCATCAAGGAATAAGATGACAAACCACGGACATGTGATATGCTGATGTAGATTTTGCTTGGGATGCTTATATAAATCATTTATTGAGCATGGGCTGCGACATGCCAGTCTATAGCAACCTTTACAACTTCCATTTATGTGCTTCATCGATCTCCATGCTATTTGTTTAAATCAATATTTTCTTATTATCAGTAAATGTATCTTTTTAATTGAATCAGTAATTACTAATTTTTCATACGTTGTGACCTTCACAAATACGAAGAGACATCAACCGTAAACATTTCATTTCGTGTTAATCTATTTATGGATCACTTCACTAATAATGAGGAATTGATGTTTTTCATACTTAGACGGTTCTGATAAATATAATCACTGATAATATTACCTAATACTTTTTCTTAGTGCGACCAAAACACTTTCGATTCTGATTTTACTTTGATAAATCAGTATAATGTTTATAACGTAAAATTCCTTACAACACTGAAATGACTTACTGAAGAAGACTTTTTTTCTTTTGAAAAACACTTGAAGAATACTGAAGCAATGTCTTTAAGCTATAGGCCTGGAAAGAGGGTATGATGAGACCCTGCAATGTCCAGGTGATAGAGAACCCTTGTAAGTTTAATATATAATCCAAAAAAAGCAGAACATGGAATGGTACTAATCACCTCAGCTGCAGCAGCCTGGAAGTGCAAGTTTATATACAACAAGGACTGCATGATCTGAAGTGGAATGAGAGTTGCCTTCCAAAGCCTAAGGAGTCTATTCTACCCGGTTATTTATCCATAGCTGGGAGAAGAAAACCTACATCAATGCTAAGGGAATGAGTGCCGAATGACCACGAACTACCACGGCTAGAATTTGAACTCAGTTCACCGATTTAACTAATCCTGTCGGCAGCTGCTACACCACTCCAACTTTTTAAAAAATTGTGAAAGACAATGGATTCACAATAATGAATGTATTCTAGTGTTCAATTAGAAACCTCCAACCAAACACCAAAACTATCGATAATATTTGTTTTGTTTTTTTTCTCGGTATTCTGGCTGTTCCTTCTATTTTGAAGGTCGGTCGCTGGCTGATTGTGCACGTATAAGCTGCTTAGCCGTACAAAAAGTACCAAATGAGTTAGACGGCTGGAAGTTCCACTAAATCCTTTAGACTGTCACGTAAAAATTCCCTGTAGTGGCATTTTCATTGTGTATAGGTTGGTCTTTTTCTGGCTAATTTCTTTTGGGGTATTGGATGGGTCCATTTTAAGATTTTGCTAAGTTCAACTTCCGTTCATGCCCACTTTTTTCTTTTTTTTGTTGATATTCTGACTTTTTCAAGGATTACTGCCAAACGTGAGGCGAGAGAAATAACTTATCAAAATCAATTGTTCCATCTTGGAACATATTTATCGACACACCAACGTAACTCTTGACTGAAATACGTTTGTCATGTCGTGTGACTAATAAAACCTATTCTTATATCATTTTGCGTAATTTTCTCAACGTTTATTGTTATATTTTGTCTCAGGGTGATCACAATAAACAGCTCCCTCTGTGATACAACAAGAATATCTTTCGTTGTATTCCGCTTTGCCATTTTTGGATTAGTTATTTAAGCTGATTATGAATTGAACCCGCATTCTGTTAAAGTAGAGTCAATGCCTGTTAGGTAATAGGGCCTTCAAAGTCTCAGAGGTGATGGACAATGCAAATTATATTCATAGACACGTCAAAGCATTTCAAACTCGAATGCTCAACCCTAGTGTCCCGGAGTACAGGCTTTCATTTCACAGATGTCATGTATTAAGATCTCGAATTTGAATTAAAGGACAGCTTTCAAGATTAAGGCTACCACCGTGGCCCTATTTTCGCCAATGCTGCATATTTGTAAGGATATAAAGAAAAAAAATCACTGCAGTAATCAGTTAGGGCAGTCACCTATGATGGCAAGTGCTGTTGTGGGGGAAGGAGTTTGTCGAGCGTCTTCGACAGCAATACTTGTCGAATACAAATTGGAATAAATAATAAATCAAAGAGATTGAAAACAATGGTAACAAGAAAAATGGATACTAACTCAAATTTCTTATGAATTTAAAACAATACCGTATTTCTTAACCCAGCTTATCCAAGGATTCAAAGCAAACTCTTGATGTAACTTGTCTACTGTTGCTGATTTTATTGCTGACATTGCAGCATAAAGTAACCGGAATCTGCAGAATATCTGAAATTGGTGACAGAATACACTATAAATTTCAACTTACTAAATATCATATATTCAATGCGATGACTTATCCCATTCGGAGGAGATTTCTCCGTACATATCTGTGTTTACGAAGGATCGACAAAATAATAAAACGTTCCTTTATTAATCTTTTTTTAAGTTTTATTTACGGAATTGGTCCTCCGTTTGCAATCATAACACACAGCTCTTGGACAGTTGGTAAAGGCACTTATTAGGCATTTTGAACCATTTACCGACCATAAACTGCTCCAACTCGTTTGAAAGATGTAGATAATCAGTGCTTTAGTTACTGTTCAGATTGACACCACAAATGCTCAATTACAATATTAGGATTCAGTGAAATTTACTAATGTGAATTTTGAAGTGGTTTCTAACAACCCTATCAATATGAATAGGAGCATTATCATACAGAATGAAGGAAGCATCAATGGTAATGAGTTTTTGTACCATGGGATACAACTGGTTGGTCAAAATCGACTTATTGTCTTGGAAAATCCTCCTGCCAAGCAGTTTTAGAATCCAATGATATTGCCTCCCAAATCATCACAGATTGATCCCCATACTTGACTGTTGAGTGAGACAGTCAGTTGTATGCTTCTTCAGACTGCCTCAAGCCGTAAGCTCAGCCAGATGGCAGATATATTGGAATGGAATGTTCATCGAAGTGTATCCTATTTATCAATGGTCCATTGTCAAATCCCTGATTGTCTCAATGTTTTACGTTTATTTGCCAATCGAGAGCCACTCGACAGCAATTCTGTAAAATTCAACTCCATGAAACCCAGAAGACTAGCTCAAAAGTCGAAAACAGAATATGTAATAATCAATAAGACATTGAGGAGGTTTTATTGTTATTTCAACTTTTAAGTTGCATTGATTAATCGTTAGGCATTTCACTTATTTGGTCCAACACCTGCATCTATGAAAGATTGATGACATTCAGTCTCAAATCCAAAATATAGCCTCCCAAAACGATACTGCCCCCCCTACTCCTCATTTAGATAGTAACCTAAGCAATGACCGAATATTTGAATGTTATGGAATGCAGGGTCTCAGCGATTTTCTTCTCAAATTGCACCGAAAGATATTGTTCTGAAAATGAGAGCTCTAAAACCAGAAAAGCAGCAAGGTTGATTTTTTTTTAGTAACTAATTTATGTACTCCTAGTTTATCCACAACTGATACTGATTTTTGTATAGATTGAAGTCATCATATCAAACAATGTTTTTACTTTACATAGATTTCTAAGAGTGTGGATTTTATTTCCTGATTATAAAAGAATTCTGAGTATGAATATTGAAAATATTGAAATATGTCGAGGTCAACGGTAGCTCGGGTTAATTTATGTGCTGCGATCTAGTCTGTTATAGATTAATGTTAATCATAATCATTGATGATGTTATCCAATATATCCTACCAAATTCAGTGCATCCAAAAAATCTTATTTAAAATGAATTAGAAATATATTAAATGAATTGAAATCATTCAAAAGGAAGTAGACATTTTTTGTAACATTGAACTTGACACTACGGAACTAATTTATATCAAAAATGTAAAGTTCATAACAGTGGATATATAAAAACTCCTCTGCTATACGTCATCAGCAGTCTTTTACTAATTAGGAAAACCCAAACAAAATGATCAACAGAATCCATATATGTTTCTTTATGTTATTAGCTGTTCTTTTTTTTCAGTCAAACAGGCCTGAGCTGAAGTCATCACTGTCAGCAGCTTCCCCTGTATATAGTGTGCTTGATGTTATGAGGCGGTTACAGTCATGTAAGATAACCCATCCAAAAGTGAACACGAAAACCTGTTCGATCCATAACAAATCAGGAATATCTTCTTTTTTTTCCTTTCGTGCTACTTTGGCATTTGTTATTTGAACAGATTACGTAATAATTCCTAACACTGAGCATGTATGCTGGTTGCCTTAGAAGACATCATGGCGTTACAGCAGCAAAGCCGATGGACAATGCAATTTATATTCATGGACACGTCAAGCCAATTTATACTCGATTGCTTAACCTGGGTGCCACTAAATACGTGTTCTCATTTTACAGATGCCAGTGTATTAACAACTGACATTAGATTTAAAATGGAATAAAAAAATTTCGGAACAAAGATGCATAGCTCAATTATGTAAGAATGATGGTGAGAAAAATATTATCGCAGCCAGGCGGGTTAATTTGCAAGTTAGTGCTGATTTACCTAGTATGTAATATCCAATGACTCCCAATCTTTCTGTCCTCACGTGTGTCAATCCGAATATCTTCAGAACTTATTCCCAGATGTATCCCAAAAACGTTTTGTATGAACATTGACCATAGCCTTTTCAAAAAGTGTTTTAACTTTAAAGCAGACAAAAAGGTTTGTTTCGTATTATTTTACTTTATTTATCCACTTATGTGTATTTTCAGTTGTTATATCCTTACGTACCAAATACAATGAGATGAAACTTTGTTAAAATGTGGGTCATGAACAAAAGGAAGAAGTGAGTAAATCTGGGGACGAATCCAAGGGTGTGTTTTTGCAAAAAAAAAGTGTTACAAGAGCTGTGAACTCACTGAGTCCTTTCTGTTGGGTTTGCAGCGTGAAATAAATTGAATCTGCACGATAGCAATACAATTGCCGTTGGATGAATCGTAACTGTCATCACTCTGAATTATTCATATTTGATGTGATTACTTACACTGTTTGGGAGAAAAAAGAATCACGGGATATGTCACTGGAAGTTAACAGCATCTTATTTTCAGCAGATTCTAAGTAGCACCATACACACGAACCCATTTCTATGACTATTCAGAATCCCCAAAACAGTTACTAAGTACACAATCGATGATCCTAACTACAAACTATGTATGAAATGAACCCAGCGTGTACGTAAAACGGAGGGAAACAAGGAAGAAATGTGCATATATTGAAATGACTGATATTAAACAATAGATGACTGAAGTGACACAAAAATTATCTTTTGGAAAAGTTTTTCCGATGCTTGATGTTTGAAACAGTAAACCTTTTAATTCTATTTATCTATCTATCTATCAATATATATATATACATTATTTAGTCATTCACAGATAGCTGTTTCGTTGTATTACAACTCTTCTGTTTGGCTATAACAATCTGTTATCCTATCCAGTACCACGAGGCAGGGTTGAAACCTTTGCTCCAGGCCCTCTGATCAACTGATCTTGACCGTCAGTAAGGCTGTATTCAAGTGATATATTTTAATTTTTCTTAAATTTCCCTCCGCCAGAGAGCTGTATTCCTATCGAAAAGCATTGCATAGTACTTACAATGATCGGGTTACCTCACTTAAAAAGTGCACAATCCTGAATAGAGGAGCATTAATCATTGTGTGCAAACCAGATGATACCAGCTCACCTAAACTCTTCACAGCCTGCCTCGAGATGATCTGCTGAAGACTAGACTGGGAGAGTAAAGGAATTGAAGTAGACAGTGAGTACCTAGGCAACCTCAGATTTGCAGAAGACATTGCCATTTTCGCAGAGAACCTACACGACCTCCAACTAATGGTAGATGAACTGAATGGAGAGAGCAAGAAAGTCGGCCTACACATGAACTTCGGCGAGACAAAGATCATGTGCAACAACCACATCGGAGATTAAAATACTGAGATCAAAATCGAGGATACAGAACTGGAGGAAGTAGACCACTACATCTACCTAGGACAACGAATCGCCATGACACCCTCAAAAGAAGAAGAAATCAAGCAAAGAATCACACTAGGATGGCAATCCTTAGGCAGAGCTAGCTCAACATTCAAAAATAAGAAGATTCTATTAATCTCAAAGAGAAGGGTGTATAACCAATCCATCCTCCCAATAGTCACTGATGGAGCCGAAACATGGAACTTAACCAAGAGACAGACCCGTAAATTGAGAACCATGCAACGTGCACATGAAATAATCATGCTGGGCCTCACATGGAGAGACCACAGTACATCTGAGAAAAGACAAAACTCAGGGACATCATAGAATCCATTAAAAATCTCAAATGGCGATTGGCTGGCTATGTTGCGAGAATGGCAGCCAACCGTTGGATATCACGACTCACGACATGGATCCCCCGAGATCACATGTGCAACTGAGGCCGGCAGAATATTCGATGGAGAGACGAGCTAGAAAAGGTCAAGAAGTACTGGTTCCGCAACGCCCATGTAGATAAGTGTGGCAAATCCTGGGGAAAGTCTATGTCCAACGATGGACGTTAAGGGACTGATGATGATGATGATGTTGATGATGATGATGATGATGATGATATCTATACAAAGATTTTTTAGAACTGACTTGATCTTTGGAAAAAAATTTTCTTGTTTGTGTTTTCAGATGAATGGAATTTAGCTAAACTTTTTTTGCGTGCGTACAGTTCAAAGTTAATTATTTTGTTGAATACCTGAATTTTGGTGATTTTCTTGATTTTTGAACAAAGAGGTCTAATCATTGTTATTTGTTTCTTCGGATATCTTTATTCCTAATCACAACGTTTAGTTGCAAACATGCTGATTCTTCTGATGTCTTTTAATCTTTGAATTGCCAAAAATTGCTTTGAGCAGACTTGCCCCTTTCCTATCATTCACGAACTACTCGATGCTTGTATTTATTGAGATTGGTGTAACCATCTAAAATGCAATCGATGAATATGAAATATGAAAATAATTGGGAATATTTAGATATGTATTTAAGAGTTACCTAGTGTAGGATTTGATTATCAAACACCTGTAATTGATATCATAATTATGCCCTGAGACCAATGCATTTGTTGTATGTTTAAAGTAAAATTCAGAGTTATTTACTTATCGATTCGTTTCTTTATTAAATCTAAACAATGTGAATTTATCATGATATTAATCTTGTCTTCAATTGCATAGGAAAAATTTTGAAAATAGTATTCATTGAAATTCAAATGTTAAACATAAATTCAGCTTTATAAATCAGATTTAAGATTCGGAAAATTTCTTTGATGTATTATTCTGAACATTGAAGCAATAAATGTTTAATGACTGCCAAGCAATTCAGTTAGAAATACCCTCCCACATCTATATCTCTATCTTTTTTTTCTGTATCAGGGAACTCATTTGCACAATAATATCCCCTTTGTCACATATCTGCAGTCGTTAATCAGTTATTAAAAACAAGGAATTTATCACAAAATAATATTCATTTGAAAAAAAGAACCGCAAAATGAGCTGAATAATTTGAGTTTTCTGAACCATTCTGTTTTGTTTTTTTTTTTTTTTTTTGTTTATTAGGTGCCAAGAGCGTTGAGTTTTACGGCAGGAGTTAGATGCCCCACGTATGTGTGTACGTAAGATCTAAGGGCGTATTTTTTACTGTTCCTCAAGTTCAGACAGCACAAGTATTTTTATACATCTCTAAGGTATTTTTTGTTTGCCTTTTGACATTTCTCGCCAAAGAGGTGTTTTTTGTGGATGCTCGATTGACAAAGTGAATTTTTGCCAGATTGATCTCTCAGTTTGTGACCAGTAGCATTCAAGCTTATTTTCCAAAAGATTGGACCTTTTTGAGATCAAAAAGCAATAACCATCCCTCATACCGAGTGATGCAAAATGGGCTGAATGTTCCAATTCTTTCCAACTATCGGGTCCAACTAACAAAACTCAACTTCGAAATCAGATGGTAAATTTCTTGGCGCACATTCGTATGCGTACATGAGTATCAATCCGTGTGAGTGCAGACACGCACGGACCCCTAAGGCATAAATTTTCACCGACTATCACCGGAATCAGACAGAATACATATTTTCCATTGCTATATATTTTTGTTTCGACCCCTCTACTTCCCCCAAACTATTTTTTCAGTGCGACAGAGGGCAATTGAATTTATAATGTGCGTCTATTTAGACATTTTTCCATGGTTTTTGAGTGATCACCAACGAACAAAAGATATAGATCACTCCTTTTACTGGGTATTTCTGCAGACTGTACTGACATAATTACCGTGAATCGACACTTCACAATGAAAAAAAAAAACAAATTCGTATGAAATTTAGTTTCATCGCTAGAATCTTGATTGAAGAAAAATATTATTCAAAGATTATGGATGTAAAATTGCCGATATTTCGGAAAAAAGTTCGTGTAAAATGTTTCAGCTACGCAAATAATATTAGACATTTTCCTAAATTTTCACGCAGAGCACTTAATTTTTTTTCTTTAAATATTAGATTTTTATACTTATCAAAGACAAAATTTTCCAAAATACGTTGCAATTCGAAATCATAAGATGCTTTTTTTTCGTGTACTAAAAACCCTGCCACTTAATTCAAAAGAGAATTTTGTTTGCTTGAACTTTAATGAAACACTAAGTTGTACACGTATTAGAGGACTTGGCATATTATTTTTCCAGGCAACAGCAACGACAGTTTGGTACGAAATTCACACATAAGAATTTGAAAAAAATAAATAAATAAATAGAATATTGCTCCTCTTTGCAAGTTTCAGATCTTATTTGATGATTCATGGCTATTCTCTGCAAAGAAGAAAACAAAGAAAAATATGTTATTATTCTTTCCTATTGAGAGTTTTTTTATTGATTCAATTTATGAACAGAATATTGTTTTGTTCTTTTTAATTGTTTTTGGAAGATGTATTTTTTGTCACCTTGCCATAATAATTCTGAAAAGTCAAAAAAAATAGCTATACAAAGGACTTATCCAAGAACTAATGGATTTTTTCTTTTTACTTTTTACTGACTTTGTTCGGACGATAATTTCGAGCAGATTCATTCAAAAGTATTGAAGTCTTACTCATCAAGGGACGATCAGTTTTTGGAAACAAACTGTCTAGTTAACATTTTTGTTGTCTTTCACGCAAAAATTACAGTTGTTTTTTGACATGGATACAATTTACATAACAATGAAATCAACTGTCAATGCTCTCCTTATTCCCATCAGGAGTATCCTTCTTTTTTTTTTCAACATATTTTTCAGTGAAAGACTTTGAAATTTTTCTCTTATTTTAAAACCTGCCAAAAAGGGTTGGTTTGTTGATTGAATGTAAACATTGATTTTGAAACTCCGGTCCAACATTGTAATTAATGGAAATGTGATCCTCCTATTCGAGCCAAAAATTGTTTCATATTCTTGCAAGTACAAGATAAGATTAATAGCAGTTTTTCTTTTTACATTTTAATCATTTCATCGATTGCATGATGATACCTACCTCTCTCAAAAGCATCTTTGTTTCGGGCTTGGGTACGCTAATGTTAAGTTCCACGTTTACTTAATATACTTGTGCTTACATGTGTGTGCCTGTGTGAGTGTGTATGTATGTGTATGTGTGTGTGTGAGTCAGTTTTTCCAACATTAACAGAAGTTTTAATATCGAAATTTTGGAAATGGCTTATACCTTACCTGACCTGCTTTTGCTAGTTGAGGTGAATTAATGTCGGTTAAAGCTGAAATGATATTTTTTTGTTAGATTTCAACTCGTTGGCTGTACTTTTTTATGGATATGAACAAAACATAGCTCTGAAAAGATGAAAATTTTGGCCAGTCATTAAATAAAAAGCTCTTTTTATTCTTTATTTGGTTTGCAATACATTGATGGGGAAAGTTTGAAATAAAACCAGATTCATTAGTTACATCAAATACTGATTGAATTATCTATGAGGAAAATGTTGTTGGTTGATACTAACCGTATTTATGGGTTCAGGTACTTGTGTTTTATTGCGACTGACATGTGAAAGGTCAACTTTTTTTGAAACTGACTTTTTAGTTCTACGCAATGAGTCATGATTTGAATGTCATATGATTGCGTTAGGGTGTTGAGAAATTTGTCAAAGGCAGGATCTGCATTGCATAATTTCAGTTCTCCTCAAAACAACGCCAGTTCAGAAGAACCTTTGGCATGTTCTCATTGAATAGAATCATTCAATAGAAACAGATTGAAATCTGGGATTATCAAATACATTTACTGATTATGAATATTTCGCTTACATATATTCGGTGGATATCCTTTAAGCTCAGTTTAGCACTATTGAAGGCTGAATGATAGCTTGGAGAATGTGTTACATGCCGTTTTTTTCTCCTTGAGTGGGGCTGATTATTCTTAAAACCAGGATTTGAAACCCTTCAGCTTGACTAATGATGCAGTAAGAAAATCATACAACAATATGAAGCAGATATTAACTCATCTACTCAATTGGCATAACAGCAATCGGGATTTACGTTGTATTCCCGGATCCAAGTCTTAAAATTCACACTGAATAAATGTTTAGATCAATGGGGAGTTTGAAATGACGCTCACAAGACAATCTTGTAGATGGAATTTGAATAAGTTTGAATAGATCCAATCAATATACCACCGTTGGAAATGCAAGCACAAATGTGTTTGCTTTTGGGTTTTTCCATTAAAGGGATATGTAAAGCAGCTCGATCTAAAGTAGACAAAACCCAGTTGTGAAAACGGTCGGTGACAAAGCCTCAGTTTTTATCACATGTAGTTTCTGAAGGTATCGGCTCGACAACGCCCATGCTAGTGAGATTCCGGCTAATCTCTGGGATAGTCCACGTCAAACGATCGGATATTGTTGATGACGAGGATGATGATGATGATGATGATGATGATGATGATGGAAATCCTTGAAAGTGATCCTCATCTATCTTTTTTATCGTTTGTCGTCTGACATAAACTCTACCGTGGATTGGCCACGCTTCTCTAAAATATGCATCACAGAGCCTATACATGAACTTATCTGGTTTGTCTCTCTATTTTGTATTATGCCAGCTTTGGTTTCACATGTGATATCTTGGGATCCATGCTGTGGATCTTGCTCTAAATTGGTTGTTTTGCATTCTTGCAACTAGGCCAGCTGATTGCCATGTTAATTTTCTAAATCGATCTATGATGGCCTGAACATCTTTTTCTCCCTGTTGACTATTAGATTATGCAGTAGTTGTATAATATTCATTTTAAGACTGATTGGATTGAATGTTCTTGATGGCTGAGCTTGTTTTGTTGAAGACTTGTCATCCTATGGTGATTCTTTGCTTGATTTCTTCTTTATTTGTGCAATCCATGGAGATTCTACTACTCCAGCTTCGCATTTTAAACCATTGCACTCATTTCCAACGTGTTTGTCTTACAGAAGTTCATGTAAAAGCAAACTTTTCTGCTATCTTCATTCAGTTCATCAAGCCTTACATACAGGTTTTGAAGTTTTCCTACAAAAAAGACAATGCCACCTACAAATATGAGATGGCTTAGGTATCCGTTGTCTCTTCTGATTCCTTAATTTGCCCAACATGTTTTGGGAGATTATTCCCGAGTGAGCTATGAAAAATATGGTCGATATCGTATCACCTTGAGCTGCATACAGCTTAGAAAGGACATAGTTGATTGTTGAGTGACTTGAGAAGATATCCTACTACTATAATCATCGCTCTTACCAGGATTTGAACCATGGACCATCAGCATGTGAAAAGTGCCACCCTTTACATTTCCTGTACAGACAACGCAATGTTATGTACAAGACAGACGTTCGTATGCCGTGTGAGACAAAATACCAAGTCTCATTATTATATCCGGCCTGGGGGACATCGGACTGAATAAATCAGCACCGACTTTGGAACGATAAATGCCTGAAAGTAAAGATTCTCCAAACGAACCTCTAACAAATCGTTGCTACCGAGAAAAGGTCACCACTTAACACTAGCCATATTGCCTGAAACCAGCATGACATAAAAGGAAACATATTTGAATAAATGGACCTGACGACCAAGCAACTACTCTTCTCATCCAATAGCTTTGCATTAACATTTATATCTCCATGATTTACTGAGAATACGTACTTAACAGCAATGTATTGTTCTTTTATATCGGTGGGATTGCATCTGGCACACAGGTCCTTATTAGATCACCAAAGTTGAGCAAAGTTAGGCCTCAACATTGCTGCGTTTAGTTAAAGCATATTAAACCATACGAGGTGAGAAGAAAAGGTGTCGGTTGTATTTTGTTGTTTTATTTTGTATAAATCTCCAAAAACGCACTTCGTCCCAGATTCATTGGAGAATGATCCGTCAGAATTATGCTGTGATGTATTGAGTTGAACAATTTATGCAAATTGGAAAATATCGTTTGAATGTACATTCAAAACGACAAACCATTTCAAATACATGTGCAAGTGATAGAGCCACAACACATACTTGAATACGCAAAATGAATTTTACGAGAATGAGACATGATTGACCAGTCTATTAGGGGGCCCATTCACCCATCTCGTGCCTTACCACCTTAAGATTTGCGATGCCCATGATGGTACAACGAGATAACGTATGAAATCTGGAACGATAGCACAATGCGAGGGGCTCGGAGAAGAACACACACGATTTCCCTAGTCAAACATCATTTTTCCATGGTCAGACATAGTTGATGACTACTGTGACATTAAATCTGTCAACTTGACTTGGACACACCAGTTCTATGTCATAAGATATGGGACTAGAAGAAGAAGAAGAAGAAGAAGAAGAAGAAGAAGAAGAAGAAGAAGAAGAAGAAGAAGAAGAAGAAGAAGAAGAAGAAGAAGAAGAAGAAGAAGAAGAAGAAGAAGAAGAAGAAGAAGAAGAAGAAGAAGAAGAAGAAGAAGAAGAAGAAGAAGAAGAAGAAGAAGAAGAAGAAGAAGACATTTGATGAGCAAACCCACCTTGCCGCATTTTTTTTTCTTTTGGTTCCACCGAATTGAAATTCTCGAGCTCGCAGGTGTTAAGAAAATAAATTGGCAGTCCACCTACGTCTGACATTACAATCGTTCGGAAATGTGTTTTGGCTTTTTATCAATCTCAAAATCGAATTCACTACAGAGCTTCTCGGATCTTTTCGTCAAAAGAATGAACGTACGATGCCAAAAATATGCTAATTGTTGTAATCGATATCTCCCCTCAGGGATTCAATTTTTGAGGATTAGGCCACGGTTCAGTGGCAATGGACTGAAGGCAAGGACCGTTCATTCCAAGTGCTTTTCAATGACATAACTGATGGTAATCATCGAATGATTACGCCGTGCGACTTATTTATTTTGTAAATCGAACCATTTTGAGACCCCAAGCGTCCATTCAGGTAATTATTCGAACAGGTCAGTTTGAAACAAGAATAAGGAATAATTTATGCTGGTGCTGGTCATTTTTCGAAAATTTCTGGATATTTACAAAAATGACTCCAAAAATACGAAACAAAACCATTCCATTGAGAATATGAACCCAAAACTATTTTCAGATCAGTTTTTCTGTGACTGTCTTCTAGAAATAGTGTATTGTTGTGTACTGTCAACGTTCAGTTTCTCAAAGTTTCAAGTAGAAAATGTTCACAAATACTTGAAACCAAATGCCTCATATATTTGCAACCACAGAAGCTGTCTAGACAGGGTAAGTACCAGCATAAATCTGAATCCAGCTTCATTTGAAATTACTCTGAATAGTACTTATTATTTGCTGACTGACCTATCGAATCATCCCCCTGACTCTCCATTCCTCCCCAGTCTTTTACGAATGTCTGAAATGCAGGGTGAGACTTTGTTGGGGCATTTTTGAGGATAACACCATCTGTTAGGTTTTCTCAAAAGATAAGATAAGGTTCAAGTAGTTCAGTCTATGGTCTGATTTCAAGCCAATTTTTTCTTAATGCTTGATTTCTCTGTTTCATATCCTCCCTCACTTTAGCTGATGAGCCATGAATCAAGATATCTGAAGTCGGTGTTATTTGTTCGACGTTCGATCTGCATTCCTGTATTGAAGGGATTCTTCCCGTGTTTAGGTTTTAGCCCATCACTTTTATACCATTCGTGGTTGTGACCAGAAATGGCGGATTCTGCTTACAGTATCATACTGTATCTTATGTTCCCAACCGTTCCCTAGCCCAAGTATTGATAAGGGTCAACGCTGCTCAACTGCCGTGGTCAGAGGAGAGCACGTTTATTCGGTACGATTTGACAGCAGTTCGATATGCTAAATCTTTTAAAAAGAAATTCAGATCAACTTTCTTTTGGATGAAAGCCACAATTGATTCTATCAGAGTTGGAATCACTTTGCAATCAGAACAAACTGTACGTGCTCCTTTTGCATATTCAAATAAGCATAAAGGGAAAGGGAGTTCTTTGGTAATTCTGCCTGTCAGTCATGCTGCTTGTAATTAATCGGCTCAAGAGATTGGCCGGGACAAAATCCTAACTGAACCTAAAATTCATCGAATACTTTACCAACAAGAGACTGATGTCTGAATATTTGTATGGCAATTAGGTGTTAATCAAATTTACACTGGAATACTTTTGATTATTAAATACTTGTCTGTCGAAAGTAATTCACCCTTGCATTATAAATAAACGATTCTTCACTTCTTTTCATAAAGGGATTGCTCTTTGCTTTTTACTTCATTCATAATCCATCGTGAGATAAAATTCAGGATCAATGTTTTATTTGGTAACAATGGTTGAAAATGGGAGCTCTTTTTTTTGTTTTTTGTTTTTTCTTGATACCTTATGGGATGAATTTTACATTTAAAGGTAACGATTTTGAGAATATAGAAGTATTTCTAATCTAATCAAAAATCATAACTACCGATGAATATTTGTTCGGGGGTCAACCCTACTCTTCCAAAGAAAAGTTAGAACTAAAATAAAGAGAGACAAAATACAGCAATGAAATTAGAAAAAAAAAACAAAAAAAACATTCCTGCTAAAGTTAAAAAATGACGAATAAATTTTAGAATATGTCGAACAAATAAAAACCTTCGACAATAAAACTGAGAAAAAATAGGGCAATCAAACCTAGGAATTTGCCAAGCAAAATAAAAATTATGTTTGCCCCCTTTACTTCTTTTTTTTTTTTTGTATGCCTTTTTTTTTTTGTTACCTCATGTTTTGATCTCATTTTTTTCAATTTTCAATTTGCTCAAAAAAAACAGGGAAGATATGAATTTTGGATATGCTTGTCTCATAAAATCTGTTATCTGAATTCGGTTTCGATTAGCTGGAAACTAATTGATCAGTGAAGAACATCATTAGGGCAAATTTTGATTGATTGCAATCGTAATCTTATGAATAATTTCTAAAATTGATTTGATACCTGATATATTTAATATCAACTCGTTCAAAAATAGGCTTTCAACCAACAGTCGATCTTTATCAACTAAAAAAATGAGAAGTGCTCACACAATTCCCTCACCATTACGCAGTTACTGAGAAAATTTGAAGTACTTTTATGAAAATGGAATCATTCGTTCAAATTTGTATGATATAATTTTGTGACTCTATTATTTCTGAAGAATTTTATCATTTCATTCTTATTCACATACTCTGAGCGCTGTTGCTGTTTTCATCACAATGTAGTAACACTTCCCTCCAACCCAGAAAATATTAATCGCTCTAGTATGATGTATAATGATTTGCATCAGTCTTTTGCTCCTAATTTTATTTCTTTTTCTTTTGCTACTTATAGGAGGGGGTTAATTCTGAATCTGTTCCAGATTTCTTCTAAAATAATAAATTATTTCAAAGATAATGAAAATACTCTGACAACATTCAGCCTTGTGCTTAATTATGTATACAGACATATTGTTGGAAGATCTAAAGAAAATATTTTCCCAATCGAAAGCATGGCTCATTTGTTTTCCCCCAGTTGGTCAGCATCTCAACATAGTAACAGTTGAAGTTTTGATAAAGAGAGGGTAAGGGATCAAGATAGAGAGACAAAGACTGAGAGGGGGAGAGAGAGAGAGAGACAGAGAGACGGAGAGACAGAGAGGGGGGGTTGAGACAGACAAACTGCCCAAACAGAAAAAAAAACAACTTATCTTCACTTAACTACTTCTCAATCTTTCTCTCACAGAGTCTGTAGTAACGTAAGGTCGCTCAGAAGATGCGATTAATTCGAGTCCCAAACGACACATGACTTTTTTTCCTAAAATTGAAATGTTTCACTGTTTGTCAAAAGAACTCTCAACTAATGAAAAACATCATGGTTATTGATTGCAAATACAAAGTCCCTTAATTTGAATTCTTCTCACACACCCACGTATCAAGCTTTAGTTGGATCTGGATGCCAGCTATTCTCAATGGTCAATTTAGGTATATTGTAATGTACATCTTTCTCAGTATGGAAGTGCCTAATCCTGAAAAACTATATTCCCAAAGAACACCCCCAAATGGAACAATTCTCATATCAGGATTGAAGCTTGGTTAAACTCAAATCCTAAAAAACTTAACAGAAAGGCTAAGGATGTCACTTGAACTCAAACAAAATATGGTAAAACAAGAAATGTATAACGTGTTGAGTACAAAAACACAAATCAGAAACGCTGACTTGATTTAAAAAAAACAAACAATTATATCCACCGAAATCAACGACTTGCTATGAAACCCTATAAGGGAGAATAAGATCAATTGAAAGATTGCATGGGATGGAAAAGTCGGCATGATCACCGTTTGAGTACACGGGGATCCAATTAATTTTAGGAACAAAGGACTAGAACTGATTCACTTGATAATCATCTATTAAGTTGTAATATGAAGCTTATTCAGAAGATTATCCTTCAAACTGAGAATTATGCAACGTGCATATGATCAAAACATGCTATACATCACATGACTACCTTGCAAACCAGCGCAGAATATATATATATATATATATATATATATATATATATATATACATAGAGAGAGTGAGAGAGAGAAAAGGAAAGTGAGAGGAAAACAACAAATGTGTATTACAGAAGACAGGAGTGAAATTGCAATGGACTGTCCACATGGCAAGATTGTCAAACAACCAATATATATATATATATATATATATATATATATATATATATATATATATATATATATATATATATATGAGTGTGTGTGTGTGTACATATATATATACACAGTATATGATCTCATGATCTGCATGCTGAGTCATGATATATATATATATATATATATATATATATATATATATATATATATATATATATATATGATCAAAAAGTATTTGCCTCCAACGCCCGATTGCTCTGGTGTTTATTAATGTAGTTGTTTGATTTTTTTAATTTAATTACCGCAGCTTTCATTTTGTTTTGGGTTTTTTTAACCCTCACTGCAGGATTTTTCCATATATTAAATAAAGAGTGATCAAATGTTTCAATCTGTGTCATTTTGCAAAGGTTTTCAACCTGATTCCCCTTGTACAGAACGCAACAGGATGAAGGTAGTTTCAGAATCCTACCCCATCAGAAAAAAAATCTGTTGGATGGTATTTTGCAATCATTTATTCATATATCCAAGCGTTAAATGTTGTACCTTCCGTCAACAAATCATAAAGTAAAAAAAAAACTGTTTTTTTTTTCTTTTTTTTTATTACCATTCAGTATCTTATGGAACAGAAAATTCGTTATAACAACATATCCAAAAAGTGCCGTAATATCGAGACTCTGATTTTCTTCTAAAAAAATATAAGAAATTCATTCCGATAAGTTATGCGGTTTATTATCAGTCATTATTCCGATTTTTCTGGCCTTTAGAATTAGGAAGTAAAATCATTGATAGAACTGCTTAGAGAGGACCAAGTCTGAATTTAGTTGTGATAATAGAGAGCAACAATTAAAGGTAAATAGTAACGATTAGACTGGACTTATGATAGGAATATATTAAAATCAGACCATTTATCTTCGCACCCACTTTCCTGATGATGCAGCCAAGAAGGACGAAGAAGGAATAATCATTCATTGAACAAACAATTCAGATTCTCCTTCCCCCAACTGAATCCAATTTCATCACGATCAGAGAAAATCGGAGTTTGGGGGGCAGCGACTGACACTAGATTTTTTTTTAATGGAAACTATTTGTTGTTTTCTCTTTCATTTTTGTCTAATTTTGTTTGATTCGAGTGTTTTTAGGGAAAGGTATTATCACGAGATCCAAAAATCTCTATATTTATTGTCTAGGCTAGAAATACGTTATATGACTTTTTTTTTCTATACGATTTTTACTGAACACTCTTTCAGAATCAAATTACCAACTACATTGTCTTTGCGCTCTTTACTGCAAAACCGTACATAAAAAGTACCTTCATTTTTTATCAGTATATCCTAGTTGAAAAGAATTATCAACAATCTACTTCCAAGTTCTAAGTTTTTCTACACATGACGTTTCATGCACCAGAATTAGCGCAAAATAAGCATAAATCCAAAATAGATAAATAGCATCTGATCACACTGAACTTGCTTCTCATATGTTGACAGCCCGTCTTCCATGTTTTATGCCTTCGCCAATCTTGACACAGAATCTTATTTATAAACGGCATTATTATACATAAATATTGTCATTACGGACATTTTCACGTCATGTTATTTGTTTTTATGATGTATACTCACTGATGGCGACAACGACGCATTTTGTGAGACTGGTACTACGATGTCGACTGTTCAACGTCGGTTTATCGGGCTTGGGTTGAGAAATATTCATAATAACAAAAATAAACAATGATAAAATTGACAGAAAATTTACTGGTTCATTTCGATGAAAAATTATTGACAGCAATGACCAAAAACATTTGAATGATGATCGAGTAATTTCTAGATATTTCGGGACTAAAAATATTATCTTCAAGGACAGTTTCAAACCTAATTTCTCTCATCTGATTATGTCTAAACTCAGTGAATTTAGGGATAGAAACTCGCAGAATCATTCTTATTGACCTGATTCTTTTTTTTACGCATCATTCTCTCGAAAATTTTCCATTCCATATCTCTAAATAAATATTCGATGATAGGACAGCTGATATTCATTCTGTTACTGAAATTGTGACCACAGATCAAACAGGGTCCGACTGATATTGCACATTAGTATTTGGGGGCCGTTGGAAAAAAGTTTTATATTGATGAAATATTCACTTTCTTTTGTTTATATCATGCTAGATCCTGTTATTTCAAAAACATATCATTTATAATAAACTAATACTTTGATAGTTGGGTCTATTTGAACTAAAATATCAAAATATGATCGCGAAAGCATAATCATGAGAATACTTGATGTCTTGAAAGTCGAGGGAGCTCTTTTTACAAATCTGAAAACTTTACTTGTTTTATTGGACTTCCCCAAAACAGGCTTAGACGAGAACTAATTTATACATGTATATTCGCACGTATATATGTATGAATATATGTACGTACGTATGTATGTTTGTATGTATGTATGTATGTATGTATGTATGTATGTATGTATGTATGTATGCAAAAGTATGCATATACATATATATTTCAAACTATCATGACATTTTAGACAATGTTTATTACATATTTGTCCCTAGCAGCTTCTTCAGAAATAATGGTGAAAAGTTGGATTTTTTTATCCACATAATATAAATACTGTAAAGGTGAAAAATGAGAATAATAGGAGGAAGAAAAAGCGAAAGGAGATTATTCCAATTTAAGGATTCATACAAGGCATTGAAATAAAACTGCCAAAGGTCCCCCAAAACTAAGATAACCGAACTAAAATATACTTATCTTCTCCAGGAACGATATGAATGCAGAACATGAGCCGAGCACTATTTTTTATAAGTTCTGCTTTCCAACATCCCTCTGATAGAGTCGCTATGGTAAAACATGCAAAAATATTTCTTTGTAAGTGTCATAATACTTTCATATCGTAGTATTTATATATCCAAATGATACATATATATGCATACAGGTTTGTTTATCAAAATATGATAATACAAACCAAAATGCACATACCTGCAGAAGCCAGGAAAGAATTCATAACAAATATCGTGTGAGAAGAAAAGAGTAAATTTGAAATAACGTGTAACAATGTGCTTTCTGCCAATCCCTTACTGAAAAAAGTAGTTAAGAAATCTCAGCTTCAATCTGTATATATCATCATCATCGCCATTAGCATAGATAACAATATTTTCCTTGCTGTGTACAATATTATCGGAATGAAATGCATGCATATTACTCCACTTTTGACATTGGTTTCATAAAGGCAAATGCAAGCCTTCTTTGATCTTTGGATGACACGAATATAGACATTTGAAGGCAAAGGACATAATCGTAAATATCTGTGTACCCACAACTCATTAAAGGTAAATGTGCAGATCGCCGCTAGGCACATGCGAACTGAGATTTTATTAGAAGGATAAATTGCATTCGGGCTATTTGTTTGTGCTTTGTATCCTCCTGTTTTTGCAGGAAAAAACAGGCTAATATGGCCGATGTTTATTGAGTATTAGAACGTAAAATATTGGCCATGTCAATATATCAATGTAGAAGAGGAGACATTGGGCTACAA
The DNA here is from genome assembly GCA_963457665.1 of Thysanoteuthis rhombus. Taxonomy (NCBI): domain Eukaryota; kingdom Metazoa; phylum Mollusca; class Cephalopoda; order Oegopsida; family Thysanoteuthidae; genus Thysanoteuthis; species Thysanoteuthis major. Next base: position 80,286,084 of record OY735199.1, read on the forward strand.
AAAAATCAAACAGCATCGAAATAGGATACATTTATTTATTCATTTCCTGTTGCTCGAAGTTATACCAATCGGGAGATTCTGGCTCATGGTAGGGGGTGTTTTGCTTGCATTATTGAGCTTATTTTAGAGATTGGTTTCTACTTAAATGGATTGCGAAGTGGGGATCTCTCAGTGATGCTTGACTGTTTATGGCATCTGGTTTCCCAAGACGGTCACCCATCTAGGAACTGACATTGCTCGACGTTCCTTTTTTTTTTGTGATCTTATCAGAATCGGTGCGTCAAACACAATTAAGTGGTATTAAATTTGAATTGTAAACTAAGAGTCAAAAATTATCAAAACCTAAAAAGAAAAGTCTACGACCAATGCATCCTCCCGAATGTCAGTTATGGAGCTTGAATTTGAAACCCAATCGAAAGGTTGACCCTCAACTGTAAATCATGCAACGTGCGCTAAAGAAGGTTAACCTCAACATAACATAGGGATATCACGGACAACACTGCATATTTGATATTAAAAAAGACAGAAATATCATAGAATCCTTTGAAAAAGTCAAATACCTATGAACCAGTTGATTCAAAAGAACGTCAGACGACTCAATGACAACACAGCTTACAATTAATACCCCCCAAAATTATATTCAGAACTGCAGTCAGGAAAAAAGTAAAAAAGTACTGGTTCGCGACGTCCCCGATAGGCAGGTCTAGTAAATCTTTGACCGAGTCAATGTTCAAAGATTGGCAATGAAAGGCTGCTGCTGCTGCTGCTGCTGATGATGATGATGATGATGATGCTGATGATGGGTTAGTTTTTTTTTCTATCTTGATTTCAATTGCTTTCGGATACCAAGATCGTCAGTAAGTAAACGGTTATCACCCCATCTTTGAATGCGCATCCTGTATCACTTTTTCGTTCCTACGATAGTAAAAGATATACATTGTGCCCAATGTACGTTTTGATTGTAACCCGTTACAGAAGCATCTCTGAATCTCTGCTTTCAAACGTCTTCTTATATTTCACTCCACCTCAAACACAAACAACGTAAAGTTATCAGCATTTTTAGGATATTTCATAAGTGATTCATACACATGCACACAAGCACACTAACGCAATATATATATATGTATATATATATATATATATATATATATATATACATATATATATATATATATATATATATATATATATATATATATATATATATATATATATATATATATATATATACCTAAACAAAAAGTAAAACTGAAAAATACGTTACGTACACAACACGATTAATCCCTAGTAATTGTTCAACTTATAGACTACCTTACAAGCGAAAGACGTGAAACAAATATAATTTAGTAAACATATGATAGACAAAGTACTGACTGTATTCATCATAAAAATATCAAGCTGTGTATCAGTAGAACCAACACGTAACTAATGAAACACACCTATTCCATGGTTAGGTTGGACACCAACTGTTGATTTCAGTACGACACAATATCATGGATAAAATACAGCTTCATTACCTACGGAAATACATTCCCGTATCAAACCAATACAGTGACTCCTGTTGATAGACAAAATAAAAAATTCAATCAAAAGAATGTGAAGGAGGACACATTTCAATATCAACCCAGGAAACAACCATACAGAAAATATAGTCTCAAGATGAATAAGACAGCATAAAAAAATAATCTCGTCAACGGATTCAGAAATTACCAAGTATAAATGATAAAAAATTGAAAATCTCAGAACAGAAGCATTACATTGAACCAACAAATGATTGCAACGAAATGAAATATTCAAAAAAAAATCCCAACATATTCTTGCACTTGCAGACAAGGGATGAAATGTTCTCGAAATCAGTCGAAAAAATGGAAACTGTTGGAAGAGAACATTACCAGTTCTCATAAACATGTGACCGTATAACAGAGAACCGATTCACCTAACTCATCGGAGAAAAAAAAATTCAGAAGACAGGATGAGTACAATAGATAAACAACAGATGTACATTATATTCATCATAAAACACGTTCTAATGCAAACAAACCTGAACGACGTTTGTTCCAACAAAAAGCAAATAGGCCATATTATCAAAACATTCTGAGAGAAAATGGATGCTAAGATTAAGAACAAATTGAACCACAATCTGTAGAGGAGTACCCAAAAAAAGAGACTGGTTAGATAACATCCAACATGAAACAAAGGTGATTTTATTCAATTATGTATAATACATTATAACCACTTGTTATAAAGATGGGAAACACAGAAAAAAAGCATTTGATTCTGCTTAATCATATAATCATGAAGGAATGATAATAATACATAACTATAGAAAGTAAATCTTAACCCAACAAGACCAACCATGGATTAAAATGTGTACCCCAAAACAGCTGTGTTATCCCAAGAAACGATTCACCTGAAATATCTGAACTTATATTATCATATATTACAGAGACCTTGAAACTTGAAAAAAAAAAAAGAAATACAGTGCAAACGGTCTAACATGATCATAATAAACGAATAGCAAAAAACCTCGACAAGACATTCGACGAATCAGTTTTAAATCTCAAATAGTGGTGGGCTGGCCATGTTGCAAGAATGGCAGACAACCGATGGACATCATGACTCATGACATGGATCCCCTGAGATCACATGTGCAACTGAGGCTGGCAGAATATTAGATTGAGAGACGAGCTAGACATGTTCAGGAGGTATTGGTTCTGCGACAACTATGATAAAGCAGAAATTTGAAAAAATGGATTATTTTGAAAATTTTAATTTTAGAAAATGGAATATATATATATATATATATATATATATATATATATATATATATATATTCTCTGGTAGAGATAATTCGGTTAATAACAGGAGAACATTCCAGATATATTTTCAAAGTGACATATTGCATCTATAATTACTTTTATCGGATTATGAATGGATTCAGTGATAATGTTAGTATCTCTCTTTAAAAAAAATGGGGCAGAAATAGACAGCGGATGAACAAAATAAGAAGTCGAAGCTAAAGCACTCATTCTGCGGCCTTTGCGTTGCCAGCTGATATTTAGCACGATAATGGAAGCAATGCTACGTGAAAACAGCTACCGATTGATCATTGGTTCGAACCTTGCAGCGGCAAGTTATAATCAAAATTGCCAATTTTATCCCTGCAGTCTACACCAAATGATACATTTACCTCACAATAGCAGAAATCCTTTTGAATGTCCTTTTTTTATTTATTTTTATATATATATATATATATATATATATATATATATATACTACTTTATTTGCAGTTGAAATATGATTATCTTTTCTTTCATTTATTATTATTATTATTATTATTATCATTATTATTATTATTATTATTATCATTATTATTATTATTATTATTATTATTATTATTATTATTATTATTATAATGCAGATAAATATGTATTTAACAACGCACTCGGTATTGATCTGATCGTTTTGATAGCATTTGAAGAGATTAGATTAATTCTGAAAATAATTTAATTGCGATAAATGGATCAACCATGGTACACAAGCCAATACTTATAAATATATATATATATATATATATATATATATATATATATATATATATATATATATATATATATATGTTGATGCATTTATCGTAGTTCCGCTGCAAGGAAACAAAGATGAATCAGCCAGTTTTATGATAGTGTTCAGGTTTCTCAACTCAGGGATTCATAGATGCACGACGTTTTGATTTTCCAAGTACAAGTGCAAATAGTTCGTCTTCTTCAGAATACCACTTGTTAATACGGACAGGAACGAAAAAAAAATATAATTTTTCGAACGGAATTGGATTATCCTGTATATAATCATTTTGCATTTGGTACTTTTTAAGAACAACAATTGTTCTTGCAGAAATGAAAAAAAGAATTCTTTTTTTTTTCATCTTTGAGTTTAGTTTGTTTTTGTTTTTTTCAATGGGAATGAGAGCCTTGTTTCCCCTTCAGCAGTGACTGCAGACTGTTCTCGCATTTTGATTTTCTGTGAAATCTTCTTAATGAAGTATCATTTTTATGTACACAATACTATCAAAATAATTGTTCATGTTTCTTTCAAAATAGATCCAAATCAATCTTAAATCTCTATTTAAACCCCATTGATGTAAGAGTTATGCATGTTTATATGTACTTTATTGTGTGCATTTGTTAACTACTCTCTACAAGGAGCATTTCAACCACTTTGCCCTCAAAATAACTTCATCCAACGTTAAGATGGCGAGCTACCTCAGGTGAATAAGTATCCTACCGTGAGTCCAGTTGAACTCATTTATTGTAGAATGGCCCAAATGTAGTTGTTGTTGTTGTAGTTGTGTTTACGATGCGTGCTTATCCAATATTGTCATGATCGGTACAGTTAAATTCATAAGCCCGTGGGAGGAATATCAAGGAAAAGTATATTTGGCATAAAGAAGACATTGAAAAAGGAAATTTGTCTTGTGTTAAAATGAATCAACGAAAGCATGTTTGAATTCAAAGTCAAGACAGAATGTTGGTTAAATTTCGCCACGAATGACATTATGGATTATGTAAGGGCTTGGCATATCTATGGAAAGTTTGTGATCTGCAATCCAGTCAAATAATGCCAATATTCCACCCAATTCGCAACAGTGGGCCTTTAAATATAATACTTGGCTTTCTTATCATGAAGTAAAAATAATAACATTTAAGATACATCATGTGAATGTTAAAACTTTTCAGGGTAATGAGAAAATTAGGGCTTTACGTAAAACATATTTGATTATCAATATTATTATTGATTCATATAGATTCACATGCAATACTGACAATGAATATTTTTTCCTGTCTCCAAACTCTGTACTGCACATTACCGACCTTCCATAGATTTAAAAGTTCTTAAATGATGCTGATCATTGTATTTTGCAAAATTCCACCAACATTACCCCTTGTCTCCAAGTTGGAACACTATTATGTCCTCCCTTCCTGACACGGTCTTGAGTGACAACTCTTCTTTTTCTGTTAGAGTTAAAAATACATTTCTCCCTGATATTTGTTCTTTCATGAAATTTCGTTGCCATTTAAAGTGGTATCTCTCACGTGAACTGACATTTGATACCATTCCGTCCAACTAAAATACATACCGGCTCCAATGTTTACAATATAAGAAAAGCTTGCTGGGAAATCTCAATAATAAGAGGTCGGATCCCATACATGAAGGTGAGCAGATACGGTGGACTTAGAGGGTATGCTAGTTCAGCGGAGTTTTTTCACTTCCAAGTGTGGATTGAAGTCGAGTTTTAAATTATCCTTGTACAGAATACTAAGATAAGTACAGTGGTCAAAATGCATGAAAGCTCATATTTATTTGAATCTAGTTTAATAATCCAGTAAATCGTTTTTGTAAAAAAGTGCACAATGATTTTGACAATACTGCACAAACCTATTACAAGGGGGAAATCCCCAGGGTTGAGTGGCTTAGTTTTCTAATAAACGTAAATTAACCTTTAATAAAAAATAGTCTGAAATCCCCCCCTCCATAATGCTAAAAAGATTACATTAAAAAGTTATTTTCGAAGTCCATCACCCGACACTTAAAATCCTGCTGCGCATCATTACATTTCCACTGAGTAAGTATTTTGACACACGTACGTGAATTCGGAACAAGTAAACATATGACCTAGAATGGAGAGCTTGGTGAAAGATATTGCTCTATACGAGGCTAATGGTGTCAGTAAAGTTTAAAAAGAGAATTATGTTGCTTAGATAATGTATTACGTGCTAGGAATAAAATCTCAACCTTCCGTGTTAAACATTCTTACCTATTTTTTTCCGCACATAAGCAATATTTTTAAAAGATATCTTTGATAATTTATGCATATCATTTTTTCTCTTAACATGACACAGCTGATCATACACTGTACTTCCAGCACAAACGAATATATATATATATATATATATATATATATATATATATATATATATATATATATATATATATATATATATATATATATATATATATATATATATATATATATATATATATATATATATATATATATATATATATATATATATATATATATATATATATATATATATATGTATATACTCGTTTTCTGAATGGCTGGTATGTAACTCTGTATTCTTTTTATGTGAACGGAGAATACTTGTTTCTTTGGGGGGTTTCAATCTTACATCGAAACGGGGTTTTAGTGGGGGATCCATTTTACGCTGAATGTTTTGACTAAATCGGTCTCCATTCTGAGCCCGTTTGCATTTGTTTGTCCTTTAAGAGAGAAAAAAGACAAGAGAAATAACTCACTCCCTGACAATCCTTTTTTTATTATTATTTGATCACCCCCTAGCACAGCACAGCACTACACTATATCAACTTGGTCACGAGACCTTTCCTTTTGAGTGATTAACCATACCTTTTTTGTATCCGTTTGAGTCATAGCCTTTTATATTCAAGGGAATATAGCAAACATTGAATATTAACCCAACACCGAAAACTATAGGCATCATACATTACCTGGAATCTGAGATCTGTATATGTATTCATGCATTGTTAATAGGCGTATAATGCTAAAGCTTTTTTGATGCAAAAAGCTCGAATATATCAATTTCTCTGTATTATGTGTTCTTTAATTTGCAATACGTAGAGAGCATATCTTGACGTCTTTACATCGCATTGTCGCATAATTAAGAAGATTTTAAATACCATGGATATTATTTGGCTTTTAAAAGCAGGTCAAGACGAGGTTTCTTGCTGCTCATATCTGTAGGATTCTCAAAGTGCTTAACTCTTTCTTTGGCTTACAAAAGAACACAGAATTATCAAAAGACTAAATACGTGTATAATGCAACCCCTATTTGGCTTTTGATTCTGCCATCGGGGAAAACATAGGGATCAGTGTTGCTTCTATAAGCGGTTGTTTCTTTCTATTTCATCTCTGCATGAAAAAGATATTACAAATCCTTATTTCTGTTTACGCAAAAAGACAATTTTTTCCTGTAGTCAACGCTCAATATATATGTATATATGAAGATAGTTGAGTGCCTGACTTCCTTCCATTGGCTCTTGCAGCAAATTAAAAAGTACCGTTTTCCTTTGGACAGAATCAGCTAGGAGCTCCATGTCGACTAAGAACATAACAATTACGAGACACTTCACACAAACGTGTGCCCTGAAGAGGTCGTTCTATCTACCGTGGATACAAAAGGAAGCTCTTTTTCTCTTTTCCTCATTTTGAAGACTGTTGATCTGCAAACAGGTACAATCTCAGAATATAAAAATTAGCATGGGATTTGTAAAGTACTCAGGTACACCAATCTGAACAATGTTTATACAAAAACGTGAGATTTAGGAATTCTGATGACAATTTCCTTTCCTTTTTAATTTTCCAGAGATTTCAACGTTTCAGATAAAATTAAAAACACACTTGAAATAAGCAAGAAAAACTATACCTGAAACATCAGAAATCGTATATATAAAATGTCTATCTGATAAAACATCCGTTTATACGTAGTCTTATATATATATATGTGTGTGTGTGTGTGTGTGTGTGTGTATACATATAAACACAGACACACACACACATATATGTATATAGATAGATAGATAGAGAGAGAGAGAGAGAGAGAGAGATAAATTCAAAGGGTTGGAAAAGAGTTTAAAAAAGGGGAAGCCAAACTTTGTAGCCATTGCTTTCAAGTATAATGATCTCAGCTTATATATATGAGTGTGTGTGTGTGTGTCTGTCTGTGTCTTTGTGTGCTATCTTGTTTTTTGTATGTGTATCAGGCAATATTATGTGCTGGTAAATGTTTCGTAGTGAAAGGGAGGTCACACAGAGTACATTTCAAATCCTCTTTGTCAGGAAAATGACAAGATCTTATTAATTCATATTGTACATACTTGGGCATGTATTGAATTGTGTGTGATCTTTACAATTGATTGCATAATGTGCCAAATATAGGAAACGCATCCTTTGATCAAGCCATCTATGTTTTGTTCTTATCAAACCCCACTTTACAGGATATGCTATAATTTATTATCTTTATCCAAGCAGGTGTTGATGTTAATTACAGCATTTATTCTCAGCATATAATTCAAAATAAGCTAAAACAGCTAGTATTTGGGTTTACCAATGTAGATGAAAAAGAAAACTGTACCCATTAAATAATATCACTTAGAAGATTTTAATCAAGTTATCCAAGTTTCATTCATCTTAATAACAAATCAGCAATGTTCTTCTAAGCATGTGTCAAAAATATATTCCCAGTGGGATTGACTTTACTGTGAAATCCAATCCAGGGAAGTCCGCATGAAGCAGTCTAAAATAGCGAAAATATAATGGGGAGAAAATTGAATTATAGCCAATCGTTTCTCTTTGGTTTATTTTGCAGGAAAAAAAAGCATACTAAAAATCTAAAGTCCTATCTACTTACGTGGTGAATTTCTTGCCTTGACTTTCTGTCCATAAACATGGATTTCTTTCACTGGGAGGTAAAAAATGCTGAAGAGCAGTGCGATCTTTTCCTTTCCTACCGCACACCCAAGGCTCCTATCTCAACCAACACAATAACATCCAATGACTTAGCCTGACGTATCATCCTAATCAATTTCCATGTCTGATAACACTCAGAAACATTTCTTTAGTTGCTTAACCTGTGCATCTGTGATTTTTATTTCACTTGGATTAGCTATTTGGATTATAATTAATTGATGTATTACCTTGTGGAGAAAAAACAAGTTAAAATAAAATCTGACCAGCCCATATATAATTACTGCTCATTTCCTTATAGACTTGACTAAATACATTCGAAAAACCGTAATTGGGAAAAATAAGGCTAACTTGGTAATTACTTTCTTTGTTACTTTTCTGACCATTAGTAAGAACCACAAAATTGAAAAAACTATTGATATAATTCTGTTTTTTTGTTTTTATTTTTTTTACATTCATAACCAGAATATGACCATTACAGGTTATATAATTGATGCTTTTTTTTTCTTTAAATTTATCCTCAGACCTCTGAATTTTTCAAAAGAATGATTATCTGCCAGAATATTTGGAATATAACCATTTCTTGAAAAAATATTCATGACATTTTAATTTTTTCATGAATGTGTCAAAGTTTGTCCAAGTTTTGACATGCTTATTTTCAATTGTTTAATAATATTGAAAACATGTGGTTCATTTTTCAAATATAATTTTTGAATTCTGTACATATTCACTGTAATAAACTTTAAACTTTCAAAAGTACAACATAATTACTGTCAATTCATTCTATATAGAATTCAATTATGTCTCACTACCGATTGAGTAATTTGACCAGCAGTCAGTTCCTATCTTATTCATTTCATTAAGTTATCAGGTTTCATGATAATCAAAATTGTTATATATATATTCGTGGCCCATCTCATATACGTATATATGTGTGTCTTTTGTATTTGGTTTTGTTGTAAGTGAGTAGGTCTTCATTTTTTCTCCAATTTATAATTTGTTGAAAAGATGACAACAGTTGACTTCTTATTTCTTGAATTTAACATCCAAAATGATCTCAAAAGTGAACTCTTACATTCAAAATACAATCCAGGGAGGCGGTCTCAAGGTTTTTAGGGAAGCTGAACGTTAGTGCCCTCTAAAGTGAAACGTTTGTCGCTTGTGCAGTCATTTAGAGTCCGTCGAAAGATATAGATTTCCCAATGATTCGACAGACCTTCCTTTAATGGTTGTGTCAGAGCTAATAATTTTTTAACTTGTCTATTCTCTCTGCGCTGCCTCACATTTTACAAACCACGTTTATCTACACTGGTTATCTGTTAAGATTCCCTCCGTCAAAGTTAATCTTAATTTCATCGCTACAGATAGATATTCAGTCAGAGATTCCGAAAAAATTCAAACTTTATATCACATATATTTTTGTTTCATTTTGAACGTTGAATTCTGTATGATTCGTATATATATATATATATATATATATATATATATATATATATATATATATATATATATATATATATATGTATATATATATATATATATATATATATATATATATATATATATATATATATATATATATTTATTTATTTATGTGTGTGTGTGTGTGTGTGTGTGTGTATATATATATCACCTTTGCGTTTGAAAAATCCAACTGTGCCAGACACATGACAGATGCCCCCTACCGAATGGTGCTGGTGACCTTAATACTTCTGGTCGGCTTTTGTTATTCATCAGATATGTCTCGTCTCTGATGAATTGTGCTTTTTTTTTTCAACAACACATTTTACTCGTTTTTGCTCAATGAAATTTAATTGAAAATTCTAATCGGAAATCCGTCCTGCAGACGGAATTTTTTTTTTTTTTTTGGTTTCTCTGTCTGTAATAATGGACACTTTTAGTTAAAGGCAACAAATTTTCTGGTGAAAATATCTTCTACCAACACATTCGAACAATTTACTAATCAACTTAAGTTCGGTTAAATGACCTCACGTCAGGATTTCACTAATATACAGAAGATATTTCCTCAGTAACGTTTCAAATGTCGAGTCGAGTTCATTCGGAGCAAAAGGTCAATAGCATTATATACATGACTATATGTGAGCGTCATTTTGGACCAGATAGCTTATTTGCAAATGTTTCATGTTGAATGAAGATGACTGTTTGGTTTCCAGATATATATAGAGAGAGTTTTATTACTAATTCATCGTAGCTGATTAGTATCAAAAATCTGTTAAAACGCAATCTAATTATCAAAATATTGTAAACAAAAAAAATAATTCATCTACAAAACAAAGCCAACGTATAAATTATCATCATCAGTTTAGGATACATATCATCACTTTAGTTCAATTAGTACGAGGATATGTGATGGAATCAAATATTATTCAATTAAGATTAGAGAGGAAATTAGATTTGATGCTTGAGATCAACATTTTACTTTAATTTGAATTGTATACGAGGATCAAATATCAGTTTTCCACCGTCTATTCTCCCCATTCTTGTGAACATATTAGCAGTGGATTGGGTGATATCTTATGATTGCCTGTTTATATGATCCAGTAAAGTTTAAATGCTGTCGAGCCTAATAGAGTCAGAGTGAAGACACCCTTTCAAATTTCAATCTGATTAGAATATATACTTCAGAGGACGACTCCACAAAATATAAAGTGCAAACATACACACACACACGCACACACACACACACATATATATATATATATATATATATATGTGTGTGTGTGTGTGTGTGTGTGTGTGTGTGTGTGTGTACTGTAAAGAGTGAGACAGACTCGGGAATTAAGTGTTTAGAGGTAAGGTTTATTAATCCTTGGATGTAAATTGTCCAGACACGTTTCAGGATTCTTCCCACCTTCAGTGATGTGCGCCGTATGAGTATGTGTTTCAAGTTCCTATGTGGAACCAGAGTCCACTATCATGAGCTATGTATTATGATTAAAATGTATTATAATGGCTGCTAGAGGCCTCCTGCTGAGTGGGAGAATGTCCAGTTAGGTATCAGGTCTTTGGTTAAGCAGAAGCCGTTGGTCTTTGGGAGGGCGGAGTATGTCAGAGTGATGTGGAGTTAGATTATTTGGTATGTTAGGGATAGTCTAAAGGGAGGGTCGGTGAGGTCAAGGAGCTACATAGGTTTCAACCTTACAAGTTATCAAAAATGTGTTTCCTATGATTTGGCTAAGGTGATTTTTCCCAGAGGATTGGGTGACTTTGAAGCTTCAAATATTGAATGTATCTGAGATGTGGGTGTGAGGATATTATTGGCAGGAGTTTTGTATATTAAGGTTCTGCGTGATGAGAGTTGTTAAATTTAGTGTTTAATCCATTAGGATATAGGATTTTGAGTTCGTTGATCCACATATCTTCGTGTTTCTCTAGAACTTTATTTATGTCAATTGGAGTAGATTTTTCTATTTTTCTATGATGGTAAAGCTAGCGTCCGTGGCAAAATTATGGTCAGGTTTGCGAAAATGTAGTTCTACGGGAAGTGGGCTACAATTGTTCTTTGACTTGATTTTATGTCTGTATTTGTTGAGTCTAATATCAAATCGCCACTCAGACTTGCCTATGTACTGTAACTTACATCTATTGCACTCTAGAAGGTATATAATGTTCTTACTGCGGCAGTTGGTGTTGTGATATATGTGGTAACTCTCTTTTGTGATAGTGCTTGTGAATGTGTAAGTGTATTTGAGGTGGTTGCAACGTAGACTGTTTCTTATATCGCAAGGTTTGCAGAATTTAGTGGTTCTCGGTGTATTTTTGTGTACGACTTTATTGTTAACGATATTATTACTACTAATCATATCTCTGATGTTTTAGGGCCTGCGGTAAGCGATGATACATGGGTCTGTGAATGTTTCTCTTGGATCTGTTTTAATCTTGAGAATGTTCCATCTCTTATTGAAGATGTGCGCTAAGGGTGGGAGTGTGTTGTTGAAGGTGGTTATAAATGGTATGCAGTTATGTTTGTTATTGTGGGAAAGTATAAGGGTTTCATTCATGGGTATTCTAGTCGCTTTTTTATTTGGTGTTCAGTATCATCGAGTGAATAACCTCGTTGGGTGAAGTATTGTATTAGGTTAGGTTTGTGTCTGTCGAGTTCACTCTTTGTAGAGCGGATTCTTCTAATTCTAAGGGTTTGTGAAAATGGTAGACTTCTTTTTAGGTGTTGGGGATGGGCTGAGTGAGTATGTGTGTGACATCAATATCATAAAGTAATAAAGTATGTAGATATGTCTGTACTCTCATGAATAGCGAACTGCACCTCAGGAAAATAACGTTCGAAATCCTTACTTATAAAAGTTATAGACTATGAATTAGTAATCTTTCAAGAAGAATGTGTAATTCCTATACTCAATGAGACGTAGGGTAAGGGTTAAATTTCTGAGTAGAAATTCAAGTCGGAGGCTAGTTGCATATAAAAAAACGAAAAATAAAATCTTCAGCTGGTGGATATAGATAGAAGTGTAAATCCAGTAAATTTTGGAGGGAATCTGAAACAGCAAGAATGAAACAGCTAAATAGCAGAGGAAGCAGTGTTATTTTTCTAGAGTGATGGCTTGTTTTTATGTGTTAATCATCAGCATCACTCCTTAAAGATTTGTCGTTGAACATGGATCTACATCCAGACAATTATCTCATTTTTGAGCATTATGACACCTATATTACGTGAGTCCCAATATGGACCAGTGTTCAAAGATTCTTGCAACGACGTCAGCATCTAGAGCTTCTTTATGATTGCATGATATCTCCGACACAAGTTTGCTTCGGAATAGGTACTGCTGTTCCACAGCCTACTCATGAGATACTGAATATGATCTTTTCTTCTGTGGTTCTTAGATTTAGAGCCAATCTCTTGGTTACAAGTACCCGCTCCAAAGATAATTATAGGGAGGACAAACTAAGTTAAGAAATTTCTATGTAAAACTGATGGGATCCGATTGTTCTTGAAGGCCTGGCTTTCTCTGACGCAGGCTTGCAAACCTATGTTTATTCTTTGTTCGTTTGAGAATTCTATCGGGATTCTCTGTCCCAGTTGGATGTAAGGATCAACTTTCTTTAGCTCTGCGTTTTCACTTGTCTAATGCTAGTATCGCTTCATGAGGGTTATTTGTGTGATCAGATTTTCTTCCCCGATCCCAGCAACCGAAAATACAGATATGCATGTTTGATAGCATAGTAGCCGTCAAATTCGATAGGATTACTTTGCAAAGCTATCTTATGAAAGTTTATCTTTCATACACACACACACACACACACACACACATACAGGCACACATATATATATTGCAAGCAAAAATGCATACCTTTGAAGAAATATATTTTCTCTTTCGATACAAGTTATGCATATATATATATATATATATATACACACACACATATATATATATATATGTATATATATATATATATATATATATATATATATACATATATATATATATATATATATATATATATATATACATATATAAATATATATATATAAAGCATTTCCCCATTTTGCTGGTTAATTATCCGTCTCTTATTTGTATGTTTTTTTTTTTCTAATGATATCATTCATGCTATACATATATACGTACGTGGCTTTGATTGTATACAGATGAGTCTATAATTGCGTAGAAATAAATGAATGTCTGCACATACGTTATTGAAGAGAGAAGAGGATGAATAGATCTGATTTTTTTACATGTACTTATAGACATTTTTAATTAGACATATTAATGTCATACATATAAGTGATGTATAAATACGCATGTACATGTACACGAATAAAAGTTCGGAAAATGTATGTGTGTGTATGTGCGTCGATCTTACATGTGCACATGAACGTATCTACGTAACGACATATATGTGCATATATGTGCATATATATATATAAATATATATATATATATATATATATATATATATATATATACACACATTGATTGCAATATATACATATGAAAATATAATTATAATGATAAATGAGTCCATAAGTATACATATATATATATATATATTTATTCATCATCATCATCATCATCATCATCATCATCATTATTATTATTAATATTATCATCATCATTATTATTATTTTATTATTATTATTATTATTATTATGGAATCTCACACCAGTTGCCTGGTGGTAACCGCTGGAGTTTGAGTGACAGCAAGTCTCCTCAAGTCTCCAGCCCTCCTCTCCTCGTACTCATAGATCGCAGTAATTCTGCGATTTACAGTTTCACACCGGTTGCCCAGTGGTTATCGCTGAAGGCTGAGTGACAATAAGTCTCCCCAGGTCTTCAGCTAACGTCTCCTCTCTCTTTCGCATATCATGACAGAGCTACGCTTCGTTGCAGTCCTTATATCTCTAGCACCTTCCTCAGTATCCGTCCAGTGCCCAGCAGTGCTGTGGTCTGTACGGTCTCTATCCTCCCCCTAACCCCGATCTCCTCCAGTCTCTCCCTCAGCGTTTTGGGGACAGTTCCTAGTGCGCCCACTATGACCGGTACTACCCTGGTTTTCATGTTCCACATTTTCTTTAACTCCCTTGCTAGGTCCTGGTATTTTTCCCTTTTCTCACCCTCCTTCTTTTTTACTCTATGGTCTGCAGGTACAGCAACGTCTACTATTTGGCAGGCCCTCCTTTTTTTGTCTACTATTACTAAGTCCGGCCTTCTTGCCTGGATGAGGTGGTCAGTTTGGATGTCATAGTCCCACAGTAGTTTGTGGTTGTCATTCTCCAAAACTGCCTCTGGCTTGTGCTGATACCACTTTTCCCCATGGTCGAATCCCATTTGTTTACTTAGTTCCCAGTGTATCATCGTTGCTACTCTATCGTGTCTATGCTTATACTCCTTCTGGGCGAGTTGGCTACATTCACTAGTTATGTGGTTTACTGTCTCATCTCCCTCACCGCACATGCGGCATTTGCTGTTTGTCTGTGTTCTGTCGATTTTTGCTTTTATGTAGTTTGTCCTTATGCTTTTGTTTTGGGCTGCCATGATGAGCGATTCTGTTTCTCTCTTAAGGTTTCCCTTTCGTAACCACGTCCATGATTTCTCGTCTGCTATTTCTTTTATCTGTCTTTTAAACTCGCCGTACAATTTTTTCCCTTCCCACTTTTCTTTTCTAGTTTGCTGTACTGTTCCATTGTTTTCTACTTTATTGTTTGTCGCACTATCCCTCGCGCTCTTTATGATTTCTTCACTATTTGTTTGCACATATCTATCTAGGACTACTTCAGCTCTCTGGACACAATCTTCTATGCTGATGAGCCCCCTACCACCTTCTTTTCTCTTAACGTATAGCCTATCTGTATCATCCCTAGGATGTAATGCTTTATGCATCGTCATAAGTTTCCTTGTTCGCCTATCCATTGATTGGAGCTCTTCCTTTGTCCATCCTAGGAATGGTCCTGTATACCTAATTACTGACACAGCCCAGGTGTTCATTCCTTTTATTAGATTTCTGCTATTTGATTTGGTTTCTAATATTTTCCTTATCCTTCTGAGGTATTCTCTCTTAATTTTCTCCATCTCTTCCCGTTTTATCGTGTCACATTCAAGGACACCTAGGTACTTGTATCGGTCTTGTGCAGTCAATGCCCTAATCTTGTTGTTGTCCGGAAGTTCAATTCCCTCAGTCATTGAAAGCCTTCCTTTATGCATCACCATGATTGCGCATTTTTCTATCCCAAACTCCATTCCTATGTCCTCACTATATTCCCTTACTTCGTTGAACAGAGTCTCAAGCTCTCCCCTGTTTTTTGCAAACAATTTAATATCGTCCATGTACATTAAGTGGTTGACCTTACCTTTTGTTTTAGAGAAGTGGTATCCTTTGCTGTTTCTCAGGATTCTGTTAAGCGGTATCATTGTTAGAACAAATAATAGTGGGGACAACGAGTCTCCTTGGAAGATCCCCCTTTTTATCCCTACCTCGGCTAGTTTGTCCCCTGCGGCTGTCAAATCTACTTTCCAGTTTTTCATTGAATTACCAATGAATTTAACCACCGGTTCGCTAATTTTGAACATTCTAAGGCATTCGAGTATCCAGCTATGTGGAATCATATCGTATGCCTTTTTGTAATCTATCCATCCCATTGCGATATTCTTTCTCCTTTTCCTTACTTCTTTTAAGATCATCTGGTCTATGTAGAGTAAATCGTTTGCCCCTTTGGTTCCTATCCTACACCCTTTCTGTTCTTCTGGTAGTAGCCCCCTTCTATCCATTGATATGTATATTCTCTCTGCTATTTGCCCGGTCAGGATTTTCCACATAAGTGGTAGGCAAGTGATTGGTCTATAGTTGCTTGCTATGTTCCCCTTCCCCAGGTCTTTTTGGATGAGGGTGGTTCTGCCTTTAGTCATCCATTCTGGTGCTTTGCCTTCATTTAGACAATTTTGGAGTAGGTGGGTGAGTCTACCGTGTAACGTGGTGAACTTTTTGAACCAATACCCATGGATCCCGTCGGGACCCGGTGCTTTCCAGTTGGCTACTTTCCTAAGAGTATGTTTCAATGTGGTCTCATTCAGTACTATTGGTTCTCCCTTGTCTATATCTTCTAGTTCTTTTCTCATGTTTCCTAGCCATTGCGGTGTTACATTGTGTCTTTTTGGGTGCCCCCATATGCTATTCCAATAGTTCTTGGCCTCTGTGGCATCTGGTTTTATGTCCTGCCTTCTTTCCCCATTTAAATCTTGGTAAAACTTTTTCTTATTGTTTTGGAATGTGCGGTTTTGTGTGTATTGGGCCGATCTTAGTCTGTATCTTTTTAGTCTTGCCTCTTTAGCTAGTCTTTTCTGGTGTAACTCTTCGACTACAGTTGCGATGCCTTTTTGCGCTACCTTATATTTGTTATAAAGTCTTACTCGTGGTCTGTCTGTGTGTGGTGTATTTCTAAGCAGTACTTCGTCTCTCTGTAGTTGGGAGATCTGCCTTTGTAACCTTCTCTCCCAGTTGGGTTTCCCTTCCCTATTATTGCCCAGGTTCCTATCTTGTGTTGTGAAGCTTTGTGCTACCATTTTCGCCCCTGCATAAATTAGGTTGTTGAGTTCTAGGAGGGTGTCTGTTTCTATGTGCTGTAAGAGGCAGTTGACCTGTTCGGTCACTTCTCCGACTTTCTTTCTGTCTTTGTCTCTTAGGGAGGGGAGTGTTGTTTTCTCTCCTCGCATGATCTCTTTCAAAGCTTGTATTTTGCTTTTCTCTTCTTCCGTTGGTGCCTCGTCATCACCCTCTGGTGCATAGCTTACTGGGGGGGTCTCATGGGGGATTATTCTAGTTTTGTTATCGGTACTAGTTGTGCTGGGGGGGCATTCTTCAGATGTGTCACCTGAATCTCTCTCTACATTAATGCGAATCTCTAGTAGTTCAGTCTCAGACAACCATTTCTTCTTTTGAATTTGCTTTACTTGGTCAGCAAGGCGTTGGTTCGATACTTCCACAGCAGATTTTTCCCTCCATATTTGGAGCATACGCTCTCTATAAGATCGCACTGAAGGCTTGCTTTTATAGTAACAGTACATAACTAGTCTATTCTCTTCCCTTGTCCATCTCTTTCTCTTTATAGCAGTCGCCCCCTGAGGACTGCACTTCCCCTGGATATCGCTAGTGGTATACGAGTTTTGGCCAACAGTAGCTGTGTGACGACTGTGTCCCTCCTGAAGGCCATTAAGGGTACACGAGCCGAGATTTTGGCCAGCAGTCACAGGATGACGACCGGGTCCCTCCTGGTGGCTAACAAGGGAACACCTGCCGGTTACGACACACAGGTCTTGGATCTGTGCCCCGTTTTTTGCGGTAAAATGGTTTGGTTGTACTGTCATGATTGGGGTTTTTGGTTCTTTGGAGGTAGTACCAGACCTTGGTGGGTTGGTTAAGACCGATGTGAGTCGGAAATAGCCCAAGAGCCCCACCGGCCCTTTTGGTTCTTTTAAGGTAGCACCATACCTTGGTGGATTCATTGAAACCTATGTGCACAGTGGTAATCAAAGAGCCCCACCAGCTCCTACCACCCAGGGTATGGCCTCACAAGGACAAGCCATTCAGGCTTGCAGAGATATCTATCTAGTGATATGACATTTGCCTGATTGTTGAACTAAAGAGATGACACTAAGCCTTTTTCTTGGGGAGGGGGGTTACATACATTAAAGATCATATGTCTCCCTTAAATGTTATAAGTCTTATATAAATATAATAATTTTAAATTTAATTTTAATTCCACTTACCCACGTGCAGGTCTAAAAAAACAACAACTTTTTTCTTCAACTCGGCAGTGGCCTTCTCAATGCAAGAGAAAATTCCTCAGACTCACAAAGAAAACCATCTCAGAGGTACAAAGATACCATCAAAATATCAAGAATAATCAACCAAAGTAAAATATCATTAAAATGTTCGAAGATAATCAGAGTTCATCTCAAAGCCAAACGTTAAGTATCATTAGAATCTAAAGAAAACTTCTTTAACTAAGCCCAGAACAAAATCATCAGGGGCAGCCTGTAGTCAAAATAGCATTATTATTAATAAGACATTCAATAAGAACCATCAAAATATCAGGAATAATCAACCAAAGTAAAATATCATTAAAATGTTCGAAGATAATCAGAGTTCATCTCAAAGCCAAACGTTAAGTATCATTAGAATCTAAAGAAAACTTCTTTAACTAAGCCCAGAACAAAATCATCAGGGGCAGCCTGTAGTCAAAATAGCATTGTTATTATTAATATCATTATTATTATTATTATTATTATTGTTAATAATAAGACATTCAATCACAGAGTAAATTTTAAAATCTAGCCTGAGTTAGTTAGGTCTTCAAAGTAAGTCACCAGAATTCATCTTGAAAAAGGAGGCCTTTTGTCGAAAAGTGGGGGAGGCCGTCTTCGATATTCGTTGTTTTTTTCTTCTTCTTCTTCCAATGCCCGCTGGGTAGATAGATGGCCAAGCGACCACCGCCAATTTATACTATACTAATCTCGGGGGCGGGGGGGAGGAGGTTGCAAGTGGAAAAGTTCATTCACACACACACATATATATATATATGCTCGCCCCTCGCTTTTCTATACTTCTATGGGACAACTCATTTTGAATTATAAATTATAAATATAATAATTTTAAATTTAATTTTAATTCCACTTACCCACGTGCAGGTCTAAAAAAACAACTTTTTTCTTCAACTCGGCAGTGGCCTTCTCATTGCAAGAGAAAATTCCTCAGACTCACAAAGAAAACCATCTCAGAGGTACAAAGATACCATCAAAATATCAAGAATAATCAACCAAAGTAAAATATCATTAAAATGTTCGAAGATAATCAGAGTTCATCTCAAAGCCAAACGTTAAGTATCATATTATTATTATTATTATTATTATTATTAATATCATTATTATTATTATTATTATTATTATTATTATTATTGTCCATTTCTGGAATTTTATGTTCTTTAAGAACTCATTTTCGACTGAACTTCCGTTTTCACACGATGAATATGTCGATCAGCCAAGTCAGCGTGAATAGATAAAAACCTATAACATAAGTGAGCATATATCTAGGCGTATATACCAATGGACACATTATTTTTTCAGGTATTGTATTTGGTTTACATTTGCCACTAAATATTTCTTGATCTCCTTCTCACCCGAGGCAGATATACATATTGATATTTAAACAGTCTTTCTTTGATTATATATTCTCTATGTTCTCCATATACATATGTAAAAAGATCTGAAATACTATGTCGTGTTGACTTATTGATAGTGATTCTCATATCAGAAATCTCTGTGGAGCGTTTCCAAACTGTAGCAAATATATATATATATATATATATATATATATATATATATATATATATATATATATATATATATATATATATATATATATATATATTATATATATATATATACATATATAACTGAAAGGCCAGGTCGTTCTGCTACTCAAAGGGGGAGAGATTGATTCATGCCTTTTCTGAGGGTGTTAGTACGAATTGAAGACATTTGCTTATTCCATTTTAATGCTGCTGATCGTTTAGTATCTGCAGGCCACAATATGAATATTATACACATAAAGTATATTTGACAAATTGAATTTACAATTCAAGAAGTCTATTCTTTGTGTTCTATAACGAAATGCATACATACGGCAATCGTTTGTGCAACATTGGATGAAATGTTGCATGCTTGAACACATATCCACAATTGTATGATTTCCTATTTGTAAATAGTGCAAGTATTTTGATGTATTTTAGTATGCATTATTTTGTTCCAATTTTGTACTAATAATTGCAATATTTATTCATTATGTCATACTTCTGGAAAAATCGTCTCTAGTATATGAATACCCTTTATGGAATATATGTTCCCTTTATACTAATTCAATATGGATGTAACCTCATAGTCTCATATAATTAGTGTAACGCTTCATAGAATTGAATTCTTTTTTTACATTATACCGAATGCAATGGTTTATGTTTTCCATTTGTATATTGTCAAAGGCATAACTAATAATTGCTGATTTTCTCACATATATTACTATTTTTTCTCCTTTTTTAGAAATGTATGATCCTAAGCTGCACTACTATTTGAAATAGATGCCGAGCAACAAATTACTAAATCTACAAAATATGTTCCAAAAATGCATAGATGCTATTATTGGATGGCTAAGAAACAAGAAATTGTAAAATGATGTTTTTGATAATTTATGAGTACATCGGTTAATACATTTTGCTGAATTGTTCAAATAGTGTTGTCATTATCTGATGGTTCCGGTGAAGCAAAAAAACGGCAAGAATTTGAATGACAAGTCACTGAGAAAAAATACCAAGTTATGCATAGATGCTATTATCTAATAGCTGAGAATAGTAGTCCCGGATACATTCTCAAAATCGATCTATGTGGCTCGTACAAAGCATGACGGAGAACTATTGTTTCTGCTGGTTTCTGTATGGAAGATATTCGTGCTGAATATTTGTGTAGGATGCAGATATTAAACAGTACACGAAATATTATAAACATGGCACGTTCAAGGAATACGTACATCTAATGAATAAACATTTATAACAATATAGACTATAAAGTAAGGCATTAAAAGAAAAGCATTACTGTGATTGTAAAGAGAAGGAAAAATACAGTACTAAGTTTTCAAGGAGCTTTGCATCAAGTCGTAGTAGGAGTGAGGGTGAATAAAATGCAAGGTGTCCATAAGGTTTAGGGAAGACCAAAGTATTGATATGAACACCAGGTGTGTATATGCCTAAGAGCTAAATTTCAGGCAATATATTTGTGATTGTGTTTGAGCAACTAAGGGGGCATTCCCACACACTGAAAAGCACACGGCGGACTGAATATATTAGACACATAAAGCACATCGATCTAGCCCATGTGCGCTTACTGACATGAGGAGAATTAGACATTAGATAATCGTGACCGTTATGTAGTTAACACATCCCCATTTCATCCACGAGAGATGGATATTAATATGCATTTTGAGCTAGTGAAGAATACACGATTGTGTTGCAGAGCATATGACAAATGACTCGACAACTGTGTAATAAAATGGGTGAAGTGATTAGTTATGGTGAGAAGAAACAGTAAAAATTGAATCAGTCAGAAAGCCAGCAAAATGATACCGATCCTATGAAGAGAGAAAAATAGAGAGCAGGCAGCTTGTAACGTCAGGGTGAGCAAACTAATGAACATAGGGAGTCGTTGTCAGTGATGTGTTGGACCTCTAAATAAAAAGTAGGAATTTGTACTTTTTAAAACAAGAACAAATAGCCTCCACACAATAAAGCTTAGACCCTGAATATGTGAAAGTCTTGCAACATATATACTGAAAATACAATTAATTTATTATGCTACTCAAAGACCCTGGGTCATTATAGCTCGAAAAAAGTGGAGCATGCCTCGAGATGATGCTTTAGAACGTACACTTGGGATATAAAGGAATCAAAATAGACAGCAAATGCCTTAGTAACATCAGACTTTCTGACAACATTTATTTCTTGTATCATTTGGAGATCGTGATCATTTTGATCACGATCTCCGAATAATGCTAGACAATTGAATAAAAAGTGCACTAAAGTTGGTCCTCACCTAAACTTCAGAGCAACATGTTGAGGACGGGGACAAGAAAAATAATAGAAAATGCAGACCAATTCACATACCTACGACAAAAGATCTCTATGAAACCCTCGAAGGAAGTAGGAATTCATCAGAGAATCTTTTTAGGATTAAAACCCTTCAGTAGAGAAAGCTGTAGATTTAAGAGCAAGAGATTACCATCAGTCATGAAAAAAGGGTCCACAACAAAAGCATCCACCTGATAGTCACGTATAGAGCTGAAGCATTGAACCTATCAAAAAATGACCCTCAACTGAGAATTTATGCAGGATCAACATTACCACGATTGGATGACAAAAATCATACACAATAGCACAGTATATTAGAGATAAATATGATTCGTGAATATCATAAAGTCCATGAGAAATCTTAAATGGCAATGGACTGGTCATGTTTATGGGATTACAAATAACCGATAGACATTACAACTCAAAATGTGGATCCATGGAGATATTATGCAAAAAATGTGACTTGCAAAGTATGAAATTGTATGTGGAAAAGGACAATGTTAAAACGTATTAGCTCCGTAACATCCATGATAGGGAGGTCTGGCGAATCCTGAGGGTAGTCTATGTCCAAAGATGGACGTTTAAAGGCAGCCACTGCTGATGATGATGATCATGATTGTGATGCTGTAAAGATTAAAGAGTCTATCTTGGAAAGGGGACAAACTAAGAAAAATTTACTTCTTCGCTTAAATGAAATTGAAGGGATAGAATAAAACTGGCGGTCATTTTAAACATTTTGCTTTGGAACATTTAGAATTGCATGAAATAATTGTTATTCTACGTACTAAGTTGGGAACTCTGGAATGAGATTATGTCCTCCATTTGCAACATTTCCAACTAATCCTAGCTATTGTTTCACTTTGAGAAATGGTTCACTAAAGTCCTTCTCCATGATCATCATCAGCTGTTTCATCTCATTTTCTGTAATTTCAAAAAGATTCTGAAATTCTATCTTTTTCAAAAGGTGGGAAAAGCCTACTCAACAATGTCAAAATAATTGTTGAATAATCTGTTCCAGCTCATTCATGCACGATAGAGTAATTTCTGATTTGTTATGTCACATCACAACAGCAAAAATGGAGCTGGTTTGTTTTTAAATCCCTGAAGCGGTTACATGGTTGACAAGTACGTCGCACTTTAATATAAAAGTACGTGCAAAAAGCCAAAAAAGAAAAATGCAAAGATAACATTATATTAACAGATTTTTGGGGAAGAAGTGACTGAAATGACATGAGATTTTTTTTTATTCAGTGTTCAAAGCTGTGAAACTTTCCAGATTACACATATATAGGATATTTGTCAGATAATATCAAAATTTGCGCACTTGCTGAACTCGTAATGCGCAATAAAGTTGAAGAAAAACTTCTGCGGATATCAAAAAAATATAATGCAGAATTCCCAACCGAAACAAATTATCGCCGACGCCATTTCCCCCTTCGAATTTTAAACAATGAAAAATTTACCATCTCTCACTTTTTATATGGATCTCTTTTCCTACATTCAAGATTGCTTTTTGTCTCCTCTGATTGAAAAAGTATTTTTTTGGAAAGCGGTTATCTATTTCCTATCGGCTGTCTCCACAAAAAATACAAACAAATATTTATATTGATATCGAACATTCAGTTTCCGTTTCATTTCGGAATGATACAAACCAATAAATAAATGTGCAAATACGCAAAAATACTAATGTACACACACACAACCACACACACACACACACACACATATATATATATATATATATATATATATATATATGCATGTGTGTGTGTGTGCGTGGTTGTGTGCGTGAGTGTTGTGTGTGTGTGTATGTGTATTGATACATTGAAAAATTGATGCATAAATTGATAAATACATATTAATATCATAACGTAATATTTTTCAAATCAGGGATAAATATGTTTCTGTTATGCCTGACTATTCCTGAAGATTCAGAACCAACTGTCTCTGGAAAGAGTTCCATTTTCATACCTACCTCATGTTTTTGTGTTTAAAAACATACATTGAATCTAATACAGTATTCTATATCATAATACAAAGCTGTTTATTCAACTTCATGATAACAGTGTTCCGAACATATCAACTTTTCTATTATATTTTGTTCTTCAGTGTTTTGTGGATTTCGTCAAGAATCATTGTTTACATTTTTCTCGTATATCATTGGAAAGAAAACAGATTTCGGACGCTATTTTTGTGCATTCAAAAGTTAATAGGAACCATAATATGACTTGTTTAACGATAGTCAAGTTACAGGCAGATTATATGCTTTTAGCTAATTTCTAATTACATTTGAATTTAGCTATTTTCGTAAATTGTCGAGCACTTGATATCATTTTGTTTGAGCAAAATTTATTTCGACCATTTTAGGCTCCCCAATGAAATAATAGTCAAATTTGTTAGCTTCTGCCGATCATTTGCTGTTCAATTATTCTTTTCAGTGACGGTCCAACCTGGAGGCATGTCAATAACCTGCTAAATCATTGAGTCTGTTTTCATTTTCCACATTCTCGGGGGGAATGCAATATCCAACCGTTGAGTTTAGCTCGTTAGTCTAAGACTAAAATATGCCTTTATAATCCACTGTTTTATCTGTGTTTTTTTTTTTCTAATTAAGTATTTGAATTGATTTGGAGTGCTTTAACCTGTCAGGTCTTTTCAACTTTTACGAATAAATCTCATCAAAGCTGACTTCCAGGGTTGGGAAAAGTTATTACAGGTCATTCACAATAGGTCAATAGAGTCAGTACCTGTGTCATGAAGACGAATATTTTATGTTTTTTCTTCATGGGCTGCTTCCAAGATATAATGCCCTGTGTTTGGAGATAGTAAATGAATTGTTGGCAATACAAAAAACACTGAAAAAACTATAATCTGTTTCGATCTTCCAAAACCTCGACAAATTATCGTACATTCCTGAAACTTTTTATTTACCTCTGCCAGCAGAGTTCGGAGTGGTAAATGCTTTTACTGGTATATGTCCACCCTTCTGTCTGTCTTTGTCTGTCTGTCTGTCTATCCAAACGTAATTTCTAAAAGAACTCAATGAATTTCAAAGGAATGTTGTGAATCGTCGAACCACAAACGTTGATAAAAAACGATTGAAATTTGAGGTTGGTATCAGTAAGTGCTCTGCAAAAAAATAGTGTTTAAAAACAGAAAAAAACAATGGCGTTAGTTAAGATAATCAATATTTGTATGGCGTTAGTTAAGATAATCAATATTTGTATATTCCAAATTATTTCTTTTGTATTTTCATTTAACTTTTCGATTAGTGTATAGCTTTGGGGGAGCTATACGTAATATGACGATTTATAGTGTGTGTATATATATATATATATATATATATATATATATATATATATATATATATATATATATATATATATATATATATATATTGTGTCATCCACAGGCAGCTATTTAAATGTATTAGATCTCTTCAGTGTGACTACAGACTTTCAATTATCCCATCCCGTACCGCAAGACAGAATTGAAACCTTTACTTCAGACCCAGAGGCCGTTATCCTAACTCTGGACTACGGAACTCGATGGTTAGTGAAGCTGAATTTAAGCAATATATCTATTGAACACAGAAATTTCTCATTCACCACAGTGCTCTATTCCTATGGAATAGCATTGCATAAGCTCACAATGGATGAGTTACCTCACTTAAAGAGTGCTCAACCGTCGAAAGAAGAAAATTATATATATATATATATATATATATATATATATATATATATATATATATATATATATATATATATATTGTATGTCTCTCACCTCACGGCGGATTTCGTACTGTGAAACCAAGTTATACCACGGATAAAATGTACTGTACTTAGTGCTGGATGCTAAATTTCCCCGAATATTTATTCATGTTATCCTTTACGTAGATAAAGTAACAAAGAAAGAAGAGTTGTGATTAAGATAGGATCCTGTGTTGGGGAGGAAAGAAAAAAAAACGGAATAATTATGCGAGGAAAACACCTTTGATATTGGAAAATCGTTCTCATTTATTTTTTCTGTTCTCCGTTGCATACAAGAATCTAGACGGGCGTTGGGGTATGTGCACAGAAAATGGAGCCAGCAAAAATGTAACAGATCACGAAAAAAAAGGATTTGTTTCCCAGATGAAAAGTTTGAAAATGACAATCCCTAATGAAGCAGTCCAGCCCACTTCCCCTAGGTAAACTCTGCTGGTGTTTTCATGGAGATCTGCTGGGAGATTCAATTAAAGCGATTCGAAACGTGGCCATCTCTGGCGCCTACACCCAATTAAAATAACCCCAACAAACGCAAAATTAGTTTATGCCGGGTTTTTTCCCCAGCAAACTCACGCAGCAGTATCTCCGACTTTAGATGAAGACGTTGGATGTTTTAATCAGTTAGGTTAGACTTTCCCACTGGACTCACAGAAAAAAAAGGAAAGTTTTGTTATTTCAATCTGTAGTATCAAGAGTGCTAACAAGGCGATTATCTGAGTACTTTAAAGGCTGTCGGTCCACACATGTTTAACAAACATGCAAAATTATCCTGAGCAATTATAGGTTAATTCTACAATCAATCACCACTCAAAAGTTATATTTTTCTCCTCAAGAGCCCACTTTTGCTTCTATGCACAATTATTTCTCCAACATTAAATTGCTGGTGAATACGCTTGTCAATTGGTCAAGGCTACATTCGGTAGCATGAACTGGACAAGACTTTTTAATGATCCTCGTTAAGTGGAGGTAACTCACGAGAATGATTTACACATGACTATATAATCAAAGAAATTTTTTTCTCCCAGCAATTGTATATGGCATTAACACTGACTATCATGTATCAACTCATGTAAAAATCCCTGTTAAAGTTCTTTTGCTGAACTATTAGTAAGGATATGGAGGAAAAGCAGAACAAACATATCAACTGAAGAAATAAGTTGCATTGATAAAAATATTTTAAGGCAACGGAGAAGGGGGTTAAATAATTATTTGTATTTGCAAATGAAAACGTCAA
>OY735199.1:80318724-80338724 GCA_963457665.1 Thysanoteuthis rhombus
TAAAATAGACCCTCCAAAGTCCAGCGGGGACTTTTCTATAATAGCTGTATTCATGGCTATAGAGAAAATGTAGAGTTATCAACAAAATTCCCGATTGTTGATCGACAAGTCAACAGAAACTATTCGGGACTTTTCGTAATGTATTTTTCACTTTTTCATAATTATTAAGCAATTTAAAGAATAAACTTGAGTTTTATTTTGAGTAGAGACTTTTTCTGGAATGCAATGTAAACTAATAATCTTGACGTAGAATAAGTTATCATGTCATTGTTTTGCTCTCATTTTATTTGAGATAAAGAAAGTAATTTCTATATTCCAATTATGCACACAAGCTTGTTTTTACCGTGTGGAAGGGAATCAGCTTTGTTCATAGAAAAATGATTTTGTTTTCATTACTCGAGGGTAAAATTATGATGATACTCCCTGCATGATGTCGGAACCCTTTCGAGTAGATAAGAGAAAAATTTGCGATAAGACTATGTTTGCTTGAAATTGATTCGCACATTTGAATTTATTAGAGTTCAGATGAACTGATATTTTTTTATATATTTTTTCAGTGGGAAGTAAATTGAATAAATAAATTTGGAATAATTCAATGAATATTGACTCCGGGTTTCGTTATAAGTATAGACAATACAGGTACTATTGTTTTCTTGATCGTTTCTCTTATCTGAGTTCAACGAGTAAATTTGATTTAAATATATGGTTTACTTATATTTATGGTTGCACTTTAGGTAATGGGAGAGATTACGATATTGGAAACACAGAAACAGGGAGAGAAAAAGAAATGTTGTGATCAGCCTCTATTGAAGCTCGTTGCAAAATACACGATGAATGCTACTGTAGAGATGGATAGAGTAGTGTAAAGTGAATTTGCAAGAATCGGTAATCCTTGCACAGTTTTCCAAATATGATTGTTATTTTTAGATGGGCCTGCGCATCAGTATAACATGCATGTCAGTAGGTTAGTTGGACTTATGTCAAATGAGAAATAAATGAATTGCTGAAAATGGCCTTTCACGATGTTTATTGATGGATATACTTAATTATCTCAATATTACGATATTTCACAAGTATGAGAATCAACTGACTCAAAGAAAGATTACTTGTTACTAGACTCTCCTACATGGAAGGAACACGCTTTCTTGTATTTTTGTCCGTAGCCCTAAAGATTTGTACTTGAAAGTATGTTTTGTTTTGTTTTTTTTCTGGGGAGGGGAATCCGTCTGAAATCATTGACTTTCTTACTCGAAGGCAATATGTTCTCTTATAAAGACATATCTTACCGGCAAGTTGAAACGATGGGTCTTTTTGAAACATCGAAAATATTTCAGATACAAGTGGACCTACTTTCGAAATGTTTGCCCTGCTTGTTGTAAAAGATTTTTTGAACAACGGTGAATATCGAAGGTAGCACGTAGATATTGTTTTGAAGCGAGAAATAATAGATATTGAATGTATACTTTCCCCCTCTTCAGAACCCAAACCTCCTTGCCTTCTACAACGATATTCATTGACTAAGCAGGACAAACGATCAAAAATAATTTTGGGGTGCAGGGGCAAAATGGGTACAGTGACGTGCAAAAAACTGTAAGTGCCTCTTTGCTTTGCACCATATTGGCTTTGGAAAAAGGGCAATTTTTCTGAACAACTGACATTCCACTCTTGGAAAAAAAAGAAACCTGTATATTTATTATTTTTTCTTCGGGTTAATGGGTACTTTGTGTGAATAAAGCTCCGTAAACAGCCTTGAGTTTTGTTTTGTAGTTGCTATTCATACAATGGTTTTTAAAACTGATACTTCCAGACAATTTATTCGAACTAAGTTTTTAAAGCAACCTAGTACCGTTATTCTTGCTATATTTCTCGCATATTTTTGAAAAATCTACACGTTATAATATTTCAGTACCGAGAAAATATCAAGCATGCACGAAAGTTTCAAGTGCTTTTTTTTTCTTTTGATAACCAGAGACAAGATGGTAGATGTTCTTTGAACAACCGTTATTTTTTGGCGTGTGAACGCGTTTTTGTGTATGCGTACGGATGCAGATATTAATAACTGATTGATACCTGTGAAAGAATCACGTTTAATGTCAGGAACCTGCTGAACGTTTCGATTTACAACGTGAATCCCCTAATACCATATGCAAAATTTTGTGCAACAGAAAGCAAGATTGCGTGACAAGATGAAAAAAATCAGAATGTACTGGAACCGTGAGGTCCATGGTAGAGAGCTCTGGCGAATGTTTGGAGTGTATTTATGTCTCACAACAGACACTAAAAAAGCTGCAGCTACTACTGATGATGATGATGTTGTTTTGTTTAAACAAAGAAAAATACTGAATCCGTTTCATTGAATCATCTATTTTATATACTGGGTAGGAAATTATTCAATCGGCAAAGTTGGTACTTTGAGGTGGAAGAGTCCATTGATAAATTCAGAGAAACGAAAAATACAATTTACTATGTAGAGGGATTGACAACAAGCTCATATTTTCATGGGGGTGTATGTGTATAAATTTATGCATTTCAAGATGATATTTCAACTGTTCTCTCATTTATGTAATCCATAGTTACACAAATATGCTTCAAGATATCAGTGAAGACAGGGAGAAAGAAATGGAGAATTCCTTCTAAGCAAAAATTGACTTATTTTTTATCAATATTAAGACCAAAATACATAAGTTTAGTACATATCTATTCATCCATCAAGTACATCAAATATTGTAAGATACTCGTAGCCTACTAACAGGATGAGCAATACAAAGTCTCTGTGTGCATGTGTGTGCGTGTGTGTGTGTTCGTGTGTGGTGTGTGTGTGTGTGTGTGTGTGTGTGCATAAATATACGTAAGTATATATGTAGTGTGTATATATGGATGTATCTATACATATTGTTGGGATAGTTTGATGAATGAGGATTGAGTGGGGGCGAGAGTAGAAAATAAATCAGAGAAAAAACTATTTAAATCGATATTAGGACTGAAATTCACTGTCCCAGATAATTCAACATTTTTATATTCATTTTATGATTCAGGAATATCTCTTTTTTTTTTTTCCTTCTTTAGAATTGAATGTCTTCGTGGAAACTTTATGTTTTGAAATTTTTAAAATCAAAGTAAATTTTTCCTCCGGAGTGTTTCCGCAATTTCCGCCCGTCGAATCGCAAATTCATTCAGGTATAAAAACAAACTACAATTCACTTCCTTCAAGATATTTGTATTTCTCAACTGTGTTCTTTCTGTTCGGTGGATTTTTTTTTCTCACAATCAATGATTCCCGACTTCGGACATTTTGATTTATTATTCCTTCAGTTAACAAGACCATTTTTCGGTAAAAGTTCATTGATCAAAGTAATTCTTGCTCTTCAGCCCCAGGGTATGGTTATTTATTTGTTTTGTTTTTTAAACATGAATTGTGGATTCTTTATCATATTTCATCGTACGGAAAAGCACCATGACAAGAAAAATATAGAAGCGGATAGAAATTGAGAAATAGCCGATATAACTGTATCACTGTCATGAAAAGACCTCTATTTATAAAGGGTGTTATTCTTTCAAAAGTGTGCATATATAATGAAACGGAAACAAAGCATTTTATCTGCTTGGTTGAATTTCTAAAAATATGAATCGAGGTTTCTTCATAATTTCAAACAAGAACGGATATCCAAGCCAATAAAAAAAGGGGGACAAAAACAAGTGAGTAAAAACCACAGGATGAAACTGATTTTTTTGTGAATAATGCTCTATCAGTTTACACTGTGCTCACGATATGTAAAATGTAAAAAAAAAAAAAGCTGATGACATGGCTTCAGATCAAATTTTGATTCACTGCATAAATGGTGAAATCACTTCTCATTTTATTTTTTACACGACGTTTCCTTCTTTATAAATGCAATTTTGTTACTTATAGCTATTCTTAGCTGAACTGCGCGGCGCCAGCAGAGTAGGAAGTGACACAGGATGAGGGGGGGAAACAGAATGATATTATTGGAAAGGAGGAGAAAACAGAAACAGAAAAAAATGTGTACCTACGAGTAGCGAAAGAAAAAAAAATCAGAATTCTCTGCAAGGAATTATTTTAGCCTCGTTTCCGCTGCCAATAAATGGTTTCCGATTTAGACAAATCACTTGGAAGTTACTTTTTATCTGGTTCCTGAAATAACTTCCGCCTAAACAGTCGTCAGTGGAGCGTTACTAAGACGTATTGACACCCAAGTCGATCAAAGTAAATATTACTCAATGTTCTTAGAAGAAAAAGTACTTTTCTTCTGGTGCATGAAGTAGCAACGACAATGTGCCAAGTGGAAGCAGCAAAGTAGTAATCGGGCAGACGTTTTTTTTTTTTTAGCGCTATGTCTTTAATATGTGCAAGTCAATTTTTTACACAATTCGACGATTTTAATTTTATGATAACTTTTGTAGGCCTTAACCAATTTCAATGGATATTCATGTAAGAACCTTTATTCGGATAACATTTCTAATCACGCCTGCGCACAAAAATTGTTTTGAGGAACACAGGACGAATATTTTGGGGAATCTTTTTCTTTAAATGTGCAATGCCCGACTGAGCTGTAGAATTACACTAAACTCTACAAATAAACATAATTCGCCCTTGAAAAATTTTTCTTACGATAAAAACACATTTTCCATTTCTAACATATAACAAGAATTCCACTGTTGAAAAGGAAAAAATATTTTGAATGTTTGGCACAAAAGAATAAAAACAATAACAGTACATATGTCTCCTTGCTTGATGAGTTTATTTTTCAATAACGAGATTAGCACTTTGAATCCACCCTAGAACCAATTTTTCAAGCAATAGTACTTAAAATTGAGGAAAGATGGCATGTGTACATAATAATAATAAAGAAAACAGGACTAGTGAGAAAAGTTTGAACCTGCACAATGAGTTAATATGATTGTAAACATTCAGAGAAAATATTGGAGACAATTATTTTAGCAAAAACTAGATGAAAAATATTGATGCACTCGTAAAATTGAACACATTATGAGATTGTATGCCACAACAAATATCTATTCTGTATCACTGCATCAATATTTTTTGTCTATTCTATATCAATAAATGTGTCCAGTATTTCGAATATGTTTCATCAATTACATCAATGATTTTTACAGGTTCGTAATTGTTCCACTGTTGAATCAAATACGACTGGATCAATTATTTATTCGGTTTATCGAATGAGGTTTTGTAACCTAATACTGTATCAATAGGTGACTACTTTTTTGTTTTATCTCAATTTTACTAGCCTGTGTTTCCTTTTCAAAAGCCAAAGTATGACAATGATTTCTGCAAGCCATGGAGGCTCCTAGGACTGAAAGGTTAAAGAAGCTTGCCATGAACCAAGCTCCCTATCAGGTAAGCAGGACTTGATTTTCATAATCATCATCATCGTCGGACACAGACTTTCCCTGGGATTCGCCATACTTTACTATTATTGATGTCACAGAGCTAATATTTCCTAAACTTGTATAGTTTGCGTTGGTCTCCTATATCCTACCGGCTTCGGTTTGACATGTGATTTCTGGGGATCCATGCTGTACGTCGTAATGTTCATCAGTAGTCTTCCATTCCTGCAACATGACAAGCCCATTGCTCTTTGAGTTTCCCAACTTTTCTATGACGTCACTGACTCCTCCATGTGCACATTTATATTTATCTTCTCATTTGGAGGGTCAGTTGTTCGGTAAGTTTCCATGCTCCAACTCCATGAAAATGATCTGGAAGATGCATTAGTTTTATACCGTTTGTTCTAGGACTAATGGATTTGCCCATAACTTGAAGGTTATTCTCCATTACTTTTCAACCCTGTTCATTGGCTGCTATAAACTGACACTCCAAACAACATCGGAACGGTGAATTTGGAAAGAAACCCATATGAATACAATACAACCGGTTATGTTCAAGGGCTGCATTGCAAAAAAAAACAATACTCATTCAAAAATATGAAAAAAAACAGTCATCAGCAAATTTGTTGACATAACAATCTTTGATTTTTGATTTGTTAAAAACAGAAGAAAAATACGAACGGGATAGATTAATGCAGAATAAATTTAGGTAAAGTCGTTTCGGGGGCCCGTAGAAGGTGGATGTCAGTTACTTTATCCGAAAGCTTTGAATAATAAACAAGCAAAATATTGCTGTTGATATGTTATAAGTAGCATAACCTAATGTCACAAGCCGCTCTATTAAGTCCATATTCTGTGTAATAAAAAATATCTGCTTGATCTCCAAGACGATTATCGGAAGAACTTTTCATATTGAACATTTTGTAGTTGATGTTGTTAACACAACGTTTCGGCCGATCCGTTCCTAGGCTTTCCTTGGGTGTATCAACAGAATGTAATCTTTATAATAATAACAGATTTTCTTTGTATTCATGACACCTTAACCGAGCAGAAACGGCATATCATTCTAACTTTGCATCTCCACGATGATCTGACGAGTATCTGATAGAACAAAACCGAGTAATTTTCTCCCACTACATCACGAATTAGCGGTACAATTTACTTTACGATAGAACCATGCAACAAGCTAGAGAAAATCATGGAGTGATAACGGAGCAACTCAGTATACCAGAGGAAGGACAGGGGCCGGATATATGATAGAACCCATGAGAAAACTTAGATGGCAACAGGTCAGTCATATTGCAAGAACGTCAAACAACTACTGGACATCACAACTCACAACATGGATCCCCAGTGATCATTCGCAGAACCAGAGCACACACAATTCAAGATTGCATGACAAATTGGACAAGTTTAGGAAGACTGGCTCTGCGACACCCATGATATAAAAGTCTGGCAAATCTTGGTGGAGGTCCATATCCAATGACGGATGCATAAAGGCTGATAATGCTGATGATGACCATGTAAACTGGACCTTCACTTTATGCCACATGCCTTATTCTGTATTTTTGTAAATTCAATGACTCCATAGGAGAATGTTTTTTTTTGTTTTGTTTTGAATAGACAGCACTTTCTTTAGTTTTCTTACTCAACCTCATATACATATAATCGTGTTGGTATTTATCATTTGTACATTTTGGAGGAAAAGTCATCATATTGTTTTTGGTGTCCCTTGATAGAGAGTGTTTCATCTCCCAGGGATAGCACGATTATGAAAATTCTTATGTAATTGATTGAATGCAAAGGAAATGACTTGACATTGAGCTTCATGGCCGGTGAAGACTAAAACGGAATAAATGGAAAACTTCGTAGGTGGCCATTTCTGCAGGTAGAAACTGTCAATACAGGTTTTTCAAGTTCCCAAATCGGTTAGGCTGGCATAATGGTGTATAGTACGTATGTATTGGGCGTACAGGCTATACCAAACAAACTAAAAAGGAGGGGGGTTCCGATATTTATTAGTTATTATATTTATAACCCTTTTCAGTTTTTTTCAAAATCCTCAAAAAATAGTGTCTTTTTTATGGGGGCAGTTTGCAATTCAAGTTTATGCTAAAGTGAGCCCCAGCTTGTGTCAGTATACATGCTCATTTTTTTTTCTTGCATTCACTGAACAAGTGCAATAGGCGTAGTCAGTAACTGTTTGGACTCGGCAACTTGAGTTTAAGCAGTGGCCCGGTCTGTTTGTGTTCGTTTTGAGCTAATATGCTTGGTAAAAGAGAGAATCTATCTTTGTAAAAGCAAACATTCAAAACAGTGGAATTGAGAACTTCCCCCATCCCCACGAAGTGGTTTGACACAAAATTTGACGTTATTACAGAAAACAGACGTATTGGTCTAAGTCTTTCTCAGAGCTACATCGGCAAGTTAAAGAGCGGGGTTCTGGTGACTGGACATCCCAGGATTTCTATTTGTTTTATACAGTGTCCGTAGAGACAAAACTGTAATAATAAGAAATCATACATTCTTTACACGGCAAAAAACACATTGCCTTAGGCCACGTGACAAAGATATACATATACGTCTCCGTCTGTCTGTCTGTCTGTCTGTCTGTCTGTCTGTCTGTCTGTCTGTCTCTCTCTCTCTCTCTCTCTCTCTCTCTCTCTCTCTCGCTCTGCCAACATCCACCCCGCGAGTAGGAGCCATGTTAATGTCATGATCTCCTAAGATATGAGGTGACAAAGTGATAGCGCACACGTTAGAAAGAGAATAGCGCACGTAAGTGTAATAACAGTGGATACAATATACGAACACACCATATGTATGTAACACACACATTACCAAGAAAAGCTTACATACATACATACATACATATATTTATATATGTATGTGTGTGTGTTTGTTTGTGTGTGTGTGTGTGTGTGTGTGCGTGTGTGTGTGTGTAAAAACAATTACCCTTTATCATCATTATATCAGAAAATCTCCGATATCACAAGAAAAGAGGTCAGAATTTGAACTGGTTGTTGCAGTCACAGACTTCTTCAGGTGTCTACCATATCCAATATCATTCTAGAAAGCCTTTATTCAAATCATGATGATAGACTGTTCTTATTCTGCTGTGCATATTTTGGGATACATCGTATTATTTGAATATTCATTCTTAATTTAACCCTTATGTTTGTATTTTCTGTGCTTTCTATTCTATGATCTGGATTTCCTTCCCGAATTTGGATTATACTGATAAACATCAGATTAAATGCATATACTAGGTTTATATCCACTAAGCCATTATATCCTCGCACATACATATTCCTAATTTGATTATGATATACAATATAACATATAATGATCAATAAAAACGATAATTCCACTATTCTGTAATTTGAATAGAAATATATACTAGGTTAACAAACAGTCCATTTCAACATTAAAATAGAGCAATATTCTGAGGGCAGAACAAATATCATAAAGATCAGTCTTTTCTCCCTTAATGTCTTATCAACACGCATAAAATTGTCTTTTGGGAACTGTCTTCATCTTGAATGTTCTTATTAACAACACCAATTTTCCACTGTTATAAAAGTGTGTATTCCCGATAAGGATGAGTCAAGCTGTCGTTGATAAATGTCTTAAGTGATGTCAAAGAAGTGTTTTTGTAAAAGGTTATGCGGAACGAACAGATCAAGATGAAGGGTCAGATGCCCCTCACATTTCCAAGATGGAAAAACGTGAAATCAGAGTATTTGCATCTCAATATAGAATCTGCATAACCCTTTGGAAAATATCTCTATGACATTATCAAGATTATTATCACCCACAGATTGACCAAGGAGGTCTTCCAATTCAGAATTACATAGTGGATAGCGGGCATTCAGCCCTTATTCTCCGTCCAAACATCCCATCACCTCTATTTGCTGCCTGAACCCCTAAAAAGATGTGCAATACAATGCATTTTGTTTAAAATGACAACAGTGAAAAATAGAGCGCAAATAATTTTTACGATGTGCTATTATTATATCAGCAAAGAAAGACCATATGAATGTGAGTTAGGGCTGTATTCATTTGAAATTCTTCAGATATACTTTGATTAAACAGGAGAGTTCAGTACATTCAGTGCGGATGACCATAGGTCTCTACAAGGGTTGCCAATTTAGATGTGCTTTTTCTGTATCGATTCCGAAGGACACTCCGAAATTTAAAAATGAATTATTCAACTCAATATGCAATAAGAGACTTTGAAACATGACAATGTTTTTTCGTTTTGTTTTTTTGTTTTTTTTCAAGATATAAGTTTCAATAACACTGCATTCAAAAATTTGAGTGAAAAAATTCATTCAAATTTGCAGCCCAGACCCCCACCCTCTGGAGAACAGAATCATAACCGTTTATACACTGTGCGCTATTCTAAACATATAGTAAGCGGAAGTAACGCCCAAATAAGTGGAGTTGAAATATTCTGAAATTATTCATCAGAAAAATATGAAACATTAATCAAATGATGTGTAGTCCAAAAAAGACCCTTACATTAAATGAATGAATTTTGTCCAAACTCATGTCCATTCATTAAATGAGCTTGGGGACAACGTCAATCGTAAACATATGAAATAATCATCAATACCGTGATTATCTGTCGATGTTCAAATAAAAAATGTTAATTCTAATGTCGAAACATAATAAGGCGGGATCATCAGATCAACTAGTTAATTGCAGTGTAGGAATCCATGGATATATTTGAATCTTTTGAGATTATTTCAATGAAAGCCACCGAACCCATTGCAGTGGAGGATCCCATTATTTCATATGGTAGGTAAGAAAGAATTTTATCAGCAGAATCGTTACCTTCAAATAGGGAAAAGTCCATAGTTACTAACTGGAAAACAGAAAAAATAATATCGTTCATTATAGAGATAGATTCATCTTTGCATAATTTCTCATTTTCATGTCGTAATAAATTAAATGAAAACTGTTATCAAATGCTTTTCAAATTTAATTTCAACTCTCTTTGTAGCATTTGAAGGTATTTTTTTACGTTTTGATTCGATTTTAAATTGGATTTTGCTTCCAAATACAAAATCATCAGCGATACTCTGATAATCTGGAACATAATAAATTTTCCATTATATTGAAATATACGAAGCATATCATTACGGTCTATTCCGTTACAGCCTATAAAGACTTTTCAATTGACTACACAGAATTTTGATGCAAACAATACCATTTATAAGCCCCGTTCTCTTGAAGTAGAACCAATCAAAATTTCGAACGATAAAATCATTGATGGCTTCTACTCACGCGTAAATGCTGATACAGAAAATAACTGTGTCTCTCCATTTATTAAATGTGCTGTTCCTTTTCTGGTGGGCAGAGAGTGGGGTACCGATAAGAAATACTGATTACAAAATGTGATTTATTTCATTATCTTGAATGAGACCGTTTTGATATTATCCCCTGACGAAGGAAAATGAATTGTTTGCCATATTGTTTTAATGTCACGAATTGAAATTATCATCGCACTGAACATATGAAAGAAGATTGTTTTCAGAGAAAAAAATTATTCAAATAAATGGCAGTAATTACTTTTCTTTAGAGGAGTGTATGATTTTGCTTTTCTCGGGAAAAGATTGATATGAGAAAGGACAAAATTTATATTACAATTCCGCTTGAAATATTGATTTATATTCTTAGACTTAAAGCAGTGTCTCTTGTAATGTTTTCTAGATATAAAACAAATGTTTATTGAACACTGTATCTTAATTTTCGTGGAAAATGCACATGTATTTCGAGGAAAAACTTTAAGAGAATCATTTTATTATCTATTCATTTGATACGGGAAATTGTCTTTATTTGAAATTAAATAGAGGGAATGTTAGTTACCGATTTCAAGGGAAAAGTGAGTTTGTAATTATGCATCTATTTATGTATGTATATATGTATCAATGTATGTGTGTGAATATAGATGAATGAATGTGAGAATTGCAACAAGAATTTAGGGTATTCTAACAGTATGTGAAGAGTTTACACAGTGTTGACCTTTGGCAATACGCTTCAGGTTATATACCTTTTTCAGAACTCTTTTTTTGTGTTCAATTGATGGTCAGGGCAGAAATACGTGTAAAGTGTTGAGTTGTTTTAATCATCATGAAAAATAGATTCTTACAGAATACATTATCGATTTTAAACCAAGTATTGTTTTGTTGGCAATGAAGTATTAATGTAGCAATCATGGGGGCACAATCAGTCAAAAGTCAGGCAATCATGGGAATCCTTTGCTTTTACGTTAGGTTGTTAGGCATTTAGGATAATTATTCGTTGGTGGTGTTTGCTATTTCTCTCCTGCCATATAAAGAATGGGGAAAGGTTATCTTCACCTAACATCACTATCCACCGATAAATCCCTTGAAGAATACTTATTCATGAGGATACGAGAGTATTATTACACATATGTTACTCTCTGTAAATAAATAACTTACTCTATGTTCCCTGATCCCTACTCTCTCTCTTTCTCTCTCTCTCTTTATATATATATATATATATATATATATATATATATATATATGAATCTATATTTGCATAAGTGTGTGTATATGTGTATGTGTGTATGTGTGTGCGTGTATGTATGTGCATGTATGTGTGTGCATGTATGTGTGTGTGTGTGTGTGGAGGGCATGCGTGTGTAACAAGAAACTAAAAAAATCTTCGAAAAACGTGAGGGGTATACGTTTAATGTTTAGTAATCGAAAATCACTACACACTTGACCACCCTTTCTCCAAGTTAGAACACCCTCATATCTTTAATGTCAGTCTATCTGAGGACATGTGATGATAGTGGTACCTTCCCATTTTCTGATACAGTCATCTCATTCACTTTAGTTAACAATGGCTCCGAAAAACAGAGCATATTTGTGCAATAGCATCAGAGGTAATATCCATTGAGAGATGCAAAGTAATCTGAAACATTAAGATATCAAAATTGAAACATTTTCCTATCCCAGGGCGAATTTATTGACACGGGAGGTATTGTTTCATTCATAATTCATGGCATAAGTAAGCAGTGGGACCCATTGAATTATTCATGACTACTCTTTCCCTTCATCTTTGTTTTTTTCAAAGTTATTTTCATCACAACGTAGGCCTTCACTTTATTGCAACAAGCAAATAACATGGATTGGAAACAAATGATAAGATTCCAGTGGATATTGAATACAAGTCACTCTTGTCTGAATTACGCCCCGTACCTATAATTATTCATCTACAAGTACCTCTAGGACCTGCTGAAGTTCCAGTTTTGAAACCGACAGAATACTCCGAAAACAGACATTAACCTGGTTATCGATGTTCGAGTACATGACGTATTATCAGAAAGTAAGGAGAAAAAACCTCTTGGATATATTTATGGACTGTTATTTTCAGTCAAATTCACCATCATCGGGTTGCAGTAAAATTTCACCTTTTCCATTGAATGACGGTGGTGTTCCTGTAAAGATAATTCGTACATCAAACCTGAAGGTCCAACTGCAATATGTTTTAGGCTATACTCAGAACGCAGGTGTGTTTGGATATTCTAATTTCATAATGGTTGCATTGGCAGAACTACTTAAAGCTGATTGAGTAAAACTTTGGTTTACTTCAGCATGTTACACCGTGGCAACTTTTTCATCATTTACAAATTATATACAATAAAGAATTAGTGGATGTCCTATTACCTGAGTTGATTTCAACTCATGAGAAATTTATTTTACAACTCTTGTTCTTGGTCTGTGTTTTCATGCTTTTTCCAAATGATGGGCTAGTGATTTTAAAATTGATCAAACACCTCTTATTGAAATATCAATTCGTAATGAGCTCATCCGATCAGGAGAACAACTGATGAAGAATTTAGATTCATATCGAGATTTTTAAAAAGTCAACAAAATGTCATTTATCTATCAAAGTGTGTCGATATCTATTTATCCATCAATGTTTTTTACCAGTCTTCCATTAGTTCTGATTCAATTGCTTTTCTCACAGATTTAAGCCCATTCTGAGATCCATTGTGTTATTCTCTTAATCACGTTTTGAGACGTTTAATGTTTTTCGAATCGTTTACCGTATTGACCCAGACGATGATCATTTTTAGCATTCTTAGACAAATAAAGAATTCTAAACCATTTTCAACATTGTGCATCTAGGTGTATATCTTGAAAGGTAAATATTGCCCTTATATTTTTAACACAGTTAAATGTGATTGTTCAAGCGCTTCGAGAGACTTGGGCATATATCGTTTGCTGGACTTGAATAGTCAATCCATGAAAAATAAAGGGAAATAGGAGAAAATAATACGCAAATGGTGAGTGTGCGAGCAGAATTTGTAATGCAACAACTGGTATGCTCAAAAAGCAAAAAATGAGAGTTATGGCTATCACATGTTTATATTTTCGTACATTATCTCATGATAGTGGGATAGTTCCAACTGATAAGACATAAACTGAATATAAATTTGTGAAATTACGCTTCCTTTTAACTGTTTTATTCCGGTCTACATTTTGATGAATTATTCATCTTCTTCATTCTGTTGAATGACAATTTTAAATCTAAGTGGTGCTCGTTGATATCATGCAACACTGTTACTGTTATGATATCATTTTGTAACATTTACTGATGATATATCAATCGAATTTTAGCCTGAGTTCTCGCTTATGTTGTTCTCTATTTCTTACTTATACTCTCAAGTAATGCCTAGAGACGAAACAATGACAAACGTACAGTTACAAAACAGCACATCATATCGACGATGGCTGCTGATCTTCTGAAATTCCTGCCGATACTTTATAATTCCTTCGATATTCAAGATTCATTTTAGAGAGATAAGATCCCAATTGAAAAGTTATCCACCATTAGAGCAACTTTCATATAATCGTAGAAATTATTTTTATGTTATAGCACTAGATATTCATTCAGGTCAGCTTGGTTTGAACACAAGTTCACAAGACACAAAGCAATGATCTGCGGGAGAGTTTTGATTATGATACATTCCCAGAGAGGCATCTTTATAATATTTAAGTAAGTGGACACTTTTAGGTAGCTGCATGATTTTCCTGCTCCCAAAAGTAGAATGTTCGTACTTGTGGACTGAAATGGCGAAAACTTGGGAAGCAATTATCATTCATTTATACGGAAAAATTTTTGAGAGTGCCGAAAATCTGATTGGTCCTAAAAACGTGATTATACAATCACTGCATCCTCCTGATAGTCACATACGAAGTTGAAACATCAAAGCTAACCAAAAGGCTGACCCTCTAACTGAGAACCATACATTATGCACATGAGGGAATTATAGACTACAAGACAGATATATGGGGGGGGGGACAGTAGTCCCAGAAATTATGAAAACTTTACAAAAGTCAAATAGCTATGGGCTGGTCACATAGTACGAATAGCAGACAGCCCATGGACATCAGGACTCACAACGTGTATCCACACATCAAATGCAGGACCAAACTTGGAAGAATATAAGATTGTGAGTTGAACTGGATAGGATCAGAAAATATTAGTGACATCCATAACGGAGAGGCATGGCGAATCCTTGTGAAGTTGTTGCTCCTACGATGAAAGACCAATGAAGATGATGTTTGCCCGTGTAACGCTTATCGTTGATCTTTTACGAGCTCTAACGAGTTTTCCTGATACCTTCGAACACTACTTGCTATTCTATCGACAAAAAATCAAGTTTAAATGTGATTGATCGCAGGTAAAGTTCATACCTCTAACGAAGAGCAGACATCTATAAAGCAGAGAGTACTCGTCATGCTGAAGTATATCAAATCACTTAATAAGATTGGGAGCATAGATTTTTAAAAAAGAGAAAAGAAACAAACAAATTCTGAGCTGGTAAGACCATAAAATGTGTTTATCTATTAAACGTTTAAACGTCTATCAAATTACCAAAAACGGTTATACTTATTTTCAATAATATGAGTATATGAAGTATAAGTCATACAGTATTTTTTCATTTTTATTTTATTTACACTAGTCAATTTGAAATATATGACAATCTCGTTGAAAATAGCCATCCATGACGGATATATCGGTTCAGTACAAATCAATTTTGTTGGATATTTTTAGTCCGTTTCATTATTCGATTCGTCATTGATAGCGGTCATCTATTTACCGATTTCATCTAACAATGAAACAGTATCTATTCGCTCCTGATTTTTTTTCCATCAGGTAATCTTCCATCGCATTAGAACCTCTTAAAATTATTCTCTTCCTTCCAAACTATAAAAAAGGTCGTTCTGAATCGAAGACCCTTTTTT
Source organism: Thysanoteuthis rhombus (assembly GCA_963457665.1). Lineage (NCBI taxonomy): Eukaryota > Metazoa > Mollusca > Cephalopoda > Oegopsida > Thysanoteuthidae > Thysanoteuthis > Thysanoteuthis major. The sequence goes on from OY735199.1 coordinate 80,334,384, forward strand.
TTTCATCTTATTGTCACTTTTTGATCAATCAAAAATATCTATTGCAACTAAAAATGGTCAGGAAACGTCAAGAGTTGTCATCATTCGATACTTTGTTTCCAAATGCTAAAATAATGGATGTTACCTTTAAACAAATTTTATGAAAACATTCTTTCTTGATGACAGCTTTTACCTGATTCATAAACGGAATTGTAAGTGGATCAGAGACGACATGCCGTAAATGTTATCCTTCAGCAAAAATAGTATAACGGCAGAATATCCGATAAATTCCTTATGAAATTTATATCGAGGTTTCTTCTCAGTCTCTTCAATTCTATGTGAAGAAAATTCTTGTCTCTTGTTCATAAGCTTAGCGGTATAATATTCGAACAACTGTTCCAATGCTCATTATTTGAAAAGATGTATAGGATATATATTATTACCAAACGATATCTGATACGACAGAACGATCACACATCGCGTTGCGTTATATTGTTTGTACTCTTTCCTGAAATGATCTCCAAGTATGACACAATGAATGTATCATTTGACCTAGATATGGCCAAAATAACTGCAAATTCTCATTCATCGTCTATATCTCTTGTATTTCTTCCTTTTAACATTGTAACTATGTTATGAAGGAGAGATGATCATGAATTGCAGAGTGTTCCTTATTTGGAGTTTTACTCTCTCATCATGGATGTACAATTTGGCCTAAACAGCATGAATAGATTAAACAATCAAATAGAATAGGGTTACAGCAGAAGTCAAGTCTGGGACTGAGAGAGTTGCTGTTTCAATGGAACATTGCTCTTACCATTGAGCTAAATGGCCAACGTTAATGCAAAGGTCAAAATGATGCAATTCGTGATCATTTTCTCGGATCATTTGTTCCTTTCTCAATTCTGTAACTGTCGCATCGAAAGAAAAAAATACAAAAGATATAAACTGCAAATAATCAAGATTAGAATTTAGAGTTGAAACAGTTATTTTGGCCCTAACATTGCCAGTGGCTCTTTAACTTAATGTAATTTGCAACACTACATTAAAACAGCAAGCATATCGATCGCAAGTTCGATACCTGCAGCGGTCCCATTTTTTTAATTGTTCATTCTGTTTATGTAGTCTAGATCGGATGATACATTCACTGTGTGATAACAGGATTTCACTTCAAATATGAGTTTCAATATGATATGACACAATTTATAAGTATATATATATATATATATGTATATATATATATACATATATATGTATATATATATATATATATATATATATATATATATATATATATATGCATGTATATAGTGAAACATTTTCCTGATAAACATCTGCACATACCTGATCCATCGGTAAATCTATGACTGAAGCCTAGTGGTAAATTAGAGGGAGAACTTTATTTTATTAGAAAAATATTGAATTTTGAACAGAGCAAGTCCAAAACAGCAACATGGAACACAATGATTAAACATTACATTGAAAATTTTAAATCCCAATTCAGGTAATAACTGTTTCAGCGTACAGACCTTTTCAATTACAATCATGGCATATCCCTGTCTATAATTCTCTTCCGGTCGGTACGGAAAATATTGCAATGGATTAACTGCACGATTCAAGATATACCTGTACAAAGTTTGGTTGCAAATAGATTGAAGTCTCAATGTCACATAATCGAAACATTTGAATAATAACCGAAGTGAACCCGGCGTTCTGTCAGCATTTTCACAGTTCATAACTTAGTTTTATCGACCTTTGTTTGGATTGACAACATAAGGATCTCCGAAAGGATTTAATTTAATTTCTTCTGGAGATCTCCATAGCGACCCCCGGAAACCTAAATTGGTGTTCCAAGTGTTCCACCGAAGTCTGTCTTTATTTATAAGCTGTGAGGTTGTGAACACAATATTAAGAAAGAGAACAATAAATATCGGAAAAAGACAAATGTTCAAACCTACATTCGTTATGTTTGCCTGAAAATGAAGTAATGATAAAAATTTTGAATATCATATAACCTGACTTGAAGTTTCACCTGCAGATAACATCGTAAAATGAAACCTGAATTTCGTACATTATGATGCCAAAACCTGTTACTACATGCATAAATGTGAACATTAAATATTTGACTACCACGTCATCAAACTGGGTGATTTTTTCTACGGTTTTACGACTTTAGAAATTCCACAGATTGTGATACCTTTGTTAGAAATATAAACAATACCTGAAAAGAAAGGAGTGACCTTTACAGAAAGCTGAAGATGGCGAAACTCTCCCATTGACTGATTTTTATCACCCTATGACAAGTTTTGCCCTTTGGGTCACTGAGAAATAATGAACAAAGTTGAAAACAAAATTCGAAAAATAGTGTCTAGTTAAAAAAAAAATAACTCCAGTGAATACACAGCTAAAACTTGGTTTTCGCTGGGAACTTTGAACGTGTTTGATGATTCTACCCACCTGTGACTTCATTCATCAGAGAAACAGTTTAGAACATATTCTGTTGACCAAGGTAGTGGTGTCGTTCAAACAAATACCAGCGTCAAGAGTTCGAATTCTTGCAAAATCAAATATTTCCAACTTTGATTTCAAAGTCAGCCAATCATTCATCACTTGAGAGACTGGTACAGCATAATCTCACGAGAATCATATCCTTCTGATGATCATGTTCTGTACTAGGTTTAAAATTGAGCTGAATAAAAGATCAAGGTAACTTTGTTTATGCATAAATACATTCAATATCAAAACACCCAAGGCTTCAGATTTCGTTGAACAAAATGACAGATGCCCCTATAGCTCAGGGATAACTCTATTTGGTCAAGGGTAAATCTAGGAAATGTTGGAATGAAAAATTTCAGGCATTTTGCCGAACGAGCCATTATCAAAACTCCGATAGTCAGGGCTCCTTTGATATGGCATGTAAAGCTTCGAAACCTTCCCAGTAGGACTATTTCCCACTGTAAAATGGAGAATCAAAAATTAAATGGTAAAATGGAATCAAAAACGACAAAAAAAATTGTGTCAATTTTGAGTTTCTAATTCAAACAGTGTGTTAGATAAAAGACCATTATTCTCCCATTTCAGTCTTCACCAGCTATTATCGTCTGACGTTAAACGTTCCAAGATATTCACCAGACCCGCCTGACGTGAGCGAAACCAAGGTTGGGAGAACTTATATAGTTCGTCACACTTGTTTATTTTTTCTATCAGTTGCAGTTTTGTGTGATGTTTGTCGGGATCCTCGTGGTGAGTCGTGATGTCCAGTAAAGAAAATGAATTTTACATAGTACGAAAAACTTACGATCCAATATGTTAATAACGAGAGTTATTTATAATTTGTTGAATTTATTAGAAATTGATGTCTGTTTTTTTATATTTTTTACATGAATTATTCTTGCCTCTGTTGGCATTGGAAGTGGGTGCCTGTCAGGGTAGAATTGTGACTGCCCGATTATACAGTAAGGAAAGGAAATTTGTTTTTTCGATAGAGATTTTGAGATGGTCGAATGGGAGAAAAGACTATCATGCTGCATAACCACATATTAGGTGCACTTAATCTTCTTGCTATAGACAACATCATCGTCAGCCTTTCAACGTTTGGCCTTTGGGATAGATTTTTTTTCAAAATTCGCAAGTCCTCTCAACCGTAAGTGTCACAGAGACATTACGTCATGAATTGTGTATTTTGTAACGCCATCTTATTTTCTGCAACCCTCAGTGTTACGTATGATATTTGGGGATCAACGTTGTGAGTTGTGATGACAAGAGGTTTTCATTACCATCTGATTGGCTTTTGAGATTCGTAATCGATTCTCTGATCTATCTGAGTTCTTTTTCACTCTACGATACTTTGCTGGCATGCAATCTCTCCATGTGATGATGACGATGATTCTTCCTCGTGTTCTGAGCTCCAAATCTTTTGGTCAAGTTTAATCTTTAAGCTCTATACGTCGGTTTCGGAAGGATGCATTATTTATATACCCTCTTTTTTTCGACGAATGGGATTTTTTCTTCAAATATATATATATATATATATATATATATATATATATATATATATATATATATATATATATATATATATATATTGGAACGTAGACACTTGTGGTGAAACTAGCTATATTACCTATCACTTCTGTCTCTCTCTCTCTCTCTCTGTCTCTCTTTATATATATATATATAGAGAGAGAGAGAGAGAAAGAGAGAGAAACATGAAGATATGTGGATCAACAAACTCTAAACTCTGTATCCTGATGGATTAAACACTAAACATAATAACCCTCATCACACAGATTTCTAATTCACAAAACTCCTACTAATAATATCCCAAGATACATTCAATTCTGGAAGCTCCAGTGTCACCGA
>OY735199.1:80343724-80566224 GCA_963457665.1 Thysanoteuthis rhombus
CTTTGTTCCTGACATGATTGTTCAAGTTAGGATTGGCTGTAGTAAACTTTATCTTGAGGCCAACTTTCTTGGTTACTTCATTTACTTTGTCTAACATTATTTGGAGATCATTGGAGTTCTTAGCAAAGGGGACTATGATGGCTGCAAATCTGGGGTTACTTGATATTTTCCGTCTATCCTGATTCCTTTGTGTTGCCATTGCCAAGTTTCGGAATATTATCTCAAGATTGGCTGTGGAGAGTCCGTGGGTTGGTGTCACCTCATTTCACTCCTTCTTTCTCGTTGGAGGGGTTTGGAGTCTTTATGCAGCTTGATGAAAGACCAGCTGTGTTGGTTGATAAGTTGCAGTACTCTGACATATATGGGGTCTACACATAATTGTATTATTGAGTCAAATACTTTGAAAACAAACAGAATATTAGCCATAGTTTCAAGGATAATTTGAATAATTTCATAACAAATCGCCAAGATAAAATAATCAGAGATAATATTTGTGGAAGAAACATGGATAAACAAGATTGAAAATGGTACAAACCAAACCGAATGTCCTATGCCAAACAACTGTCTCAAATCGAATATTATATATCAAGCTGAAATATCAACCGAAGAGAAACCCCCAAATGTGAAAAGCGATATAGTAATATCTAAAACACCCTTGAAACTAAGATAAGCCAACCATATACAATCATTGATAAACGAAAGAAAAGTAAGCAGTATATCACTGTCAATGTGTTATTGGAGAGGAACTGATAGTAGCGACCCGCCAGTAAAATGGAAAATATTGAAACAAACACACATATGCCAAAACATTAGAACTCCATGTTATCTAAACTCAAAGAAAGAATTTGAAATTTTCACTTTCACATTCTGACCAAGGAAATGGGAAGCAGAACTATTTAATAGAGAAAAAATAGTTGCGTTCAAGTGCCAGGACTGCCCAAATTTCCTGTCTGAAAGCATAATTCAACACCAAATATACAGACATTCGAAAATTGACCACCATAGCTATTTCAACCCCCTCGATTTTTCTTATCAATAGCAGTAACATTATTATGATTTTATACCCCAAACCACTTCAAGAACAACCCAATCTTCTTTCAATAATCATCTTATATGCATTGAAATATAGCAAACTAAGAATAAAAAGAAACAGGAAAATCCAACTAACTTAGATCGTGTAAAAATGAACCCAAATACTTGGGAATAGATAAAAGTAAGATTGAAATACTTTCAGTGAGGAAATATACCACGAAAAGTTAATGTTTTAACAACAAACTGATATTAAGTATCTTCAGAATCTCAAGCCTAATTATAACTACGGCATGGATGAGTATTTCTTTATGTAAAACAGACAAAAAACATAACCAGAAGTAACCAACGAACAAGGAAGGAGAAGCAAAGAGGGAAACAAAAGATTTATAAATCGAATGAGAATGCATCGATTAGTTTTAAAAGGAAAAATCAGGCAGTGTATCTCATGTCTCACGCAATCGTTAGCATCCAATTTATATATTGTTTTGGTTCTTGCAAAATTTTCATATATATATATATATATATATATATATATATATATATATATATATATATAAAGTAAGAGAGAGAGGAAGAGAGAGGGAGAGAAAACGAGAGGGATAGATGTGTATGAAGAGAGAGAGGGGGAAAGGGGTACAATTTACATTACTACTGACCAGTCTCACAATATGTAAGGTTTATACAGCAATAGTGTTATTCTTCTGTAAGTCAATTTTATGATCTGGGGCGATGGATTTTTACTTTTTTTGCAAGTCGATCGAATATACATATATATATATATATATATATATATATATATATATATATATATATATATATATATATATATATATATATATATATATCGATGGAGAGATTTTGGGAGCTTCTGCTTGGCTCTCAGGCTGTTTAGCTCCATGAAGAGAGCAAAGTTTCATTAAAACAGCTACCAATCGGTCAGATGTCTGATTCTTTTTGCAGTCCATTTTATGATGATATTTTCTACTTTTTCTTGTCTCGGCCAAATGATATTCACAGCAGTGTGGTAATAGGGTGTTTCAAAATGATATAACACAATTATAATTTTTTATCGTCGGATCATATTTCCATTTGTAAATTTCACACACACACACACACACACACACACACACACACACATATATATATGTATATATATATATATATATATATATATATATATATATATATATATATATATATATATATATATATATATATATATACGTGGGATGGTGAAAGGAAATGTTGTCAGGCGATGAGGCTTTTGTTTGGGATATTTTATTTGCAATTTGTTAGTTTCTATCTTTCTGAATAGACAACAGAAACTATTTTATTCAAGTTGACGTAGTTAACAACCAGCCCAGCCTTATCTGCAACATTGAAAGAAAAATCTAATTGGAATTGTGAGATACTGAAATATGAAGGGTGAATTCGATTTGATACGACTAATTGAATAAACACATTTATTTGAACTCACTCCATAGATTCAACAGTTACACGCTTAAATTCATAGACCGCTGCTAACCGCTCGTAATTGACAAAAGAACTCTCCTGTGAATAGCATAAAAATTATAGAACCCTTTTGTGAATTGCATACAGCGATTATTTCTTTGATTTATATGAAAAAATCTTCAAAGGAAGTGACTTTAATCAAAGTTTTTTTCCTCTCGATACTGAAAAAATGATTATATGTTTATATATTTTAATGTTAAAATTTGTTATTAGCTGCAACAGTCGATGTTTCAATAGTGCACGTGACTGTTTAACCTGTATTTAAAGGGGACATTTTGTTTTTATAATCATCATTTATGTATATTTCATAGATCATATCAGGAAAGGTTTGTTGTCACTTGATCTTCGGTCAAAATCATTAATAGTAACTTGTTACTTCCACTGGTAGTCGTTTTTACAACATCCCTTCAGTATTTCAGCAAGATGTTCATTATTTTTGCACATGTTAGTAATGATGTCGTCTAGATAACCACCATTTCTGCGGCAAATCTTCAGATTTTTCAATCACTCCGGTATTAAACATGGCAAAAACTGACTCTTTATGTTCTACTTCTTTCCAAATTACGAGATACTCGTCGAATTTTCCACTTTCTTTGAACTTTTACGCTATGATCTACTGGGAATTCCTACATGTACTTCTTATCGTCCAAGCTAACTTCATTTGGTCTTCTTTGTATCAACTATCATACATTTTCTTGTTTGAGCTGATAACCTGAATTAGAAATCCGAAAAAAATGTCAAATGGCGAAAATATAGACAAAATGTCTTATGGAATCAGTTGACGCACCTCCGCTCAGTGTGATACATTCACTCTGTACTTTGTTCCTTCCTAGGAGAATCACGGTGAGGTCGAATTATTCACCCAGGAATGATCTGTTTGAAGATTCGTTGCTTTACTCGGACTATTACAAGGTGGAGTAAAAGTCACAAAAAGAATCAGAACAATCATTTTTTTTTCTATTTGAATATTTTTTTTTCTTCCACTCTTCTCAGATATATAAACAGACGCTTCAGAATCATTCACAGAAAATTATCAAATATGCAATGAGCAAAAATAATTTAATTTTACCTCGGTAACCTTGAATGGTAATCTAAAGAGCAGTTATTTGAACGTACTGACACTGCCAAGTCCGTGATTTGTTTGAGTTAATTCAAGAACTGGGCCCTGTTAGAGATTACTCACAAGCAGAGGCTCAATGTTTGATTGGAAAGGCTGAAAACCGTGTAGGTGTGCAGAAGATATACTAAGAAAGATATTTTACAAATTGTAATTGAGAACATAAATTTTTGAAGATGAAAGTGACAGGTTTTCGGAAAAAAATAAATCCGTGATAGGTTAATCAAATCTTTTTGGTTTATATATTCAATTGCAATATCCTTAAAATGAAAAGATTTCAATGTTTTCAACCCTCTGTAATCATTTTAGCCATCCTGCTCTATTTCTAAACACTGCTCATTGGTTAGTGTGTTTTCTAACACTAACAATGTTGATTATGTTTTTGTACACAATTGAATAAAATTGTATATACAACCAGATATCAATACTCTTCAGATGCTTTGTTTTGTTTTGGTTTTTGAGTCCATTTTCTTCTTCCATGGCCGAAATGGATACACCACTCCCTGTCGCTAATGTGAAACGGTCCACTCTTTGTCATCGCAACAATCTCTTCAAGAGATGGTCTTGTCTTTCGAATGCCTCATAGGATTTGTATAGCAAATAATCGATGAATAACCAATCTACCAAGCCTAGGGATCGAAATCATAACTTCAAAGACAGAAATGAACCAACCATAAAGACGGCGTTTTTATCTGTGAGGCCATTGCTCTGTAGGATACATCGATGAAAAGTTTTTAGTCTACAATGCCTGCAGCTTTATTATATCTGTCTGCTTTTCCCGAATTCTGTTTCTATACAAGAGACACGCCCACTTTATCGTCAGTGATTCAACGGTACACTCTATGCAGTGATACCTCGCTTAGCACACCATTCCCGTTCAACACCAACATTTTATCAAGAACTTTTTAAAATTATTTTGCTAATAAATAAATAAACTCAGTAATGTAGATTTTTTCAACTCTGTAGAAGTATAAGATACCGTCATGGAATTTCTAGAGTAGAAGTTTACTGTATATGATAATTAATATGTTATGTGTATGAAAATATATACATACGCGCACATATATATGTGTGTGTGTGTGTGTGCGTGTGCGTGTGTGTGTATATATACATATAAATATATATATATATATATATATATATATCCACACACACACACACACATTCATATATATATATATATATATATATACATATATATATATATATATATATATATATATATATATGTATATATATATATATATATATATATGGATTCCACACAGAAATCTGTTATACGCTGATTTACCATCATCAAGTGAGCAGTCATAAAAATTGATCTGTTTATCAATTGAAAGATATTCCAACGCCCTGGATTTGAATATCCATGGTTCCATGTTTTATGGTTATTAATATTCTATTTGGAAAAATACTGGTAGTTTATGTAATGATAAATATTGAGCTCGTAACTTCAAAGTTAGGAACGTATATAAGTATTTTATATCTACATATCAATATATATGTGAGACATTATATTAAACATATAACGCTATGCAATCCATGGTGCCCTCTGTATTCCAGTCATTGAAGCTATCATCTGATGTACGCTCCAGGCAAATGATTATGTATGCAAAGCTGATTTGCACTATATATATATATATATATATATATATATATATATATATATATATATATATATATATATATATATATATTCATATGGTTTTCAAGAAAATAAAAAATAAAACATTCACATCCGTCAAATCAAATAGGGACATTTTGAGATAGGTCATCGTCAATTTTCTATTGGATGAAAAAAAAATAGGACAGCTGTATTCGAAAAATTGACCAATGTATCATTGACATCTTTAGCTGGGACTGTAAAGCCCTCAATTAAGGTTCACATCCAGGTTTGACAAGTTATATGTCGTGCCTAATATATATATATATTGGTAGATTTTTAATGCTGTAACGATTGCGTTAATAGACTAGTGTCCTTAACTGTTCATTCTATTTATGATGTTTGGGCCCATTGATTCATTGAATAAGAGGGGATCATTCCAAATTTAGTGATATAATGCATTTATGCTTATATCTGTTGGATCAATAATTGCCATTCGGACTTGCCTATGTTTTGCAATCGCATCTCTTACTCTGTTGGAAGAATGTAGAATTTTTGCTTTGACAGTTAGAAGTATAGTATATGTAGGAAGTCAAGTTATTGGTAGAGCTACAAAAAAGTGTCGGTGTGGATAAGTTGGTGGTTGCATGGACTATTTCTTCCGTTGCAGGGTTGAAATAATTTAACGCTTTAAGGGATGCTGTTGTATGAGACTTTATTGTTTATTATAATATCAGTGCTAAACATGTCTCTGATATATATATATATATATATATATATATATATATATATATATATATATATACGTATATATATATATATAGATAGATAGATAGATAGATAGATAGATATATACATGTGTGTGTGTGTGTGTGTGTGTGTGTGTGTGTGTGTGTGACTGTGTGTGTGAGTAGAGGGCAGCAACGTATGTGGTGAAATTAGCTACTGTTTGGTTCGAACCGTTTCTTCACGTTTTCTTACTTTAAACTCAGTCGTTCACAACTTCAAATTTGTTAATAAGGTAGATAACTGATTACATCTCATCCATCTCGTCTTTTGATTTTAAGAGATCATTCACATTGTTAGAAGTTTCAACGATTTCGAATATAATATACGATGGAAGGAATAAGTTTTCAAAGTTTCCATATCTGATCAATCCTTCACAAGATATGAATACCACACACCAATGATTTAGAAATCATCAACTAAAATCGTCCAATGAGGTTTCTTCAATTCTTGAAGTTGGTATTGCTGGCCATATACGAATGAATGAATCATATTTATAGCTAACACCAATTAAGCTGAAAGGCTGCATTGAATCTTTTTTTATGAGGAGAAATGTATTTTGGGTTTGATTCCCGCTATAAACAAAAAGCTTTTAGTAAGTTGATTCAATTTGATGAATGGATCCCTTAGTTTGCACCCCTGAATTATTTGCGGTGAGAGTTCTTGTATTTTTCAAAAATTCAGAGCTTTTCCAATGATCACCACCCGAGCGAAAAATATAATTAATCTATTGATCAGCCCATTTTTTATCTTTCTAATTAATCAATTCAACATGACATGCTGTATAATACGTTGGTCACGTGACCGTTCAGACTTTTGTAATCGTACGCTCAACTTGCGATATATTTTTAGGTATGCAGTAACGTACTTTATCGTGGAACCTGAGACATTTTATGTCAAGAAACTCTAGAAAATAAAATTCAATTGTAGAAACAAAATTACAGGAATCGATGGAGTGAAGCTCTATTTGCACAAAAGCGGAGCAGAAATTATATAAAATATTCATGATGTTTAATTCATGGAGTGAAAATAGAACGAGTTAAAAAGATTCTTTGTCTGGGAGGAAAAGAAGAGAAATACAATAGGGTAATTATGAGTATGCTTGTCAAAGTATCCAGATATATACGGGGTAATTGAATTTTCGTAAAATTTTATATTTATTTCCTCAGCGTACAACTCATATATTCTGTTATGGAGAACTAACGGATTGATTTTACCCAGGCTGAGAAAAAGATAGCCAGATTCACAATTCTTTCCCTCTTGAGACGTCTCCTTCATTGGACGGGACACGGGGGAAGCTAGATACAGCTATCATAAGACGACCAAAAATACACGAATAATCCATAATCCAATGCTCTCATGTAGAGATTACGGCAAAACAAATACTTTCCAGTATTTATCCAAAACGAAATAACTTCATTAGGATATTTTTCTTTAGTTTTACCTCCGTCAACAAAGTTGGAGAAGTGTATATAATTGGCCGAGTCTTTCAATCTCTCTGCCTGTCTGCACACACGATATCTATGGATGTACTTGGTGGATGATTAACAAACGTTGATAATGGAGTAAGAGGATTGGTGTTTGAAATCCAATGTGGATCGGGTAATCTTGTATCAATTGTATTTTTTGTACATTTATATGTACCTTCATATCTGTCCCCTCGATATCTCCAGAAGTTCTCAATGGATATCGTGATAAGATGGATAATAAGCTATAGTTCTTTCTTTTTTTTTTTTTTTTTTTGAAGCGGCAATTGATGCACAATTGCATACCCCCATCGTAGTTATATTTCAAAGCCACAGATTATCACCGTAGGATTACGTGCATCAACAGAGTATCTCTGACTGTTGTTGCATAATCTTTTTTACTTTACGTGAAAGGGCGGGGAAGAAACTTCAGAAGAACTGACGCCAGCGTACCCTTGTCCAATTACATCATCTGACAAGAGGAATGCACTTTTCTGGGTGCTTTTCTGGATGGTTTTGCTTCAGGTTCTTTCTCTTACAAGTAGATTGATAAAGAGTGGATTGTTCAATTCTTTTATTCATCCCCCCAACTTTTAATTGATTGTTCACTTTCTGAATGACAAGATATTACCCATTTGGAGTGAGGGAATTTAATATGTTTTACCTGAATGATGATTAGGCAAAAGAAAGGCTCCCAAGGGGCGTATACATCTGTCAATGCAATACAACACCTAAAAAAACGGAATTAAAATTCAATAAGCAGAAATGAATTTCGGATGTAGATATTGAGTTACTTCCGTTGAAATCCAAAGTCAGCCTCTGTTTGTTTATTACATCTCATCCTGTAAAGATATACGGATTATTTGTAAATTGAAAAGGAATTCCTACATTTGATCAAGAATGTTATCTCTACATTTGTAGTTCATGACCAAAGCTATCCCCGAAAATTCATTCAAATTCCTTAATATATACATGCATACAGACAGACAGAAACATTCACAGATACGAGTATATATATATATATATATATATATATATATATATATATAGAGAGAGAGAGAGAGAGAGAGAGAGAGAGAGAGAGAGGGAGAGAGAGGGAGATTTTCTGACTATTCACAGAGATGGAAAGTTTTTTTAAAATTCCAATAATTTATGGGGTCGGCATATTTGATGTCTTTTTTCTCTCCTCAAAATACTTGTCAGGCACGGAATTCATTACGTCAATTTTCTTGTCAACTCAAAGGGTGCTAAAAAGGAAGTAATTTGAGAAAAGCTCTTACCAAAATGAGCTTTTCCCCTAATCTCCTCTCATTTAGAGCGACATCATTTGCTTTGTCTCGGGATTTCTTTTTCTGTTTAATGTTAGACAACTACTTTCATTAGGAGATAATCAATCACTTGTCTCCACGCTGACAAGTCACAATTAAACGCAAGCCTGATTTCATTAAACTGACCTGTCACATCAAAACTTCTATCTTACAACCTTTGATATTTAAAGGTTAAAATGTTGGCAAAACCAACGGAAGAAATACCCAATTTTAAGAATGTTTGAAGTAAATCATGAAATGGCAGTCAATGGCTGGTCGCCAAATGAAGCAGCTCATAAGTCATTTTCCATCTGAGCTTTTGCCAGGGCTGGCCCTAGGTACCGGCAATGCGGGCAGTCGCCCAGGGCGCTAAGTGGTAGGGGTGAACCCAACGTGTCTGAGACAATACAACTTTCTTAGTGTATATAGAACGAGCGAAATGTAAAAAATAAATAAATGAAAATGAATAGAAAATCAGTCAATTTAGACCATATCTTGATGTGAATTTGTTTTTTTCAAGTAATGGGGTTTCTGTTGTATTGAAACTAAGATGAATAATACGCCGGAGAAATTTTTTTAAAAGGCCGATATAGTCTTAATTGGGCTTTTTACATGGCACTTTGGGGCGTCAGGATATCAAGGCCGACCCATGCTGTAGTCAATATCTGTGCTTGAGTATACCAAAATGGTTACAAACTGCTGTGGAATGTTTCAATTATGGCACCCATTAGTGATTCATAAGTGTTGTTATAACTAGTTTACTGTTACAACTTGTAGATTTCAAACGAAGTGATTTCAGAACGAAATGGTAGTATTCACGGTAAATGTTTAGCTTTGTTAGGGTTACGTTTTTGTTTAGTGTTAGGCTTTGGTTTATGGTTAATGCTTAGGGTTAGCGTTATGTCGAGTATCAGCGTTAACGTAATTGCTCAGACTTAGCATATGGTTTGATATCTAAGGTAAGTACTTTGTGTTGGTGTTAGGGTTACATTTACGGTTAATGTTTATCTTTGTTAGGGTTATGTTTTTGGTTAGTGTTAGGCTTAGGTTCATGGTTAATGCTTAGGGTTAGCGTTATGTCGAGTGTCAGCGTTAATGTGATTGCTCAGACTTAGCATATGGTTTGATGTCTAAGGTTAGTGCTTTGTGTTGGTGTTAGGGTTACATTCACGGTTAACGTTTAGCTTTGTTAAGATTATGTTTTTGGTTAGTGTTGGGCTTAGGTTTATGGTTAATGCTTTGGGTTAGCGTTATGTCGAGTGTCTGCGTTAACGTGATTGCTCAGACTTAGCATATGGTTTGATGTTTGAGGTTAGTGCTTGGTAATGGAGTTAAAATTATATAATTCGATTAAAACGCAAATACGAACAGCAAACTCATTATTATTGCATTGGTAGTTTTGACCCTGATGAAATAGTCAACGTGTCCATGTTTGTAATTCATTATGGAGAGTGTAAGAATCGGATAGAATTACATGTGTGGTGACCAATAGAATCACCAAAGAATTAAATTTATAAACCGGCATATCAATGAATTTCCAAATGCAAATATAGTAAACAGAATCTTCGAATGGAAGAAAAACAAAAGTACAGACTCCATCATCCCTACTTGTTTTTTTCTTGTTTTTTTATCGCATAAATATTTTTCTCAGCCCTTTTCTTATATGTTAATCAAATTACAAACGACAACCACTAGGAAAAACGTCAGTCACTTCACCCTGCGTGATTGTTCCTGTCTAGAACTAAGAGGAGAAATTGAGGCATGCCTTTCCACGGAGCATGTGCAAAACGAGAACAAACTACCCCAACCGGAGTTCGAAAGTGTCTGACCGAGTGTATCCTCCTGGCCGTTCCAAGCTCGGCCATCAGCACCTCCCAGGTGATTTAAATTTCCTTTTTCAAATCTATGTCTATTTATCAAATAGAAAT
Organism: Thysanoteuthis rhombus; assembly: GCA_963457665.1. Taxonomy (NCBI): domain Eukaryota; kingdom Metazoa; phylum Mollusca; class Cephalopoda; order Oegopsida; family Thysanoteuthidae; genus Thysanoteuthis; species Thysanoteuthis major. The sequence continues at coordinate 80,354,476 of OY735199.1, forward strand.
ACGGTGAACCGAATAGCCTTGATCATCTGATGTGGTGGGACTAATAGAAAAAAGCGGATATATATGTATATATATACACATATATATATATATATATATATATATATATATATATATATATATATATATATATATATATATATATATATGCCCTTTTTGACGTTCAAAAGACTCGGGCAGCTATTTATATATATATATATATATATATATATATATATATATATATATATATATATATATATATGTATGTATATATATGTGTGTGTGTGTGTGTGTAAATATATAAATACATATATATATATATATATATATATATATATAAGTAGCAGCCAATGTCTTTTGAACGTCAAAAAGGGCAAATTATCGCATTGGCATGGACTAAAAATAATGTATCAGGAGGGAATTAATACGGGGTAGCTCAAAATAGGTTTCCTATTTGGATTCTTTTTGGTAACTGTTTTCCTGTCTATTTTTTCTCTCATGTGTAACAACCAACACGATAAAAAAAAAAACGATCAAACGTATCGATACACCCCCTATCAACAATAATTTAACCAGCAATAACCGGTCAGGAACAGTATGAATAGTTTCCACGACTTTTGCTACTAAAACTTCTATCATTGGAGAAAAAAAAAACGTGTGCACACGCACCACCACACACATATACATTTTTAAAAAAGTGGTGAAAAAAATCAGAATGTCCAGCTTACTGTGAGCCACTCTCTATTATGGTCGCAAGGAACTAAAAAAAAAACGGCACATTTTTGTCTGCACTCTAAATCTGGAAAGACACCGAATGCTATTTTGAAAGTCGATTGCAATTAGTTTCATTGTCCCCTTACTTTCAGCTGTTCTCATTTGTGCACTGACCAACTTGAATGCCTTGGTCATATCATGCATCGGTCAACACAATCTCAACTTCCAAATCAGATACGCACTGAGGCATAATTATTCAGAACAGTCCCTCACGATCCGACCACAAATAGTAAAAGCTGTTTCCATATTCTGCAAATTTTGTCATCGGTTGAACAAAGAAAAGGTTGCAAGACAGGAGAGTCCACGGCTGAATGAAGAAAGCACAGGAAAAAAAAGTAATTCATTGCTACCTGTTACTGGCAATAAATACACTAAACTTTTATTTTGTCAGAGGTAGTTATTTTGTCTGATATATATATATATATATATATATCTTTGTCATCATTATGATCATTTTATACATCATCATCATTAGCTATCAAAGCTGGATGAGGCTTTTCTAAGGCGTCCCATGCCAACTGCAATAGTCCTAAGCTATGCAATTTTTTCCGTCTCATCTCTTTCATCTGATACATATTTTTTTCCTCTACTCCGTTCGTTATTCGTCTAGCTTTCTTGTGACATTCTTCCTTCCTGCTGTATGAGTCCAGCCCATCCGCGTTTTTGTTACTTAATGACTTCTATTGGATATTTTGTATTGTCCTGCTATTTGATTGTAACACATGCGCACACACACACACACACACACACACACACACACACACACACACAAATGTATACATATAAGTGGTATTGAAAATGAAATTGAGATCCAACAGAAAGATTTTAAATCGTATCATTTTATATTGAAACTATAAAGGAATTGATCCCCCGTTATTACACGGTGAATGTTCAATATGGCCTAAAAAAATACACGGAATGAACAATGAGAAAAAATGGCTGCTGCAGGAATCGAACCAGCGACTGATGGGGTAGCTATTCCAATGCCGAGTTATGCTTACTGATGATATGTATGTGAGTAATTGTAAGTGTGTTAGATTGTGTGTATATGTGTGATAATTGATAAACATAGGAACTGCTGAGGTGACAGATGTAGTTAAAATTGTCTGGCTCTTCGTCCAAATGAAAGAAATTCAATGATAATGATTTTCAAGTCAGTTTGTTTTCATTCTCAAATATATACATATACATATACACATATACATATATACATACATATATACATACATATATACATTTATATACATATATATATATATATATATATAAATATATATATAGAGAGAGAGAGAGGGAGAGAGAGAGAGAGGGGGGATACACACACGCACGCATGCATACACACACACACACACACTATATGAATTTGTAAGGTGTTGGCTTGGCTTGTTTAACTGACCCGTTGCCATTATTTCCTGGCGCGGGACCCATTGAATATATGAGAGGAGGTGGCAACAATCTATATATCAGCAAAATGTGGCTAAAATCACAAATGAAGATGTAATTTTTGTGTGGGTTATATAAGCAAGATTTTTAACCCTTACATATTATTTCATCTAGACTATATTATCAGTCTTATTTGTTTTCCTCAATGCAGTATTCCGCCTGCTTTACTCTCCGACCTTCTCAGGATATCTATGGTATTTTAGTTTGTCAAACTTTTATTTTGATGGAGGTATGCTTATTACATGCATATTTGTAGATTGTAATGCTAGCTCTCTGTACTTCCCCCCTCCCACGTATGTCTTACGTGTACGCCCTTCCATCGATGTGAATAAATCTAAGCGACATTTTCGGATCTCACTCTCAGAGACCTTTCATTAACAGGCAGGGAAAATAAATACTGCTTCCAAACAAGTATCAGCATTCGAAAATAGTACGTGCAGACTTGAAGAAAAGTCAGTATGAATAGCAGTAGAGACGTTGTGAGAAGAGGGTAAATAGAAAAAAAAGCATGTAACGTTGGCTCTTCGTGATACTGGATGCGAGTTTGAATTTTATTTTAGGGGTACATTTCTATATCCCACCCCAGCTGCTTACATAATGGTTGTAAGGTGTGAAAGCGACCCAGAAATTACCATCAAGGAATCAGATGAAAAGGAAAATGTGTGAAGATATTTAAGTAGTTAAGGATTTTTAACTAGAACGTATGTATTTTTTCAAATAAAATCAAATGTAAAATCAGGGTACCGAAACTGATTTAAGTCAAAAGTTCAAACTTCGTGTTTACACAGTTATGGAAATCTAATTTATTTTTCCAGTTCAAAGAAAAATTAGGAATCAAAGCTAATTCAACTAAATGGAAGAAGCTTGTGAAGACATACTATCAATTAAATCATTTAAATTCTTTCGGAAAAAGCTGAAATGTTTGCACAAAAACAATAGATTAAAATCTTTCCTTTTTGAATGTCCTCAAATCAACACTAATTTCACGAGACGTACATACACAGTCCTTGACTACAACACAAATTGCCTTTTTCTGTTTTGGATTTGAGGAGAAGGACTAAAATAAAATTTATCAATTAACAAATGCAATAATGGCCAGCTGGAAGATCTATTGGCAGTAACATTAAGTTAACGTGACAAAATGAAACCATAGGGGTGTTCATGGATTTCTCTTTAACTTTCTTATCCATAAGCCTATTCCTTTCGCAAAAAGAACCTTTGAAAGCTTTTCCTTTTAGAATAACCTTCCTTTGCACCCCTGTTTTTATTGGAGGGAGCTTCTGTGTAAAAATTTGTTTTCAATATCTGTCAGTCAGAAACTTGAGGAACTGAATGCTTCAAAAAGATCTACAGTGACTTCCAAAACAGATGACAGCAAACTTTGGATCGATATGTCAGCCGAGTAGTGAGTTGTGTCACTTAGCAAAAGTTGTTAAAGATGATAGTGCATCTGCCAACATGGTGATTAGAGGCAACAGTAAGGAGTTTTACATGCAGCATGGCCACAGCAGTTGTTGGGAAAAAAGGATTTAACTTATAACACTAACATATTGGTGTGCGAGTCTAAAATCTCTCACAATTGCTTCATGTGTGTGGTCATTATGAAGATCACTAACTAAGCTTGTTAGATCAAAAGCGAGAATTGTGAAGCACTCTGTGGAGTTGAAACAATCCGTCGTAGTATGGGGTTTCACTTATAGCTTACAATCTACTTCATCGTGTTGTGGCGCCCAGATATTTTCTTGCTTTGTCGATAATAAGGCCATGACTGGAATTCGTAAAGTGAGGATCGAACTCATTATCACCAAAATGGGCTGTAAAGGTTGTCTATATCCAAAAGAGCAGTCTTTTTCATGGACATCCGTGTGATCACTCTTTTAGTTGTCATAAATTTCATTTACCTGCGACTAAATTTCCTTGTGCTTATCATCATTTTGATCTCAACCTCCTCCGTGTATTTATATAAATAATTCATTCTGTATCGAATGAAAAAGCATAATATAATTTCTTCATGTTTTTATACATGTTTTTAGTATCTTAATAATGTGTAAGAAAAATTAAGGCTGAAAAAAAAAGTGCACAGGAAGTATATCAGACTGGCTTATTTGAAATTAGCAAATAAAACATTTTGGAATTGGATATCTTTTAATGTTTCATTATTGCACAAGATAACGGAAAAACATTATTTTAAGTATAGAAGAATTTATATGCTTGATTGAATTAAGTCATTCACCGATTACTCTTTATTCAACATTCAATCACTCCAGTGGTTTTATTCAACTGCAAATCAATTTTATTTCCCCATGGTTGAATCCTAAACCAGAAGTTCTGCCATGAAAGAAAGACGTCCTTTTCATGCAGGGGTTGCCTTTTGTCGAAACAATTCACATCATTAGCTTTAGTACAATTTTTCATGAATTACTCGTCGATAATGTTTCAGGAGGATGTATTTGACTTTGGTAGTGAAATCATGATGTAATTCAGTGGTGCTCTCTGTCTCAATGTGCTCCTGTGCTACTGATGGACAAAAACTCCGAATTAGTTTAGTGTCGGTAAAAATCAACGAACAGCGAGAGACTTCTAATTACAACATACGACCACCGGTAACAAGTAAAATTTCTCACTTTTTCCCGTTCAATGCAACAAATAAATGGATAGAAAATCAATGAAAGAAAATTGTAAGCTATTATCATCTGTTCCATCTTCTTTGGTTCTCTAATTTTCCCAACTGGGATCAACCGCATTCCCTATATTGTGCCAAAAAGCTTCCATATATCCATTGCCCTTTACTGTAATTTTTACAATATTTTTACGTTTTTGCGCATCCGAGCACTCCAAAAACACAAAGTGCCATCCACTTTACAACATTACTCTTTCGCTCACTTATGGTTTGCTCAAGTTTCTATATTTTGAAGCATTATAAGATTTGAAAAAACCGACGAAAACTTATAAAAAGGCATAAATCTTTATGAATGTAGATCACGGCAAAATTGATGGACAAGTACATTCCCTTACGGATTTGGAGCCATTTATAATTCGCTGACCGTCTCCCAAAATCCTTATTTCCTCAATGTGAGTTAGAATAAGGCAAAAGGGGGCACAAAAATGATTTTTTTCCTGGGAAAGTGATTGTGTTAGGGTCACGGATTTCCAACCGGCTGTCTTGTTCTCGATACTCGTAACATGATAGAGACTTCTGGGAACGCGCGAGAGTATGCGTGCAACCTCCTATCTAATTCATCATGGCTGTGTGTGTCGCTTACAATTATGTTCGGTTTTATGGAGGCTCGGTTAATTCAATTGTGCTAAGTAACGGATTTTGGTATGGTGGATGAAGTATGTCTAAATATTTCAGCAGCTGTCGACACCTTTCTTTGTGTAAACATCTATCAGATCCTGCAGCCTTTTTCCCCTTTTCACTGACTATCGTGTTCTGACAAGTATCTTCTTCGCTTCATTCACCGACGAGAACAATCGGACGTGCTCCACGTCAAACTCAATGACTTGGCATCTTGCGTCTGTGGGTGTTCATAACTTTCAACTATTATCGAAATCGAGTACAGAGGCACAGAAAGGAAATGATTATTTCAGCCGATCAAGCCTTCAACAAGATATTTATTTGATTCAATGTTTGGTATTTAATATCATTCATTTGTATTACTATTTATATTTATCAATATTGAACATTTACTTTTAATTTCCTTTTACATTCATTTATTTATCCGTTATTATACCACTCTCCTCTTTGATCATGTTAACTGAGCAAAATGATGTCTGATCCGAAAAATTAAATTCTTGCGATTTGAATTCCCTCACCATCCGTAAAGTTCCAGTTATCTCCCTTTGTTGGGCCGTCCCAGTGATCATAGCTAACAACTCGGTTAGAGAAATAAATCCTTCGTTGCTTCTTCTTCTTCTTTTTGTGTCTTTTGAGCGATGATCGTACACGAATGAGCAACTTGTTTTTCCAAGCAATATTTCGATATTGGTCTCCGCTCCTTTGCTTTTTCTTGGCAAATTTGCACCGGTGTGCACTTTGATCTTATTGACTTGTTGGTCTCTTCTTGTAGTACTTGATTGATGCCCATAACAAAATAACAGATACAGATTTTGATTTACATACTCACATATGCCAACAAACACACGCATGCACACATACACACACTCACTCACTCACACACACACTCACATGTACTCACACACGCACTCACAGTTACTCACACACACGCGCACACACACACACACACACACACATATATATATATATGAGGCAGGTCCATAAAGAAACATTCAAGGCAGTGTGCTAAAGATATGTGATAGTATGTTCGTGACTAAATCTAGGACATTGACCTTGAAAAAAATTATGTCCGTTATTTTTGGACCTACATTTGTCCGTGTGTGTGTGTGTGTATGTGTGTGTGTGTCTACGGAGCCTAGAATCTCTTCCTGTTAAACAATGCAACGTTTTTGTTTGTTTGTTTTTTCTTTTGCATTAATCTGTTCCATATCAGGGGAAACTTTTTTTCGAGATAATCCAAACGTTGAAGCGGGCCTTTGGGAAAAATCGACTGGGTTTTACGCTTTGCCACAAATCTTTATTGTTTCATGCTGGATGCTTCGTTTACTATGATAACATAATTAGAATCAGTGTGTATTTTGTGACCATCTAAAAATGACGCAAATATGACAGGCATTGCTTCTTTAATTATTTCGTAATAATATAAAGAGAGAGGAGTTTTGAGGGTACGGGAGATAACTGGGGATTATCAAACAATACTCTGCAAACAGTGGTCATTGTTTCCATTCACAATGATAAATATGATCCCACGAAAAATTGTGTATTGGTTTGTTTTTTTTGGTTTTTTTGTTTTGTTTTTTTTTTCTTTCAAAGCAACATGATTCTGGGACGATGTTCTTTCGTTCTGCCATAAGACAAACGAATCATAACAATTTACAATAAGTTTTTCTACCCCAACATTGTATTTCTGGATTGATTTTCGAAAAGTACATATTGATGCAGATTCTGGATATCTAAGTCTGGTTTGAAAACAACGTTCTGTGGACATAACAAGTGTTTGAAAAGCGTTGATTTGAAATAATTGGGTGGAGAAAAATATTTTCTATGACTGTTAATCGAATTGTTCTGGCAATTTCAGTTCAATTACCTTTACATATTTCTTATAATCCCTGTACTGATCACAATAAAAAAAACCGTACATTCCATTGCTTTAGACATGCCTCCAACGGATCGACTTTAATGCACCAATGATTACAATACGATAATCCTCACTATTTCTTTCAAAGAACAATGAAACTGTTTAATCATCCTCAAAGTCATGAAATTTTTCCATTATTTGAGTGCAGCCGAGCAATACTTTATGCATATATTTACTTATATTCTTTTCCATCATTTGACTGCAGCGCTGGTAATTTTCTTATTTTTTTATTGTTTTGAACTATAGCTCTATTGTTATATAATTGAAAATGAATAATTACATTTTACTTATAACGCTTTCATTTAATCATGACACGTCATGCATGTTTCAATCTTCTTTTTTTTCCCGCAAGAAAGCATCGTTGTTATCAGAACACAAATTGGACGAGGTTGGGTTACAAGAGAAACAAAACAATTGTTACCTCTAAAAATTGAACCTCAAGTTGCACCTCCCGAATAGCATATATTTGCTCTGCAACGACAACAATACGTTGAGCACGCACCTTGAAACGAAGTGCAAGCCACACAGCCAGAACAAAAACATATCACTGCTCAGTTATTATTCGATGAATAGTAGCAAAATAACTCTGAACCAAACTGCCAGATGATATTGCTGAAGAGGATGTGAAAGAGGACTATGCAATTGTGTTCATGTGTGATAAATCTCGACTGGAAGAAATATGAGCCCCATCGGACCTGTGGGTGAAAATCTGATTCTATGTGTCTATACAACTGAAAAAAACAAAAAGTGCTATTCTGCTTATTATTATATGACTTGTAACCAATCAAAATGGTGCATCGAAGCCAGAAAATCATTCGTTAACAATGAGCCGTTACAGAAGCAGCACACACCCACTTCTTCTTTATCGAACAGCTCAGTCTCCTGTTTAATCTGCAGTCCCAATCATCGATTACTCAGCCTTACATACCATAATTACTTTTTGGTTCAGCGAGCGTTACGACGATTTAATCCATAAATTAATGGTAATTGTGTCTGAGTTTTACGCCATCCAAGACCAATTTTTTTTAATGAAACTCTTCGTACATAAAGTTGTTGCAGAAAAGTTCAAATAAATTCAATGCGGATATAAAATACTGTTAGCTTATCGGTCAAAGCTTTTGACACGTCCTAATGTCTCAGGTCCCAACTTCAGAGAATTTTAATAAGATTTATTCTGGCTTAAGATTTCCTGCAAATCAAATTGTTTCCCGGGATAGTTTTTGTTCTAACTCCTTCACCGAATGTCATTAACAATGTCCAGTGTTTATTGCATCAGTGAACATAACGTTTGAAATATCTGCTTTGATCTCGACGTCATTTAAATATTCTATTGATTGGTAAATTATCCGTAGGATATAGCATAATTGTATTAAAGAAAAGAAGAACCAAGGATGAATGCTTGCAAATAAAATCTGGTGCAAGGTTTGTTTTTTTCCTACACTTTCGATGAATGTAAGATTTTTATACTGGCTGAAAACACAGTTAACCATTCAAAATGCTCTCTTTTGCCCCAATGAAAGATCCTGAATTTAATGACCCCCCCCCCTTTACTTGATAATCCTTACCATCAAGAATTTTTTGATAATATTTGATTTAAATATCTGGGAAGATCATACTAAATAGTTAATGTACGTAAAAATTAGGAACTTTATATTTTTACCAGAATTATTTTTCTGAAATAAAGATTCTTTTTCTTGAAATTGAGTTCTTTGCTATTTGGTATGACCCCATCATCATCATCATCATCATCATCATCATCATCATCATCATCATCATCATCATCATCATCATCATGTCTTTTAAAGTCCAGTGTTGGACATAAACCTTCGCCGGGATTTGCCTCACTTCTCTATCATGGGCGTCACGGAGCCAGTACTTCATGGATTCGTCCAGCTCGTCTCTCCATCTGATATTCTGTCGGCCTCAGTTGTGCATGTGATCTCGGGGGATCCATGTCGTGAGTTGTGATGTCCATTGGTCGTCTGCCATTCTTGCAACATTGCCAGCCCACCGCCATTTGAGATTTTCAATGAATTCTGTGATGTCCCTGACTCTTGTGTTTTCTCAGATGTACTGTGCTGTCTTGTGGTCTCTCAATGTGAGGCCCAGCATTATTCTTCCATGTGCACGTTGCATGGTTCTCAGTTTACGGGTCAAATCATCATCAAACATTCAAGAGAGGATTTTTTAAAATCTAAATTTCAAGAACTAATCTACTACTTGTGTTTTCTTTGTAACCTCTTCGAGGATTTTTGGGCTCAACTTCAGTCGTCTTTGCGCTATGACAGAAGGACTGGCATACATTTGGCGAATAATTAAGAGATTGAAATGGATGACTCTTCAACAGTTGCAGAATTTAAGGAATAAGAAGTTGGCTTTGATCTGTACTAACCTGAACTTTCTCTATGGTGAATTTAACACATTTGTTAATGACAATATTTTTTGTACTAAATACTAGTAATATTTCTTCAACTATTGATTGAATGTTTGCAGATTTTCAGTGACTGAAAGAAGACTGTTGTGAAACCGGTCACTAGAGACTACTAAAGCTTTTTCTGTTCAAGATTAATTTTTCATTCGATAAGTAATTCTGCCACATTTTCTGCCTTGTACGCACTTCAACAATAGCAGGTATCAACTCAAACGTAAGTCCTTGTCGAAAATATTTGAACAAACATACGTTTTCCTAATTTGGCCTGTTCTTTAAATTTCAATTAAAAACCTTACTCAAAAAATAGCCGAACGCTATGGAATCAACACAACGAAACATGCACCCAGGCATGTTCTGTGGTTGTGAAGGTTATTTTTCAATGGAAAATACAAAATGGGATCAAATTTTCCATTCAAGAAATCAAATATTGATTTTATGTCCGGTTAAATATTTTGATCAGGATATATATATATATATATATATATATATATATATATATATATATATATATATATATATATATATATATACACTAACACTTAGACACACAAATGAGAGCACCCGTGCGTACTTTCGGATATAAACACCTTTGTATACGTTTTTTTGCTTGTTTCTGATTGAGTGCGTGTGTGTGTATGTGAGTGTGTGTGTGTGTGTTGATTTAGAAATGAAACAAAGCAAGACACGTAAAAAAAATGAATAAAAAATCGCAAAAAATTATTCAAAGATATGAGATTTGATATTGACATAAACAATCAGTAAAAAGGAGCCAGTTCTGAAGACATCACTCTAAATGTAAATAATAATACTTATAAATCATACAAAAAAGCAAACAACCCTCCACCATATATAAACACGGCGTCAAATCACCCAGGACATATACTAAAAGAGATATTAGAATAAATATATGAATGCATATAGGATAATTCATCAAATATATCAATTCTTAGCAATATAAACTATCAATACAATACAATGGTAAAAACAGCAGTTCTGAAACAGGAATGAAGTATAGACTAAAGAATTGGTAAGAAATATCAAAAACTAAGGAAGCAGGAATAGACATAGTGTAATCTACCATACATCAAAATTTAAAAAAAAATACGTGATGCATTCTTTAAACAAGTAAGCAAATAGTTCCCTGTAAACAAATAAAATACAATTTTTATTCAACACTAATGTTGTAAAGATCAACTATCAATGTTCCAGTAACATCAAACAGATAATTAAAAACCATAGATAGAATAACAAATAACATACAGAAAATAGAAGAACCCAATGTGATTGCCGGAATAATGATACAAGCCAACTCAAGCAAGAATGCTTAATAAATAATGTCAGATTCTAATTGACGGTCACAGCCGAAGATGAAGAAAATGTTTCGACGAATATAAATAGAAGTTACTGAAAATACCAAGAAAATGTAATAGTTATCACTAAACTAACAAATCAACAATATAATCACAATATATATGGATATTGAAAGGAGAAAGGAATTCAATCATAAACAACAACATAATTCCTAGAGTATACCTATATAACAACACAAAAAGATGCACATCGTGATTGAAAGAAAAATTGAAAGTTATATATTATAAACAATCTGAAAAAATTCTTGATGCAAGAAGCGGATCGATATGTACGTAGAGACCCAAAAATGAATACATACTACGATATGCAAAAAGATTAAGATTTTACTGACTGGAAATACATTTTCTTACACTAATATTTCCTTTATCCCTGAAATGTATTATTTACAAATTAAGCAAAACGCCCGCATAAGCATCTCTTTGAACAAGAAAAGGAAGTTTGTAGCATTATAATTTGCTTCTATTAAACTTGAAGTACTTCTTTCCTCAACAAACGTTTTAACAGTAGATTTATTCTATCAAGTAAGACAATCTTAATGTAAAAATCACAAGACATCATCTTTTTTCAAGGTTGTTTAAGAATGATAGTGATCTTAACAATATTATAATTCGCAAATGTAGACGACTGATTCGTTGATATTTACAGTGAACACATTGAATCAAGTTACCAAACTGAAGCAATAAATAATGACTATATCAATAAATTGTATATTCTCTATCTCATCTATTTACAAAACATTGAACACTATACTTAAATTACTCACTAAAAGACACTTCATTATTTAAAACGTACATCATTTTCTCCCGAAAATACAAAACTCTAAAAAATATAAGTCTTGTCTTAACTTCATATCGTAAGTTTGCATAAGTGTCCCTGTTGATTTTACGGTTTCATATAATCATATAATAAAAGTAGAAAATAATTCCTGCAACCATAATAATATTCCTCAATTTTTATCAGGACCAATAAAAATCTATGAGTCTTAATCCTTAAAACTACATAGTATAGGATGGATTATTTCAAAGTGTATTTTGTTCAATCTTTGTATTATTGAAATGAGAGTCCGTCATGGAAGTTGATGCGTTGAAAAGGCAGCCAAAAACAGCACATACCCCCTCATTCAGCAGAGCAAGAAAATACAACTCGTTCCAACGTCTTTTAGTTGTAGATATAATACTCAGTGGTAGACGGAACTATTTACACCGGTAAATGTAGAGGGTTTCCGGAAATACGGATGATAAACGTTCTGTTTGGCGTTCAGGATCACTCTTCAATTAGTGTCTCTTGCAGCCAGGCCACTCAGGCGATTCAAGAAATCAGCCCTCTGGTTAGCGTTATTTAGCACAGTGTATAGATCGGTATCCTCGCAAGGAAGATTGATGGAATCTCCATTGGAGACTCTTTTCGTGATCCCTGGATGCTTGCAACATGATATTCCCATATATTCATCTATCTAGATATTGACCAGACCCGACTTTTCTTAACTCCGGCCATCATACGGCAATTGATCTATCAAACTACATTTGGCCATCAATCAGACCCAATAATCACAATGAATGCAATAACAAGATCTGTCTTGCTGTCGACCAAAAAAAAAATTGATTCTATAGAGAATCTGAGGATGTGATGAATTTCAAAAATCAAAAAAAAAATATAGGCTGTAACTTCATGATAATCCCATTGGTGGATCAAACTTTCTCCTTTGACATTAGGTTTTACTTTTTCAACTATAATTGTGAAGTCACTTCGGACCTGCAATTTACTATGAAATTTCCCAATCGTCCGTCTACCTTGATATCAAACTCTGAGAGCCGGTTCCAATCGATCCTCATTCATAAGGATAACTTGAAAACTCTCGTCGCAACCTTTTGAAATCAGGTAAAGTGTCACAAATTTTAGATAGTCTTTATATCGTCTGGAACATTGATAGAGGTTTCTTGGTGAATTATGTTCCATGTCTGTGTAAACACCTTGACGCTGATTACTATAAAATCAAGTCATTATTTGAGATTTATCTAGATTAAACAAAGGGATTGGAAGCCCAATGTTCAAAGTGACTATGAAAAAAGCATTGATTATGTTTATTCAACTATTTTATGTATAACTTCCACTACAATTTCAAGTTACAACATGACTTCGACTTGCTTTTAAAGTGGGTGCTATACAACACCATGAAACGCAGGAGATCGTTGAAGAAGTCCTCATCAGAACGATAGGAAGGAAATACACTACTATGAGCTACTTCAGGACAACCAACTGATCGATTCGAACAATTTCTGTTCCCAATTAGACCAATGTGAGGCAACCGCTGATTAAAATAGTCTTGGTTCGTTCAACAGCAACAACGTAATATATTGAGATAAATCCAGACTGCACATTTTTCCAGTGATCGAACAGAAACTTGTACTGCTTGGTTTCGAGATTTTAACTGTATATGCCACAAAGGGGAGATATCACATGATCAAATTACCATTTATTAGAATCTTTACAGAATTCACCGAATAAAAAAAGAAAAGAACTTTGGATTCCCTGCAAGAGAGCGAAAAGCAGCAGAAGCAGCTCTTTACCAAGAATGATAAAACGGTCTGGGAAGATGGAAATATAAAATTTCTTAAAAGACATCCAAAGATAATGGGAGGAAACAGCAAATATGTTCCTCGGTAAGTTTGATGTCTGGAAGGAAAAAAGTTCTCTTTTATACTTAGTAAACCGAACAAACATTTTACATTACTCAATCTGATTTGTAAATACATTTCCGTTCACGTTTACTCTCTAAATAAGGAACACATGGTTATGCTGACTTATGAATTTAATTTATATCGACAGACTGACATAATGCGTGTGCGCTTGTGTCTGTGAAATCCTGCATGTGTGTACGTACTGTAATAGATTATGTTCTATTGCATATTTAGAGTGTTCGTTGCACAAACTTAAAAAATGGAACAAAACGTTCGTGTACGTGTGTAGAACTTCCTCTGTTGTACCTGTACCGACATACATATCTTTTGTTTGCAAAACATACAATCCGTGTATTTTCAAGCACGCACCAAACCGTATCGAACCACACACACTCACACACACACATACACATGTGCACACCAATGTAGTGAAAGAAATAATGTTTTTTCATCTGAGTCATGATGATGTTAATATTTTTTTTCTTTCAAATAGCTTTCAACAAGTCTTACTTTCGATTATTATGAATATCCACATATTTGCAGAATAATTTTGTTCTGTCTTCCACTTTCTTACCATTACAGATCAAAGAGTTGATATCAGTGTGAAAAAAAAATTAACAGCATGCTTATTTTAGGATTTTTTTCCCTTGATTGATCAAAAGTATTGACCCTTAAAAGAACAATCACAAAATTGAGGAATCTTGAAGTAGAACTCAGCCTACTCTCCAGTACTGCTAATGGTAAAGGGAGCGACAATTTGACACGTCTGAGTGAATTTTGACGGAAAATAAACGTTTGAATCTTTGCAGTGTAAGAAATTACTAAATTAAATTTTGCAACTCGTGAGTTAATTTCTTAATGTTCCGTGAAAGCAATTTATGTATTTTAAGTGAAATTGCATATCTGACAGCAAAGGGGCATTCTTTAGGTTTCCACAACTTTTGCATCTCCTGACGTACAGGGCACGCCCACAAGAGATGTCATGGCTTCTGTTGCAACCAGAATAGGTACGTTGCTAACGGACACGCTGATATAATCTGGTATTTTCTATGTCATGTTTCTTACGATAGCAACTTGACAAAAATCCTATCACCGAGATTATCTCTATTCATTTTCGTTTTGAAAGTTCAGTTAATATTATGTCAATTTGATAACTTGGTGTTTTTCTTTCAAAAAAATGCCGTATTTCAAGATGATTGGGTTTTGTTTTCTTTAATTTGCCAGCCATATTTTTAACATCCTTGTATTCTTAATTTGTTTATGTTACTTCATGATTGGCGCAGGAAGAGCTATAGTTCCTACACATATGATTTCAAATTGCAAATTAGAATATCCAGTTATTTCACTACACATAAAAACGCGTTTAACCTGCCCATATTAGACGATAATATAGTAGTAAATCTTATCATAAGTTTAACTAGGGTATTCAATGTCCTCTGAATGGAATAAGTTGAGCCACCATTTTTTTAAAATCAGTTATTGCAATGCATTAGAGGAGGTTGCGTTGGTTGCTTAAAAAACCAAGACTGCGTTGTCTGGACCTATTTCTCTTGGGCGACGCCTATTATCCACCTTATGTCACATTTTGCTGCAGTGGGACAGCGAATGGATATACCGTTTGCACCCCTCTTCCTGGTTTTCTTGGCAGGATCAAGGTGTAGTATCTGTTCCCCGGCATTGACCGAGGAGCCAGTACTGATCCTTGCCTGCCTAATGAGCCAGAGAGGGAGTGTGTGTAAAAGACCGAGTTCACCGGTGCAATGCGTTAGCCAATGAAGTTTTACCGAGGCTACGCACTTTTAAACGCATCGGGGAGCCTTTAGACTCGTTCTTCGGCTCTCCTGTCATTACTCAGCCCTGCTGCAGGGGTTGGTTTCCCCGGAACAGCAATGTTCCATTGCACTAAAAGGAGCTGGTACCCTGGTGGATGCTTTTGTAGCGGAGGTTGCTTTGGTTGCAAAACAAACGGTAGCCGCATCGGCTGGAGCAATTTTTGAAAGGGGTTACCTATTCTTCCCACTTTAAGCTCGACCTTGTGTCAAATTCAGCTGTGGTGGGACAGTAGATGAATAGTTTCCCCGGAGCAGCACTGCTTCTTTGCACTCAACGGAGCAGGTCCCCTGGTGAACACTTTCGTGGTGGAGGTTGCTTTGGTTGCATTGCAAAACCGAAGCTGTGTCGGCTGGAGCCATTTTGGGATGGATATCTCCTATTTTCCCCACGTTAAGCCTGGCCTTGTGTTATATTTTCTATGGTGGGGTAGCGAATAAACAACAACTCTTTTTCTGGCGTTTTTGGCAGGATCAGAGTGTACTGTCTGTTCCCAAGCATAGCTAAAGGAGCTGGCGTGTGTCAAAGACCGAGTGCAATGCGTTATCAAGTGAGTTTTTACTGAGGCTTAGCTGAGCTCATTGGGAACCCTCCTGTTCTATTTCTATTACTCGGCCAAGCTGAAAGGAATATAGCACCCCAGGGCAGCACTGTTCCATTGCACTTAACGGAACAGGTCGAGACTTGTCCTGATGTTTTCGTGGCGGAAGGTATTTTTGGAAGGGTGTCTCCTATTTTCTTCACGTGAAGCCCCGACCATGTATTATAATGTGCTGTGTTTAGACAGTAAATAAATAGGAAGCCTTTTTCAGGCGTTTTTGGCGGGAAGAACGTGTAGCATCTGTTCCTGGCAGAGACCGAGGCCCCGGTACTGACAATTGCCCGTCGAATCAGCTGGAGATTGAGTGGTGGTTGATATCAAGACCGAGTGAGATGGTGCAATGCGTTACCGAAAGAGGTTATACTCAGGCTGTGCACTGCTAGGCACATTGGAAACTTTCCGGTTCTCTTTTATTACTCAGCCCAACTGTGGAAAAAATGGTACTGTCGAGCAGCACTGCCCTATTGCATTTGACAGAGCAGGTCGGGACTTGTCCTGACGCTTTTATGGCGGAGGTTGCTTTGGTTGCTTTGGAAACCAAAGCCACGTTGGCTGAAGCCAGTTTTTGGATGAATGGTCCTATTTTCCCCACGGTAAGCCTCGACTTTGTGTCATATTTTGCTGTGGCGGGACAGCGAATAAATACCCCATCCAATACTACGAGGTAAGATCAAAACCTTTGCTTCAGACCCAGACGCTGGCATTATACCTCTGCTCTACATAGAACCAGTAGGTTAGTAAGGTTTGATTTAAGCAATATAGTTACTCAAGCATAGTTCTCCATCTACCGGAGTGCTCTATTCCTTTGTTAGAAGAGCATTATATATATATATATATATATATATATATATATATATTATATGATGTAATGAAGGTTGACATTTGGCGAAAGAAATGACTTGAGGTTACTTAGTACATTTCGAATCCTTTATTGATAGCTAACTATCTATCCAATAGTAAGACTTGTTCAGAAATCCTGGCGATGAATGGTGCGGGAAAATGACGGCAAAATTACATCAAGCAAAGCGTAGTTGTAATGTAAACATATTGTATCGTTTTTCTGCTTTTACTGTTGGTAATGGCGATGTTGGAAAACGAACGTGCCGGCAAAGTTCCAATATAAAACATTTCAGAAGGGAAAAAAGTCGCAGCGGAAGCATGCAAAGTTTATTATGGAATGTTTACATGGGTCAAAATTGCAGATAAAACGTTAGTTACCTATCAAGAATTCAAAAAGTGCTCATCTGCCGCAAGCATTTATTTATTTTTTTTTCAAATTCTCAACTTTCTTTAAATCTTATCGGATTTATATCTATCTATCCAGCACTAACAAATGTACATGAATATATCGAGTTGTACAGATCTCTAATTTCATTGTTTGTATTTTTTCAATTCGCTTTGTTTCGGCTAAATCTCACGTTCACTGTGTGATAATAGATCATCTCTGGTAGAGCATCAAAGATTATAGATTTCCAAAGATTATTCATCTATTTCTTAGTAATATATATATATATATATATATATATATATATACATACATACATATATATATATATATATATACACACATACATATATATATATATATATATATATATATATATATATATATATATATATATAGTTTGTCATACGAATAAGAGTATGTGTAGGGACGTGTTTATTTCATTTTCATGTGTTATTCCCTAACGGTTTTCATTGTTTAGTAATCGTTTGAGTGGGGTTGGTGAATGAACAGGTTTTTCCATAGTCCGTCTTCCTTCGATACAGTGCTTGCATTTCATCAGAGTTTATCCTTTTCAATTTCTCTATTTCCTTTCATTTGAGGTCTAAAGAGATTACTGTCTCTCTTCTGAAGACTTCATTTCGTGGTTGGGCTCCAATATTCTGTTCCTATTTTTTTTCCAATCATATTATATATTCTGTTTCCTTTTTGGGGGTCTAAAGAGGTTATTGTCTCTTTTCAGAAGACTTACAGCATTTCATCTCTCAGTGAGGCTCCACTTGTCTGCTTTCCATTGTTTTTTGATCATATTCTTTTTGTCTGTTTTCTTTTTTGGGTCTAAAGAGGTTATTGTCTCTCTTCAGAAGTCCTACTGTATTCCATTTTTTAGTGGATGTCCATTCGCCTGTTTTGTTTTTAAATAAGTTAGGCCTATCCTATTTGTTCTCTTCTTCATGTTGGGGTCAGAAGAAGTTACCATAGAGATAGGTCTTGATGACATGTGCAGGTAAACAAGTTCGAATTTTTACTTAACCCTTTTCCCAAGTCTTTGCGTGGGGGATGTGGCACAGTGTTGAATTTTGAAAGCTATTGACGGGATATTGCTAGTACTAACAAAAATATGTACGGCATATGAAGCTGTTACATTTGTTAAGATGTATGATTGGACGGATTCTTTGAAACCAACATTTGAATTTATGAGTCAGATTCACACTGAATCTTTATATAAAACATTCACATTTTTTCCTTCAAGTTGGCTTGATTAGCTATTCAGATTGATAGAAGATTCGTTTTTCAGACCAAGTGGCCATTTATTAGAGTGTGTTTCAAGCGTCTGCTCTGTGTTGTTAGTTCGCTTTTATTTTTCAAATCCCTCTATGCTTGTAAATTCAGCATCTTTGAGAAGTCATGGCCTCCAAAGCGGATGCACTGTTTTATAGGAAATATTTTTTATTGTTTTTTTTTTTGTTACACGCACACACAAACACACTTGCATACACAAACACGTAAACACATTTGCAAGGGATCTCAGTGTTGCCCCTGAAAGTGTACTAGAACATCTGACGGCAGGTATGAATTATATATTTTACCAAAAGTCTTCGTGCACAAAACAACTAGGTGGAATCGTGGTAGCAAGAAAGATTGCTCCAGTGTATTCAGTGTAGTAAGTTATGTGATCGAATCTTGGCATGGCGACACTGACCTTGGCAAGGTTCACATGTACTCCTTGATAGATATATAACAACCTGCAAGTACCGATGGACAGGTCAGTATAGTTTATGCAGCTGTTCGAGTCATTCTTTTTATAATGCAAATATTTGGATTTCTGATATGATGAAATTTATAAAACAACTTCTCTCTACCTCGAATAATATTTGTTATACAAATAACAGGCTTGTTTAGTATTATCACAAGAATGTAAATTTAAGGGAAAAAAACTCCCGAATGGCTCAGACAAGTATCTTTTATCTTTTCCAAATATTGCTCCATTTTTTCAATAGAATCTTTTTGCCAACTGCTCATAACACTGGAAAGGGAAAGTCATTTGTTTTGTAAGCCTGGTTCGTTCCATCTTTTACTCCTCTCTCAGTAAAGAACTTTTTGGGCTCATCCCTTCATGACATCCAGGTATGCTATTTGTTGCAGACAACAAAACATGCGGATATATATATATATATATATATATATATATATATATATATATATATATATATATATATATAATGGAGTAGGGATTAGGTACACAATAGGATTTTTTCCTTTCGTTTATTGTTGTAGTGTTGTTTAAGTTTGTAGTGTATATTTGTTACTGGGGGTTATATGTCAAGGAACATGGTGTGAATGGTTATGTAAACCGAAAAAAATGTTTCAAGGGAACGTCTTGATTTTAAGCTTGATTTTTACATTAGATTTATTACTTATATTCGAGTTATTTATGGCCATGACGGGTTGTATTGTTCTCAATTTGCTCAGACAGGGGGAGGTAGACAATGTTGATTAGGTGGTTCTTCAAGATGACAATGTGAGTAAACCTTCACATTACTTTTTGTGTACTAATGTATGGGTTATTGAGTTATATTTGTTTATAAAATTTTTGAACGATGCCGGCTTTTGAATGTCATTTCTTTCAGCCTCTCTAATAAATCTATTTCATTTTTTGTTTTTTAAAAAAAACTGAGTATTTCAAATTTTTAATTTCGACAGAGGAATTTGCCTTTAAATTTTCCATTTTACAGTGGGTTTACGATTCATTTTGCACATTTTTCTGTAATATGTAGATAATGATAAATTATTTTTATATTTTTGTCCGTAAAGGGTGAAGTGTGGTTGATTGATATGAGTAAAAATTACGCCCTACATATTATGTTATAATATTTTACTGCTACGGTTTTTTCTTGGGATTATATTTCATCCTGGTATATAGTATTAATTGTCTTTATGTTTTCTTTTTCGTATTCTTTTTCATAATTCTATTGTTATGTTGCTAAATAAGTGTATTGAAATTTTCAGTACTACTAATACCGATTTTCAGTTAGTTTTTTTTTTTTTTTAAATCTCTCGCCTAAATGGTAGTTTGGGGGGATTTTCTTCAATTAATTGAATGAATATTTACGAAAGTTAGTTTTTACTCGTAGGTTGAAGTTTGTAATATACCATATGATTTTTCTACTGCTGATTTATTCAATCATAGAGATTTTTTTTGTATATGGTTAATTCCTGTTGTTATTCATATTGAATCAAAATTAATATCTACGATGTTTCATATCATACCAAACAATGTATTCACTTATGCATAATTCCATATCTAAGAGAGTTCTCCATTCCAGAGTTAGAACAGCATTGCATAATGGCTTATAGTAGACAAATGCCCTACCTCAAACTGCTCAACCCTGAAGAAAGGAGCGCTAAATAAGATAGTTAATAATTGTGTCATCCACACTGTCAATATATATATATATATATATATATATATATATATATATATATATATATATATATATATGAGCTGTGGAAAGACAAAATAGATTTGAATATTGATTTTAGGATCAGGGTCTGCAGCGTGCTGGGCATCAGAAGGGCCATTAAGTGAAGGGCCATTAAGCGAAGGGCCATCAAATCGGTCACTGAGACAGTAGAAACTATATCAGGGTGACTGTGGACAAGAACTATGATGTAAGTAAGTAGCCGAACCGGGGCACATGCCAGGGTTTGATCATTATCGTCGGGTCGTCTAGATGGGATTGTGAGATAGTTGACAGACCTGAAACACCCAATAACCTCAGGAAACATCATTGATTATGTTTCTAGGTGCAGCACAAGGTGATGTATGTGATAAGATTGCAGAAAGAAAAGAATGAACAAATTTTACTCATAAAAAAAAATTCAGTTAAACATGTTAATTAAAATTAATGATGTCCGTAATCTCAGGTTATTTGGTGCGAAAGTGTAATTTGCAAAATACCGACATTTGCTTTCGGCGAAAAGATTTGAAAGTTTTCTGAATTTCAAAGTTCATTTCTAATGATGCCCTTCCTTCGTATTCAGCTCTTCACGGAATGACCCTGGGGACTTGGAAAAACTTTTATATTTATCCTAAACTTTGTGAAATATTGATGAGCAAAGTACATGTATGTAGTCCCGAACTTGAATATGTTTTTCTTCACTTGCCTGGAATTCAAAAATACTTTAATGTTTCTATTCCACTTTCATCAATCTTATGAAATACGTGTGGGATCAGAAACCTACAAATCAAATTAAGGATAAATACACACCTATTTGTTAATGAAGCAGGCACGGCGTTTTATCTTCACACGCATATATATATATATATATATATATATATATATATATATATATATATACATACATATATATATACATACATACATACGTATATATACATATATGTATGCATATATATGTATATATTATTATCATCATCATCATCATCATTATTATTATCATTGTTATTATTATTATTAATATTATTATTAGTAGTAGTATTATTTATCTATTTTTTTATCTATTTATCTATGTATACACATAATTTATCATATTCTATCATCCATTAGGGGCTTCAAAGTTTGGAATGAGGCGATGTACTGAAATTCCACCTTCAGTTGAGCAATCTTTGTAGCCTTGATTTACCACTGTTTTTGTTCCCAACGTTCCCAATGAACTCACACGGATACCGCTACCTTGTTTATATGATTCATCAACGTGAAAATTTACAGGATTATTAATGTATAGATCAGCTATTTGGTCGAGGATTATTCGGTGTAGGATCGGCACATCTGTGTGCACTACTTATGATCAAGAGGTAGCTCTCCAGCTTACTGTTTATAATCAAGGGTGATTATCCGTGTGCTTATTCAAATGTAATACATATGACGTTTTAGGGGTGGATTCTAAGATCAGTAAAAAAAAAAAAACAGAACTCAACCAAAAGATTGAACCTCAAACTACAGAGAAATGCAGATAAAGCTGACTATTTTTATTTTTTCGGATCAATATTATATGTGTTTGTGTGTGTATGTCTACGTGTGTATGTATGTCTGTGTATATGTGTGTGTGTGTCCGTGTGCGTGTATGCCTAGATGCACATGAGAGGATCAAGCTTAACGTTACAAGACAGCACAGAATATCAGAAAAAAAGAGTCAGAGACATCATAGAATCGATTTGATGGCAATGGTCTTTTGATGTTGGAAAGAGGTCACACATCTGAGGACACAACCACTCTAAACGTGGATCACTGGAGATCATATTTAAAATTGTAGCCCATCTGTGACAAACTAGTCAAATTTAAAAAGTATTGGCCCTGAAATGCTCAAGATAGGGAGGTCTGGTGAATCTTGGGAAAGGTCCATTTTCAACAACGGATAGAAAAAGATGATGGTGGGAAAAATGTTCAGGGAATAATATACGGTAATGTGCTTCAGCGTTTTAGTCTTCCAGGCTATACAGTTTTGTCTATCAAATAAAACACTGGCATCAATGCTCAACTAAAACATTTTTACAAATGCTCCTTTCAATTTTAGCGGGAAAACCTTTTTCAGGTTTAGGGAACCCGAAATGTTTTCATTCTTTTTTGTCTAAATATCTTTTAGTGGAAAACTCCAGTGATGTCATAAAAAGAATTCATTGGACCATATTCATCTTCAATGGAATTCTTTGTACACAACTTCACTTTTTCACAGTACAGTTATCTCAATATTAACTATGATGACCACGTATCCATCCACCCATCAATTCATTCGTACGTTAAACTCATCCTTGTTCTACTCAGTGATTTTATCTTCATTTTCCCCTGTCCTAATTTGCTCAGCAACTCGCTAGACAAATGTTCTTTACAACTTATGTTTTATAGCCTTGACATTCACTTACAAATATTAGAAAAACTGTCAACTTATTTTAGCTTTAATGACAATCATCTTTCATTTGACAAGTTCATACATGATTTTAATCATTACTTTCTGTTAAGAGCAATGAACATTCTGTATGGTCTTCAACTTGAAGCACGCTATCGTCAACACCATCAGACAAGCTAATAAGATAAATGATCACCACTTCCTAGTTTTTTCTCAGGGATGAATACAGGACATTGCCACTGTTTTGTACACCATCATTCCCACCCAAGGGTGTATCTTCAGATAGACTTACTGTTTGAATCGGGCTCAAAAATTTACCAAATCCCAAAATTACAATATTTGACATGCACTAACAGTATTAACAACTACAAGAGTACTACACGACCTAGACATAGGAAACAGGGAGTGTTGATTGCTTGCTAGTTTAACTTAGATCATTTGCTGTTCTAGAGGAATATAATGTCAAGTTTGCTTTTGGTCAACCAGCGGTAACATGAGGTCAGTTATGGTTTGAATTTCCCTTGTACAGAATACCCATATGGATGCAAAATCCAAAATCCATAACACTTATTTCTGTTTTCATCTGTGCAGTTTGAATAAGGTTTGGGAATGAAGAAATCAATTTTGAAAAAATCACGCAATAATTTGGACGGTACCGTAAATTACGTGATTTTTCCCAGTTTGACAACGTGTAAAACTGACATGTCTCATTGAATACACACTACTATGACCTTCTGTTTCATACTATGACAAAAAATGTATTACATCAACCAAGACTAAAAGAATAAGTAGCGAGAATAATGGTAACTTCACTACCAAATCTTTGTATAATTTTTATTCGTGCGATGTATCAAAATATAGGATTAAAAATCGACTGCTCGTCTATTTGATCCATAGTAATTACACAACCAAGCTTTATGGGACAGGTAGCTGATCCGGAACATGGAGGTTGTATTACAAAGTAGAATATGGTATGCTTGCCTCGAAAATCGTTTTTTTATTTTTATCTTTGGTCTTTTCCGGGCTAGGAAGTCGATTTTTTACCGGTGCAAAATTGAGTGGAACTATCTTGACGGCCATAATTTGAAAACTATTGCATGTGCAGGTTTACCTGTGTGAGAGGATTTGAGAAAGTTGTTGAAACTGCTCATACTCTACCCATGCAGTTACTGTTAGTCAGGTTATTGTTTATCCAGGCTTTAGCATTATTTTCTGTTGTCCTATCAAGAGTTCCGGTTATAAAATCTAATAACATATCCCTCAAAAATAAAGTGGTCTGAAAAAATCGAAACATTCAGTTAAATTTGTCCCTGTCCTGTATTTTTAGAAACGTATGATATATTAATTGTAACATTTTGTTCTCGATTATGTAAATTATCGCAAATCATTCAAAGAAAAACTCAGGAGAAAACAAAAAGTTCACCGGCTTATACCCCAACAAAACCCCTTATATATTCAATATTTTCTGACACGTCAATTTGCTCCTCCAACTCATTTGCTGAAGCAAAGAATTGTTTTGTTTCGTTTTTTTTTTTGGGGGGGGGGGGGTCGGGGTTTTTTTTTTGTTTCGTTTTTTTCCCTCATATTCTATATTTTCTGTTTTTTGAACAAAAATATACAAAAGATGGAATGACAGAGAGGAAAATAATTAGGTATTAACAATTATTCCGTTGAAAAACTTGATGGATTGAACAAATCCATTGTCAAGGTGATTCCTAACGAAAACCATGCTCGATCAATCCATAAAAGGGGAGCAAAATAAATCCAAAATCTTTGAACGCACATATTGTTCTATGCACAATGGGTGATGTGTCGTTTTTACTGACTTGAACAAAACTGAACATTCCTATTTTGTTGTGTTATCAATTCATGCCAACAAAGGGAAAGCCTCTAGAATAACATGATTGAATATTAACAGTCCATATCCATTTTCCCTGATTTGGAAAGAAAAAACTTCACCACTTTTCAGGCTTCGTGTTTTCGAAAAATCAATTTTATTTGAGATTCATCGCAAATTGAAATACAAATTGGCTTACCAAGCAAATAAATTACGCTTGTTTTTTGTTTTTTTTGTTTTGTTTTTTTGAAATTTTTTTTGTTTTATTTGTTTGTTTGTTTTTCATGTCAATGGTATCCGATGTTTTGAGACTGAAAAAACAATATCTAACCGACACTTAAGGCTTAAAGCCCGGGATTAACGCCCCCAATAGGTTATTTTTCATTGTACATATAGGAACAGTGGCAGGGTTGATGAAATCAGACATTTTCCGATCGACCCATCAAGTTACCTTCAGTAAAGTGTTAATGCTCTGAAAAAAAAATGTCCATATGCCATATTTCACTTCTTGGAGTGACATATATCCACTGAAAATGCCTGATTGGGCGTGACTCAAGCCAGCATTCATAAGTAAATGGGCTCCGGAGAAAGCACACTAATACTTTTATCTGGGATCACAATCTCCATGAATTCTCCGGAAGGGGAAGAAAATAAGCAAAAGGATCACTGGAGCATTGTAGGCTTTTGGTATGACAGGTTCGTTTTCAAGGAAAATAAAATCTGTATAGTTCAGAAAAAGAAGAGTATGAAGCCGATTCAGTTATGGACCTGAAACATTGAACCTAACCATAAGATAGAGATATTTAAAGACAGCCCTATATACTCGGGGAAAAACACGTATAAAAAATGAAAAAAAATCAGCTGGCAGTTGGCTGGTCACGTTGCAAGAATGGTAGACAAACAATGGATACCAACTCATGGTGTCAATCCCTAGAGATCACATTCGAAACCGTTAATGACAAAATATAAAATGGTCAGGCGAACTAGACAAGTTCAGAAAGTATTGGATCCGTGATGCCTATGATAGAGAGGTCTGGCAATTCATGGGGAAGATTTATGTCCAACAACAGACGCTGTAAGGCTGATAATGATGAACCTCAGGAAAAAGCCACGATTTTCAAGATAGGATTTTTTTAATAATCTGAGAAGTGTCTTTCACAAAAGCCCTAACCATTATTTGACTCCGTGCATACAATACAAATATAATTTAAAATCTATAAGATCTAAGGATTTTTTTCTCAGTGATAGAACCTCAGCTTTTTTATCCACAGGGTTTCCTCACTCCTCTGAAACCTTCCGTGGGATCAAATGAGTAAGCTGTTACCATTGATTTGAACGTTGAGCGTTTTTAGAGCCTAAAAATAATCTATTTCTGACAGTTTTACGCTAATGCTAACACTTTTATGAGTTCTCCCTGTCTTCCCTGATACATTAGAACACTTTGTTGATGGGTGCTCGATATGAATTAGGATTCAGCACAGATGTACAATTCAACGTTATGGTAGCATAAAGAAAAGGCAGAATCGAGGGAGGGGAACTTTCGTGAAGTGGCTGATACCGGTGACCACTTACCATGAGATCTTGTTCAGTTATTATCTAGGACACGATTGAAAAAAGTCAACGGAAGATTACTACCAGTCCAATACATAATAACATGTTCTGCATAATTGTCTTCGTGCACAATTACAAGCTGGTGTGTGATAAGACAGCAAGTAGGCTTCCTTTTTTTGGTGGGTGGGGGCGTTCTGAACATACACACTTGGATTTTTTTTTCGAAATCGGAAATGTGACTTGATTGCCGCTTTTTTTTTTTTTTCTAACAATATCATTTTCACGAGATTGAAACAAGAGAGAAAACGCATAAAGATCTACAGTGACATGAATTTTTCTTATGTTCAAAACCAAGAAAATAGCTTTCTTTGCCCTACGGCAGATAGCTAAGCCAATGAAAAAATACACTATCACCTGATTTTCGAGCTTTCTGGATAATTTAATCATCCTTACGTGATCATCTGAGACTTCCGGCGACATTGACTTTAAAAAAATAAACCGTCGCCCAAATTGGTAGTTAATAACTATTATAACAGAGCTAATGTAAGTATAGAACCAAAACAACGGGTAGATGATTCGTGTCTTAGTTTCAAGTCGCCGATTCATTTGTCCATAGAACGGGCATTTGAGTCGTACGAAGAAGTATTTAAATGATATTTTATTCAAAAACTAGATTCGATTGAATATTGCTCATACAAAATTCGATATCAATGAAATAATAACCTACTGGGACAATGCGCCTCGGATTTCAATAAATAGCTCAATTTTGGAACTAATACAAATATTTTACTTTTTAAAAGAGTATATAAATTCTTTGTATAGGATTGCCTTCTACGGCCCTGTTGTGACCAATTTTGAGGCGAATTGTGGCGTAGCAAAACCTTTCCCGTCTAACAAGAAAACTTGCAAACAAAATACCCCGTGCTAGAAAAGAAATATTGACTGGCTCAATAATGTTATTCAAATTGCGTGGATACTTTTATGATGGACCTCATTATAACAATACGTAGCTTAGTCCAATATAAGATCGATGAAGGTGAAAATGTTGAAGTAAAAGGATGGAAATGTAATGTTATGGATATTCAGTCAACTGGGCCTTGCTAATCAGCCATAAAAATCGTGTCTTTTACCTAGTCTCTAACTCAATGTTCGGAGTAGGTAAGGTGTGTCTGCTTTAATGATAAACATTTGAATTCCTGGTTTTTTTTCTACCTACTGTGAAATCTCTACCTTTTGGAATAATAATAAGAAATAAGCAACTATTCCATTAGCTAGGCGAGCCTTATTTGTTGATTACCAACCTAACAAACCGAACCTACTGCCCGAGAAGAAAACTTAAAAACCACCACCATCTATATATGCTGTGCTTGTATTGATCAATTACCATGTTGAAGTAATTAGTGATCGAATAATACGTCGCATCTCTTGTCTTTTGTTGGGATGTGATCGCTAAAAAAAGCCTGAATATACAAAAAAGAACAAGCAGACACAAACCTGTGACCAATTTAACATGAACTTAAATTGTATGTAGGACTTCACATTGAATTTTTTTTTTAGAGAGAAATTAACAAATATTTCTTCTAATCATCGACTCCCAAGTCCCTTCTCTGAACAGCAGGAACTGGGATATATATATATATATATATATATATATATATATATATATATATATATATATATATATATATATATATATATATATATATATATATATATATATATATTGAGTGGTCAATACGGAGAGTATTAATGTGAATTAACATAATTAAATATAATGATCATCAATCATGATTATGATTTACCTTCAACAGGTTAAACATAATATAATTTCATAATAAAAAGAGACATACACACATACACACGCTCAAACTGATATTTTGATGGCTAAATAAGGAATCCCTGGAATGCTTGTATTTTCTTTGTTCATACTGTTCCCTTTTTTTCTTGAATATTTGAATCATATTTCCATTTTTTAGGTTATCCGTAATTTGAAATACTTAGCGTTGGTGCTCACACAGTATACTATCACATGACATTATTCACTTCGAAAGTAACAAAACTGTTCCATCTTATTTTATTTGACACAAACTACTATGAACTTGCCGGAAAGCGAAGCATGTAGGTATAATAAACTTTAAATTTGAATATTACCATTCTCTGTATATGTGAAAAAATAACTCAATGGCATCAATCTTTTCCGTGCTCAGCAAAATTCTGTATCATCTGTTTATGCATAGACACACGAAAAACAAAAATGCATATCAATGCAAACACATGCAGAAACTCACTCACATGCACCAATATAGATGGGAGAAATAATACATAAAGAGATATAGAAACGCAAAACTTGGAATAATGACTTTGACTCTATCTATATACATTTGACAGATATAGCGAACGGTTTATGTGGGCTTTCGCAATATCCTCTTTTGTCGATTGTTTAACCTATAAAACAAGGTTTTTCTGACACTGTGTGCCCAGAAGGATTTCTGAGGAGGCCACACAGGACTGCAATGATTGAAATCATAGTTTCTGTTTTTGACACAATGATGAATTTCGAGGCGTCTCTGGTTAATTTGGAGTCTTGGGAAACCTACTTGATAACCAAGTCTTCTATCTTCGTACGAGTCCCCAAGGGTTTTGTTATAAAATCATTGCATATGATCCTAATATAAGCGTTCCCTCCCAAGGCAGCGATTTTATTTAATAGGTGTCGAATTTGGAAATAGATTATGCAAAATAAGTTTCCCTTTCACTAAGTAAAAACAGAAGTTCGAGGTGACCCAACAGTTAACTGCATGGAGAGTGGGATCAGTGAGCTAAGTTCAAATTCCAGAGTCTTCAAAATGAAGCCCTTGGGTTAGACATAAAGCCATCCTGTCCACCTTGCCGACACATCGGATGACAGGGTTCGGCTGATCATAGGCAATGTCTACTTTGGGCAAAGCCAATGTCCAATATATTTTCTTTATAGAGCCATAGCCTGAATTCCATACTTTTTATTCTCGAGCATACCCGTTCAAAAAGTGCATGTCTCCGAAAGTAACGGATAAAACAAAAATATCGTCATTGATAAGGATATCGATCAAAAGTATTTTTAAATACAATCACGTCATCGGAGCTATAATTCAATTTGATATCGTTATATAGAACCAAAAAACTTGATTCCCTCTCTTTCTCGGTCTCTCTCTCTCTCTCTTTCTCTCTCTCTCTCTCTATCTATCTATCTATCTATCTATCTATCTATCTATCTCCCTCTTTCTCTTTCTCACACACACATACTCTTTTCAAATCTTTAAAACTATACTACTGATTACCGTCGTAAATATACATTTAAAGATACATATATATATATATATATATTTATATATATATTGTGTGTGCGTGTGTGTATGTATATATATGTATATATATATATATATATATGTATATATATACATACACACACGCACACACAAATATATATATATATATACACACACATATATATATATATACACACACATATATATATACACACATATATATGTATATATATATATATATATATATATATATATATATATATATATACATTTGTGTATTTATATTTAGACCCCTCATATCAAGAACTCTACAATACCGATCCAAAACTTGACATTGCAATGCCTAGTGCCAGCACATAGACCAGCTTATTTGTCAAATATCAACTCCCTACTCCGGCAAGCTGCCGAGTCTTCTCGATGTATATACACACTTGTAGATTTTTCAGTTTATTATTAGGATGCAGCATGGAAATAGATTATTGAATTACTTACCAATACTATGGAAAGTATGATTTTTCTCTTTTGTTCCACTTAAAGTCAACATATCAGATGAATATATTACCTGTCAACTATTTTGAAACCTGGACCCTCCAATTCAACATGTTTTGTAACCTTTACTTGAAATTTTGGATGAAGTAGAAAAAAAAAAGAACGCATTGAAGAAATCTCTCTATACCGTTATCGCAGACGAATCTCTGTCAATAGACTTGTGACGATTTGAAACAAACGTGCCGTCAAAACGCTTGTGTCATTAAATAGTGCTGTTAGAAAGAATATTCACTGTATGTAACAATCTTAAAGGCAGTTTTGCTACGAGTCTCTCACTTTGATCTATTATTTCTTTGAGGAGTGGAAACGGGTTGTGATTTATTCTAAACGTTATCCAACTACGTTGTAAATAAAATTGGAAGCATTTTTATCAGTCGCTGTGTCTATGTGTGTATGCACTGCAATTACATGACAGGTGACCATTGTACGAAGCTGATATCTAATTGATATATCATTCAAGGCACTTCAGTGTCAAAGTTTTTTGGCTTGATATTTCTTTTTTCTTTTTGATGGACGGTCTCACCAGCTCCAGGTCTTTCACACGTGGTTGTTATACCTGAGCGCTCAATATTGAGGATATACTGTGCCCAAATTCCAACCCTTTCTCAGACGTGCTCTGGTTCCTGCCTTGGAATTTTCTGTTGAGGTTTGTCTCACTACAGCACCTTGTATTTAAAGAGTTCAAGAGTCGAGACACTGACCAGGCTCGACGTTGCTCCACTTCAGTGATCATACAAGAACGGTTATTTCCAATGTAGGTGTACCTTATAATTATTTTGCAAGTCGATAGAAAAATCATCTTTTCATTTAACAAACGTCCTAAGAATTGACCAGCATTAAACAAAAGAAAACAGTTCCTAATACGAGATTCAGAAACGAGGAATTTTTCCTCGAGACACCTTTAACTTTGATGTATTATTGAACTATAAAATCTTTTGTTCGTTGTTATTCCACAAATTGTGTTGCACTGAAAAATCAAAAGTGAGGATATTCCAAAGTTCGGGATCATTTTTTCCTTGATTTGCTTTCTGGTCTGAGGTGATTCAACAAAGTAATCTCGCATTGCATTGAAATAGGAACAAATAAGAAAAGCCTTCCAATAAGCTTTCATTGTGAACTGAAAATTATTATATCGATCAGTATTGATCAAAGTGTGTCACAATGAATATAAAAATCAAGAAATGCAGACATTTTGAAGAAAAAGAAGAAACGCGATGTGAATTCTTTTAATGAACAATGTTTGGCGTAGAGAGAATATTGGTAAAATAAAAACAATATGACAAGAAGAAAAGTCAATAATTTGCACCTTTTATAAGAATTTCGAAGATGATTTCACTTCTTCAGATTTTGGATAGTTTTTATTGGAAAGTGTCCAGACCTCATCAAAGCCTCTAACTTTTTTTATGTATTTGCTTTGTATATACTTTAGCAGGGCCAGTAGATTGTGTTATATTAGAAATAGTGAATTATTCATTAACTAGGGTAGGAAATTGTTTTTCAGTCAAATTGCCTCAGAATTATTTATCACATTTGTCTAACACGAGGCTACATATGAGAGGGGCTTAGTTAAAATTGGATTGACGACACAGGCAAATCGATCAGTTGGGCGAGCTTACAACATATAGAAACACAAATCTTGATATTTATAAAGGTTAACCTAATAGGGCATTGTATATTATCACTGCAGTATACCGGGTTTAATATTGGTTCGCTATTTACGCCAGACTTATTAACATCCAAATAAAATCAAACCTGGAATACTTTAGGCCATCGAATTTGTATTGTTTGATTAGTACCGATTTTTACTAAATATTGGGTTGTTCAATTCCAATAGAAATGAAAAATTAAAGAAAGATATATAAACCACAAGTATGAGTGTTGTAAGATTATAATTTATTTATTCATGTATTCAAATATTTCTTAGGTTATGAAGATACGTTGGCTAAAACATAATGAGACGTAATTTATTTATTCATTTATTTATAAAAATACATATCATCTATCTGATATTAAATTTTATAAGTAGCCATTCTTTTGTAAACCATTGATTATATTGTTACAGAATAATACAAAAATGATTGAATTGAAAGTTTTTTTCTTTCATTTATTTTATTGACCGTCATCTTTGCTTTTTGTAAGTGTATGGGATTTTAACAGACGACCAAATTCTGTGTTTGGGATGCCTTGATTTTTTTTCCTTCTTTTTCCTTTAGGAAAAATGTTTGCTTTGTACAAAAACACAAGAACGATCCAATCAAGTAATCCTGACACAAAATGAATTTTTGGAAAAAATTGATTTAAAATTTTAAAAATGATTTTCTTCAAGATATTCAACTGCTTAGTGAAAATCATCACTAATCAAATGTTCCATCTTTGACCAACTAAAGGTTTAATTTTACCCCGAACGGTTTACGTGGTAGATAATGGAATAGGCGAACTGAGTTGAACTCCGGTTGTTGACAGTAAGTGACCCCTTTTTAAGGCATGGATCTACTTATGCCATAGCCATGGGTAAACAGAGAAGCTGTTGAAGCCATTTAGCTCTGCAAAGACGTCAGTCTTGTGCGTAGGGTTAGCGTGCAGGTTTTGTAAACCCAACAATTGCTATAAAGATGTTTGAGTCTCTTGGGATTATTCTAGCAAAAAATAGAAGCTTGACAGCGTTTTCAATCGATTATAAGAAGTAAACAGTTAAATTTTAAGCCCCCTACTGCTATCAGTGCAGCGTGCGCGATGCTACCTACTTAGCCTATCAGACTGACCAAAAAGCTGAAGAAATCTATGCTTACAGTTTTGGTTGACTGTTTCTAATAAGATGACTATGTAGACTTGAAAACGTTCCGGTCCCTCTTTTATTTCTTCTTCTAATATTCTACTGGTATCAATTTTTAATACATTGATGAATATCCTCAGATCCATTCAGCTGAATTACTGCTTCGTTTAGTGTCTTCAATCGCAGAGACGTAACAATTCAGCATGTAAACAGTAACGCTGTGTTTGGAAATGTGAACGATATGTAATACTATTCAATTCATGTATCCAAACAATGAATAGATATAGAAAACGTTTAAATCTTTACGGACTAATCATAAACGGGTAAAAAAGTAATTAGATAAATAAATTACGTTCCATTTTTCCATGATCTACATATTTTGTTTTGTTTTTTCTTCTAATCTCAATAGATACTTAAATGGATAAATTAAAATCTTACATTTCATATGATATGGTTAATTTGTTCATTTTTTTTTAAATTTTTGTTCAAATCCAGCTACCAAGCGTTTAATAAAAGTTAGTGCTTATCAAATTGTACTTTTTTGATGGCCAAGGACACACTGGGATTAGTTTCGGTTTGATGATAACGATTCCGGCGTAAATAGCCAGCCAATACTAAATCCACTATACTACACCTGTACTATACTGCGCTCTGTTAGGCTCCCCTTTGTTGGTATCAATATTTGTGTTGCAATATTTTGTGAGCTCATTTCGCAGAACGATTTGCCCGGGTAACGAATCTGATTCTCCTCAAGTTCCCAAGATTTGAACTCTTATTTTAAAGGAATTATTTACATTACTTCTGTTTGATATACTATAAACGATCTTTAATATCCCTTCATTGGATATTCAACTCCATCTTATCGCCACGACTTGTTAAGGTTGGCAGTGAGTAAATGGAGTTGATCAGATATGTTTTTCGAAAAAATCTTCGGGCAAGACTGGGTATCAAGTATACGCCCTGCTAATTCTGGATCAAGTAGTGACCACGAACTCGAATTGGAAAGTTAAACTTATACTCTGTGGTTACCTTTTGCCACCATGTTGTTAAAGCCAGTGCTATAAGATGGCCGGTTACGCAAGTCAGATTGAGATCAGCAACCGATTCGAGGATTTTATGATCATTCAGGATGCAAGTCCACCGAAGGCTGCTACCACCCTAATCACCAAAATTTTGAACGGACTCTTTAAGCTGCTGATAAAATTTTCCCACATCCTTTGCCCACACAGAGAATGGAACCCCGGACCTTCTTTGTGTGAGGCAGGCGTTTTAACCATAATACTATTCGAAAAGTTATGTTGTTAATAACTATTTGTAAATTACACTAAACTGTTTACGGATACATTTATTTCGGGTCTTATTCAAATTCTTGCCATTGCAATTTGTAGTAAACGGCATTTAACCACTTAATCTAAACATAATGGACCTCTGTTCGACGATAGCAAAGGCTTTTTAGATGGAAAAGCCAGGTTTAGAGCGATTATGCAACGAAAAAAGAGCATTCTTTTTCTCTTAAAATCTTCTCTTCAAAAGGGAACATCATTAGTAGGATGTTTCGTTCGTCTGTATCGCATTTTTCGGAACGAGTTCTCGGGGGAAAATTGAGAGTGTTCACGTGCATTACTGCATCACTAACGATTATGTAAAGCCATAAGTAGAAATATGATTGTTACGGTTATTGACGAAGTTCTCAACAACAATTATTCTATAAGCAAGTCGATATATGTTTTGAAATTTTATGATGGAATAGACATGAAATTGTTAAATAAGATTTTTTTACGTTGTTGGTATCTTTATTTACTGTTTGGTGTATGAATATTTCTACATTATGCACATACTATCACATACACACTCATACAAACGATATATATATATATATATATATATATATATATATATATATATATATATATATATAAACGTATGTATGTATACACATATATTTATATATATATATATATATATTTGTTTGTGTGTGTGTGTGTGTGTGTGTGTGTGTGTGTGTGTGTGTGTGTGTGTGTGTGTGTGTGTGTGTGTGTGTATTTGTATAATGTGGTTTTATTCCGAGCTGGTTTTGATCTATTATGGCTAAGATATTGTTGTACAAATGAATGTAAATATGTGTATGCGCTTACATATAAATATAATGATAATAAGTAATAAACGTTTTATATCAGATTGAAAATTTGGTTTCAGTGTTCATTCTATGAATGTTGTCTAAGCCAAATGATGCATTCATCGTGTAATAACAGGATTTTGTTTCAAATAAGAGTTATGATATAATATGATGCAATTAAAAATCACTCCGTCGAATCTTACATATCTTTTGCTTTATAATATAATTGTTGTATTAGGTATCTGGGCTTCTGTATTTTAGCCCATTGTTGATCGCAACGCATCGTTGGAGCGGCTCCCTTATAGTTTGCAGATTCTATTCCTACAACAGCCTTAATTTCTGTAATGGTTCATTCAATTAACGTTGAGTTTCAATACGATGTAAAACAATTGAGAATCATTCTATCGGATCATCGGAACACACACACACACACACACATATATGTATGTATATTAATACATATATACATACATACATATATGTATATATATATATATATATATATATATATATATATATATATGTGTGTGTGTGTGTGTGTGTGTGTGTGTGTGTACGAGGGTTTATAGTTAGACATTCTGTTCTGCAGAAACTTTATGTGAAATGTCCATTGTATACAATTTGGTCTGTGTTATCAAAGGAAGAGTGTTAAATTAAGTGTATTGAAAATGGGGCGATTATGTGAAATGAATGTTTTTTTTCCGCCATTCAGCAACCGATTGATGACTGTTATCGCGTAAATGCGTCTTTGTGATTGAGAACTTGAGTGCATGTGCATGTATATATGTTTCAATGTGCGTTTGTGAATACGTGCTTAAAATTATGAATGAAATATCTATCGGTTGCAAACGTAGGGTCATTTAAACTCCTGTGTTGCTCATATCCTCCTGGTGAATACATTTATGCGTCTAATCGAATGTACTTACCATCATATCGATGCATGGAATTATTTAGTGGTTAAAATAGTAGCGTCTTTATATCCTTTGCGTACAGGCTCTGTTTGAGCTCCATTGAATTTAGGATTTATTCTTCCAACAACCAGGTCTCCGTGCTCGTAAGATTGGCGCAGCACAATTGACCTGCCACGATATTCAAATATAATTTTCTTGAGATATATCGAATGATACCCGAAATTATTATGGACTTGTTGGGAGAATATTGCTTGTATAATATTTCTAATGTTGCCTGGATAATTTGAGTTGTAGATATGTAGCATTAACTGAAGCCTTTTCCATCCTGTTTCCGACACGTGGTGATTTTTAGGGTTTGGATTTTGAAAGACATTAGTCATATACATAGCAGAATACGATATATTTATAAATACATATATACATACATGTATGTTTGTGTGGAGAGAGAGACAGAGAATGTGTTCATATTTTACGTACGTGTGTTTATTTAGGTAAAAATGTGCTTGTGTATGTATGCATGATTGATTGCGGATATTCAAATATACGTGTATGTTGGGTTCACACCAAACCTTTTTCAATGAATTTCATAATTTCTTTTTCTTCCCTGCGTTTTAACGTGTCTTGTCGTTCTCAACAACTATTTTAGAATCCTTTGTACGTTGATTAATACAATTCTGTCAGTTACAAAGTTAATTGGCGCTAACATCTCACCTTGCCTCGAGTTTACTTGGCTACCTGCCAAATGTATCTTCAGTCGTCCCAACACCAATATAATCTTCGTGTATTGAATAAGTCTACAGACTTTTTATGATTTCCCCTCCAAATTTATCGGAAATATCCGACAGATTGCGAATCGATTTAAAAAGTCAATTTCAAAAAAAGCAAATGAGCTCAAAATGC
This sequence comes from Thysanoteuthis rhombus, assembly GCA_963457665.1. Taxonomy (NCBI): domain Eukaryota; kingdom Metazoa; phylum Mollusca; class Cephalopoda; order Oegopsida; family Thysanoteuthidae; genus Thysanoteuthis; species Thysanoteuthis major. Next base: position 80,391,837 of record OY735199.1, read on the forward strand.
ATTTAATTAAACAAATATTTCAATCACGCTAATTAGGAAACAAATTATTACAGAAAAAAAACTCACCTCATTTTTGTTTTCTGAAAATATGGAGAAAAGAAAATCAATGGTGAGAAGCAACGGGAGATTGCAAACATAAACAAAAGTTTAATTTCTCCAATTTTAGATTAAGTGGGCTGCAATCTATTTTCATTTTGAAAACGTGAGTGAGAATGTAATGACCTGAAACAATAAACTATAAAATTGTGAAAGGGAAAAGGCGTTGCAGATATATCAAATATGGATGTTCTAAGAAAAGCAAAAAGAGGCAATAATAAGAGATGATATGGAGAGAAAGGAAGTGGGGAAAGAGGAATGGGCTAAGGGAAGAAGGAGGGGCAACAGAGGAAAAGAATAGTAAAACAAACAATAAAATCAATAGATAAGAAAGAAATTTTAGCATCCTGAAAAAAAGCACTGAATGGAAACAAGCAAGAGAAAGAATAAAGAGTGGAGAAAAAGAAACGAAATAAACTCAAAGAAGAAGAAAGTAAGTGAGAAAAGTAAATAAGATTCAAAGAACAAGGATTGAATTCAACCATAATTCCAAAATGCAAGTTTATGATGGGATAAACATAAGTAAAACCAATCCATGATATCTTCCTAATCATGAATTTCTTGGGATGATTCTTGACAATTCTGTCACAAACAGATACTACAGGGGTCAGAATTGATACCTGGCTCAACACTTCATAATAAAAGGGCCAAATCTCCAACTCCTCAGGTTGAACATCATTTTTTGGCCATTACTGGAAACCTTTCCGAAGTGGAAGCGCTTTCAGAAGTGTTGAAAGGGATCGGGCATCGTTTTGAAATATGATGTGCACCTACCGTAGTGCATATTTCTTCAACCTCCCAGAAGTTAGAAATCGATAGCTTTTTAGGGTGGGACAATAAATATCGATAGCGGACATACCTGGCAACCAGGGGGACGGGGTAAGATTGTTGTCACGTGCTCCGCCAGAAATCTCGAGATATGTCAGTAGATGAGGTACAAAGCTTGCAGGAACGAGGCATCATCAGGTTCCTATTCAAAATTACGAGGCATTCCGTATGCACTGATCAAAGTATGCACCTTTTGTATGTGATCGCTGTTCACCTTGATTAATTTTCTGATTTTGACGTACTCTGTGGAAAGTGTTTGTTTTTGAGCTATAACATATTAAAATTGCTTCACTCAAATACTTTTTTCAATGGTTCTACAGCAAAGAAGCTGGATTCATATTTTAAAAAATCCATCAGTTACTGGTCATTTTATAATTTATTTCCGCTGAACACGCTATATATATATATATATATATATATATAGATAGATAGATAGATGGATAGATAGATAATTAATGCTCCTCTATTCAGGACTGAGCACTCTCTAAGTGAGGTAACTGATCCACTGTGAGCTCATGCGATGCTCTTCCATAGGAATTGAGCATTGATGGATGAGGGACTTCTGTGTAATTTGAATATTTATCGCTTAAATTCAGCCTTACTGCCTGTCCAGTTCCATGGTCCAGGGGTAGGATATCGGCTTACAGGTCTGAGAAGGTTTCGATTCTGCCTCGCGGTTCTGGATGGGATAATGTAAAGTCTATAGCCACACAGGTTTCGATGTATTACATCAAGACAGCTGTCTGTGGATGACACTATATATATATATATATATATATATATATATATATATATATATATATATATGTGTGTGGGTTAAACATGTTTAGGGAGGTATTCCGATCTTCAATTGAATATATATTTTACAGAAGATCGGAATACCTCCCAAAGCATGTTTACACCATTAATATTAACATTTATGGATAAATAAACCAAACTTCCTTACACTTTACTCCAGAGTCTGTCACACGTTGTACAGTTTATATTATATACATATACATACTTTTCCTACGATGCACACCACCCTTGTATACATCCAAAATGCAGAATGTCAACTGAAAGACACATTTCAAATTAAATTGAAATAAATGTAGCCACGCCTAACGCCAGAACGGACGCAGTGCGAAAGCAATCAAAGTAGCGTTGAGTTTGATCTGAAATGTCAAACGGTTAATCAACTTGTTTTGCCACAAATATTGCCTTTGCAGAAATGTGTGCAAGAAACAAGAATAGAATAGTCAATCAAAGAACAATTGAAGGGATATGTGTGAGTGTGTGTGTGTGTGTGTGTGTGTGTGTGTGTGTGTGTACGTACTGAGATAACATGACAACTGGTCATAGTGTTAAACAGACATTCGCCGTATATATTGTTTACCATTCGCCACGTATATTAATCAACTCACAAGGATGTGCAGTATCGAGTTTTTCTTCCGTAGTTATAAATTTAGATATGAAATATCAAAATTCACAACACTGGAGAGAAAAGGCAGAAAACTGTAGCTTTGTAAGACGAACAGGAAATTATTCTACTTGAGAATAATGGTCATCATCATCATCACCTTCATCATCATTATAATCATCGGTCTTTCAACGTCCATTGTTGGACTTAGACCATCCCCAGGATTTACTGCACTTCTTAATCATGGGCGTCGTGGAGCCAGTATTACCTGAATTCGTCTAATTCATCTCCCCATCTTGTGTTCCGTCGGCCTCGTTTTTTCATGTTATCTCTTGGGATCCATGTTGTGAGACATGTTGTCCATCGGTTGTCTTTCATTCTTCCAACATGGCCAGCCCATTGCCATTTGAGTTTTTTAATAGTTTATATGGTATTACGGACACCCTACTGACGATGATGGTTGGCTGCTCCAAACATAATAAAGTGGAGTCCAGTCCCTTCCAAACTTGCACTCAAATTGTGAACACAAATATTTCTTTCAGGTGTATCACAACGATAAGGGGGAAAAACAACAAACAATGTAATAAACAGCAAATTGCTAATTGAAGAGAGGAAAAAAAAAGCAGAGAAAACTCAGGGCAACTTCAAGTGAATGAAACGTTAAGAAAGAAGAAGTTGGGGAAAAAAAGCAACGAAAACATAAATGAGAATGAAACAAAACAGGAAGGAACAGAAGAAAAAAAAAACTGGAAAACATTTGGAAAATCTAGATGTTACTGATAAACCCTTCAAAACATGTCCCCCAAAAAGTTAGAAAAGTTTTTCTTCTGGAATTCATTGACATAAGATATTTTTTTTAGCTGGGATGTAGGGTTGGAGCAAATTTCAATTTCCAAGCCCATTAACAAAATGGTATGACCGGGAATGCCAAAACATACTAACATATGTAGATAGAAAAAAGATTAAACCCTTCACCATATTTAAGGGACCATATTTTCAGGTGATAGAATCGAAAAGTAGTGCGATGTTAGAAAAAAAAATAAAGCTAGAATGGAAGAAGAGGACGAATATATGAAGACTAGACAAAACAGATTATTATCAATAATCTAAAAATTTGTATAAATACAAAGTCCCTTTTCGTTTTGCGTGTATTAGAATATAAACTAATGGCATTTCAATCAGTTATCCATGAATTGAGTAATAGAAATACATAAAGCATACTCATCTCCTAAACACAGACAAGCTTTCATTTGCTCACACACAAACACTCTGACACGAATTGAAATCTTTTTGAAACTTTTTTTTTTTTAAATAAACCAAGTACTTATTCCAAATTTAGTAGTTCACTACTTCAACCTTTCAATAGTGTAATACTAGTAAGAATATCGTCACTGAGAGTGATTCAATATTACCAAGAACAAATTGCATAAGTAGTTTTTCGGAGAGTCGCAATTTTGCTTGAAACTAAACTCCAGGAGAATATATGTTAACTACGTTTCAATAGTTTTCAGTTTTCTACTGAACACAACTTATATGCCATGTTATTTTACTTGTTGTTTAAACTCTTTTTAGACGGAGTATTGATCTTACATATCAGGTTTATTTTAATGTATATATTCTATTCCGATTGACGTTCAATGACATAACACTCTTGCAATGTCTTTATACATGCAAGCAGGCGTTACAGAGGGAGTATGTACGATTTCAAATCAATACAGGGGCCTAAAAAAGCATTTTGAAAAGTAAGTAAGTATTACTCAATGCATTTGTTCTAACATTATTGAATTGATCACATCAGTTAATGATATAAAAGGTTACAACTGAGCCGTATACATCACCCAGCCTCCCAATTCCCAAGGTACGTTTTTATAAGGTCTGCCTCATCAACAAATTTCAGGACCCCAGTTATTCCTGTATGGACTATCTAAAGGGATTAAACCAGTATGTTGGGAGCCAATGAACTACATTTTTGAATAGTCCCTCAAAGAGCTATGACCGCCGTCCTCTAAATCTCTCACTATGCCTCTAGATATGCGTGCCTCATATTGCAATGTTTTGTGACGGAAACTAATCGTAAAAAAAAGATTCACATTAACCACCGTTTACTTGAGAACATTTGCCATATGTTCCGCTGCGTTCAGAAGCATGTATCTTAATTCCGCTCATAATCTAGATAATTCCTTATTCCATGTACGAAAAAAAAATCTCTCCGATGCAAATACCTTTTACAAAGTCGATGCTCCCAATGTATTAGAAATGTGTAAGTTTATAGATGATGATGTAATTCTTTCAGGGGGAAGGATGCTGTCATCATGTTAAACGATAATACTAAACTGGGGACTTCATTTCCGTATTTTTTTTTTTCACCAAAGTAATGATGGAAGTATGAACTGTATAGATTGTCTTCTCTTCGATCTGATTTTGTTTTGCATTAATTCTCTTATTTCTTTTTAATTCGACATGATGCCACCTGGGCTACTCTGGCATGGGGACATATGAGCTCAACTTCCGCCAATGCAGCCGAAGAAAAAGAAAATTAGAAAAAACTGTAAATAGTATACCCACAATGAAACCATCTCAACTTTTTCCCGAAATTAAGAAATGTTTGGATAATTTAGAAGTCTAAGTGAATGTTCTTGATATGGAAACAAAAATCTTTCAAAGGAACTATTTTATGTACGTAAAATAAGCTATAGCCTTATTTTATGGTATACTTCAATTACTAAATCTAAATAATCTTGGAATACTCACATTTTAATGCCTAATCTTGCTTTTCATGTATAGTCTAAGATTCAGGGTGTGCGACTTCCAACTTCAAGAACCATCAGTGGTGGCTAAATGTATTTTCTCTCTGGAAACCAATATATTTGAGATAGATCTACTGTCATATAAGCATAAATTCTTGGTGCTGTAAACACCTAATTCTATTCATACTGATCAATAGTACCGCAACTTTTGTTTTGTACACGTAAATAATATATACCTACATATATATGACTCATCGTTTTGGTCATAATTTCAAAACCTTATAGGCAAATGCTTATTTTATATATTGATTTGGTTCAACATAACAAAAAGCATAAACAATAAAGAGTTTACTTCCCGTAAATCTGGTGAAAATTGTTATCACATTTAAAAGAAAGTCAACTAGGACAGGATATTGACGAAATTACTCATGCATTCTTTCCGACTAGCTTTTTCTTCATCATACGAGATTGGAAAATTGGTGACTACACTCATTTTAATTGTATAAATCCAAAATATAATATAGGCAAAAATGATTTTATTGAAGCCAATGCCTTGGAAAAGTCGTTGAATCTGTTACTTGTGGTCTAATCAGGCAACCCCACTTAATAGATGAATGTTATAAGAAAATCTTCAAAAAGTCTTTATACAAACATCAGATTATCCTTGCTCACACGGGTGTAAACTCAAATCACGTTCTCTGTTTGATGTGTCTAACTAAAATAAAAATGACTTTCAACAAATCACCAAAGGTACTACACTTACCATGTCATATGACATATCATAAAATGATCATCAATTGATTGGTGCAGACCCCGTATTTCTATCTTTGTTTATTTCTTAGGTAGTAAGCATCAGAGCTGAGTTAGATAGGATGCTTGCATTTTTTCAAATAAAGTAAATTTTCAAAAAATGTCGATGGTGAAAACTGCATGCTTCTATCTATTGTAGTTTTTTCTTTCTTTTTTTTTTAGATATCGGACAGGTTTTCCCTCGATCCTTTGGATTACAGCTCATCTATCTATTCTGAGATGGTATTTCAAGGAGACTGAAATCACATAAAACCAAGGGACCATTATTTTTATCAGCATTTATTTTCTTAGTCACACTGATCATTAACACACATTCACGTACGCACTTACAGACATACAGACACACACACACACACACACACACACACACACATATATATATATATATATATATATATATATATGATAGAGTTATCGACATACAACTGTATTAGAACTATATATATATATATATATATATATATATCAGCATCACCACTAATGATGGGAAGAATCCCGAAACATGTATGGACTATTGACATATAAGGATTAATAAGCCTTACCACCAAAAACTTCTCTCCCGAGTCTGTCTCACTCTCTAAAGTACACATTATATATATATATATATCAGTATTGGGTATTTAGTTTTATGCATAAATGAAGCCGTACAACTCGGTTTCTGTGCGTGTCCATACTCAAAGGTATTATCTATACAACATTACGAATATGATACCATTGTTATATGAAGTACGTGCTAACATTAAGATGGCGGAACATCAACATACATCCATGTTTTTTTATCTCAAACAATAGGCTTAATTATTTCTTGTGAATAGGTGCATTGGTTTATGTTATTTGAATAAGGAAAAAATGCGAATACGCTGACATCTAATGGAGATGAAGGGAAGGAGAAAAATATGAAATACCTTGAACCGAGTAAATAACACAATGCTTGAAAGGGTTAACTTGACATGGATGTATCAACGTATCCGTAATTATTTTGTACATGTTGAGTTTACACAGCAGTTGTATGTGGTTTCTTTCAATAGGGATCAACTATGCAGAGCTCTCCTCAGGATCAAAATGGATCTTTAGAAAAGTTGAAGTTTTGGTGGTTTTGATTAGAAATTTAGAAACCATCAACCAGATCTGTCAACATTGTTTCTCGAATTTCAAGTTCTCTTTTCCTCTGTATATGTGTGCATGTATGTGTCACGCGTACGGCCCATGCCAATAATGCTTCAAAGCAGAAAAATGTTAAGATATGTTACTTGTTATTTTCATAGTCCCCACTAATTACTTTACGAGGGAGTTTTAATTGTATGCTGAATCAGCTCTTTTGTTTATGTCAGATAGCATTTACGCTCAGTTTTTGAAAATTCAGACTTTTTAGGGACCACTTCCTAGCAGAAAAGAACAGAAGTAACTTGATCATTGATCATCACTGTTATTTTCTAATTCTGTGATTGATCATTCCTAATATGAATTTTGTTTTACGTAAATAAAAGAACTTGTTGTCATGCATATTTTAGTAAGATTCATGTATTTCAGCTCTTTTTACTGCTCAGTACTTCTCTGATTGCCATTTTAAGTTTGAAAAAGTGAAATGCAGCAAATCGTCTTTCACTGGTGAGGATATATAGCAAAAGAAAGAGAAACCAATTAAGATTTTGTGAGTGTGTTTAATACGAATGACTATGTTGATGGACAGTATGGAAAGGACGTTTGGTTTTGTTTGCATTTTTGGAGGGGTGGCCTTTTTAAACGTGAATAACCGCAATTTATTTGAAATTTTTCAACTGATACCAAGTTCTGAACTCAAAGTCTCTGCGGAATAAAAAAAATGCAGTATTTTACATTCTTATTCTTTAATAAAATCACGTTTCATGATGTATATTTTTGCAAGGCCCATATATTTTTCCTATTTGATTTTTTGGGGTTTTTTTTGTTTGAATTATGCTGCTATAAAATGCTGGCTTACCTGTCTCTCTTTTGAGTGAGTAACTAGACATTCATATATTCTCTTTTTTTAGATTTTCTTTTCTTCCCTCTAATGTATACGTTGTGTTTTCACATCTGCAATATTTAGAGGCTTCCGTTACAAACTAAGTATCCTAAATATCCAATATTCTCCTCTGTACCACCGCTTCCCTATCCTGTTCTTGGTTTGAGGACCTCATACATTATGAAATAAGTTCAATATAGTTCCAAGGATAAGTCAGAAGTTATAAGGGGCGCCTCTATCATTTTCCCTCCAAAGAAAAATCATAGTTTTATCTGAGGAGGCAAACAATATCAGTTATAAGATTAAAAGACGTAAGCTGAGATACGAATCAAAATTTACATAGAAAGCATTAGTAATTTGACTTCATATGCGCCTGAATTTAGAAAAAAAAAACAACATTGAAATATAACCTGTGCCAGAACGATAGCTCTCCAGAATCCTGAAGACAACTTCCTTCATCTTGCTTCTCCGGAATTACGTACTTTAACCATGAACAAAGAAAGAAATATTGAAAAGGTTGGATATTAAGCCAACGTCATAAGCTCACTGCTTCGTGAAACGTACTTAGTAGCCGAATTAGATTACACACGGAACTTTTCCAAACGCATAGGGTTCAAATCTCTTGGTAATTCGTTCCTGACTTTTGGAGCTGTTAATGATAACTGAACGGGTGGAAGATTCTTCTGCCTTAACTCGAAAATCTCGAGAGGAAAGAGGGTCGGCAGCCGATTTATCTCCCTTGGGAAACAAAATCAGTTGAGTAGGCTATTCATGAATTGTCAAAATCATACATACACAGACTGCCATATCACTTTTTCACTTTAGCAATTCCCATACACGTGTCAGAATCGAAGTGTCAGGTACAGAAAGTTATAACGATCTACCCATATATGTACACGCATGCAGACATAGATATATTCAAATGCATCCAGTTGAAGTTTGTTTTGGCCTGTTTTATGTGCGAAATTTATAGATTGCATATTGATAATTATTATAATCTTTTATATTATTGTGTATGACGCGTCACCACACCTTATCATATGCAGATGATTTGAAACAAGATAGAATTACGGTGTGCTACTCATATAATAAGATTAATAATCATTAGAAGCTTTGTTATATTGGATTATTATTATTATTCACTTTTTATGATCCTTTTCTGAAATAATGAGCACTATGCATTCCATACAAATACCAAAGACACACCACACACACACGTGCACATGCACACACACACACACACAAACACACACACACACATATGTATGTATGTATGTATGTATATTCCCAGGTTTACAAATATTTATGCATCTCTCTCACACAGATACTCACACACACACACATGCACGCTCATACACACACACACACACATACACACACACACACACACACACAGATATATACATATATATATATATATATATATATATATATACATATATATATATACATATATATATATATGTCTCGTAGAACAGTGGTTTGGGTACAAAACTGTGTTTATGCATCAGCACTTCATGCTTGTTAAATTGGTGGTTATTTCTCCGTATTTGGTTTAGATTCTGAGAACCGTATGAAATAAGACATCATATTTTGTTTTGAGATATTGTGCTTATATATATATATATATATATATATATATATATATATATATATATATATATATATATATATATATATATATATATATTGATGAATTTTGCAATAATATAAGGAATCTATTTAGAAATGATCGCCAATTATAACATTGTGAATGTATCATTTGTCCTAGACAGCGTAAATAGAATGAACAATTAAAGAAATTGTAGTTGCTGCAGAAATCGAATCTGGGACGTACAGGGCAGCCATCTCAATGTAGCGTCGCACTTACCATCGATCTAAACGGCTGCCAGAAATGGAAAGGTTAAAAAAACTGATACAACTCCATATTTTCAATTTCCTTTTTCACGGTCTATATCTTCTCTATCTTTTCTTGGTCTATATCTGCTCTATCTTTGAACACGCCGGTAATGTCGTTTAAAAAATTATTTGACATTTATATATGTATATATTTGTGCGTAGTAATTTAAAACTTCGGACTAATTTTGGCAAAAGACCACAAACATGGGGAACTCTGTGATGATCGAATTAACTATTCAGTAGTAAAGACTTGTGAAATTAGTTCGCTGGAATTACACCCAAAAATTAATGGATATTCTTATATAAATAGAGATATGTGTGAATGGCTTGGCCTTGCACTGACTATCCAAAAAAGTTCCAATCACGATTTCAAATTAGGATATTATATTGCTCAAGCTGCTCAAAACGTATGGTACGATTGGACAAATGTCTCAATATATATTGCAGCTGTTCACATGTTGGCTCTATAGATAACTGAAGAAAAATCGGTATTTCATTTGATTCACCACCATTGTGGGCTTTCATGGCTTAGGATTATTGTAACAAGTACAAAAAAGCATCACAATGTTTGCATTGATTTGGGAGATAATATAAATCCATCGTGTCAAATTTGACCTTGTAATATATCTGCGCTTTCAGGATGAAGCAATCACAGTCTGAGTTTTTGTCAAGTTAACATCAGCGCTACGATAAAAACATTTTAATTGAATATCTCCATTCATTCATGAATCTAGATCTCTTTAAATGAAAGCCAAAAAGGATATCATCTAGAGAAGGAAATAATGATTATAATTAATTCAATGACATTCCTAAGGAAGATTCTTCGCAATCATGACTAATGAAGTAATCTTTTTTAATTTTAGAACGCTAAGAGATTACATCGACCAACCGCATTTGTATTGTTCAACACGGTCATGAAACGTAAATGTCCAATGGAATATTATCCTCTGCTGTGATAGTATTCCCTGCTCCCAATACCATTAAAGAAATGTTTGTTTTTGCGTTGCTAAGATTCTGATTTTAATGAAAACATCCCCGTGAAAAATTTCTCCAACCATTTTAATGTGGTTCGGTTGAATAGACCAAAAATCCTCAAATGAATTGAAGAATATGTAGATAAGTTTGTGAATTAAGAGTAGGTAAACATATGTAGAAATATGTGATAGATACATGGAAAGATAAAACATATAGTAAAAGACTGATATATATATATATATATATATATATATATATATATATATATATATATATATATATATATATATATATACAAATATATATATATGTATATATGATCAGACATGTATGAATAGGCTGAAATAGATCTGAGAAAGATTGATTGATAGGAGTAAATCGATGCGTGTATACAGATAGATAAATAGATAGGTAGTGAGAGGGAAAAAAGAGAAGAAAAGCCAAACCACAGAAAGGGTGGCCAAATAAAAGAAGAACAGACACATTTAAAAAGAATTCAATGTAAAAATGAAGCAATCAATTCGTTTTCATTTCTGCTTCATTATACCGATATGTGTATCGATTTAGCGCTTATGGTCTACTAAATCGAGGTTTTATGTTCCTCATTCAATCCTCCTTCAAAGATTTAATGGTGCTGAAACAAGTTTTCTGCATCTTAGGTCATGCAGAAAACTGATCTCTCATCTAGGTCCTTTGTCCTCCATTTCAAACACTTTCACTGAACAAATCGTACTCGTCATTGTTTTTGTCTCTCAAAATTCTAACACCACAAATATCTATTTTCCTATGAAAAAAAATACCTCCTTTATCCCATAATCGTTGTTAAGTTTGCTTGTATGAATGTACGTATAAATGTAATGACTACTATGGGACAGTTGTGGTAAAAAATAAAATTCTATAGCTACACTCCCTGGCAAAACAAGTAGAATTGACCTATTGTGTTGGGAGTGAGTCGGAGGCTCAACTGATCACACATTTGCGATATACAACGGCACAATTGATCCCACAAGAATTTTCCTATTTATACTCTATTGTGGCTGCTGTGTCAAGCGATTTTAGACTCTTGTGATGAGCGATCTTATATTGATCAGAGAAGAAAAAGCATTTATATAGTTCAACCATTGAATCATGAAAGTCAGATCAATAAAGAAAAATAAAAGAATAATAAAGTTACTCGTCTTTCACCTATTTTTTTTTTCTGATGTCCACGAAGGTCACGACCCTGTTTCAGAAAACTCATGTTGCAGAAGAGAGGAAAAAACATATCTTCTTCCTAAGGAATATCGAATTTTGAAGGCAAAGCTAAACCTATATTTATAAAATATCCGAATGGGAAATCTTAACGTCTGTAGAGAATTCCCTTGTGTGTAATAGAGAAAAAAAACTCGTTTTAATTGATTTTTCTCACGAAAAAGTCTAGACTTCCTACCCGTGTCCCTTCGTACAAAACCTCTGTTATGTATAAACATCGCAAGAAGGGAGGGTACATCTGATTATTGATTTTATTACTAGTTAATTACCATGAAAACAATTCACGGATATACAGAGTTTGTTGTTATCCCGAGCACATAAAAGCATTTTGTAAATCGAAATTGCAAGAAGCGATGAGGCAATTGGCATTGATTAACATGAAGAGACATTCTTATCGTTCCCAGACCTCATCTCAAATGTCAGATGGAGTCTTCAGATGACGTGATGGTAGGGGAACTGATAACACGGATGTGGCAGTGACAGAAAGAGAAGCTGTAAAGAATGTATAATGTCAAAAGATAAGCTGAAATCTACTTCTACTTTTTTTTCAGAAAAGCAAAACTTAAGTAAAGCAAATTTTTGGTTAGGAAGGACAACTGGCATTTGGAATCTATCATTTTTTAAATTTTCTTACAGGAAAAAAATGAGAAAAAGTATGCTTTGGTAGAGTCCATTGTTCCAAATGGCAGGTAGGAGATACTTTAAATTCATTAGTTTATCACGGCATCACTTACAAAATGCCCAGGGCAAAAAAGATCCTCGTGTAGTTGAAACATATGTCCCTCTGGCCAGAATAAACCTTTGTATTGGTTTAACTGCTAACTATCCCGCCCGGCAAGTTTTCATGGCCAGCAGGAGTTAGATGTCAGCACTTAACCCCATCCTTTACACTGAGCATTGGTGCATTGTTTAATGCATTAGTTGTGCTATTGAAGCGAAATTCACATTTACGTTTAATTCGTAGATGAAATGAATAATTGATTTTGACTATCATCTATCATCTTAATTTGAAAAACAAAACTATTCAAATGAATATAAAAATAGTATAGATTAATGAAATAGTGGCTGGATGGATGCTAATTGTCTGGATAAGTCTCTACCCAACGATATTTCGAACAAAATGTTCGAAATATTTTTTCCTAACTAATAAGTCTTTTCATAATATGAATGTTTTTTAATATTTGATTCAATGAACATCGATTGGATGAGCGCAGAGAAGCTTGACCTGTTTCCAATGCGTTAACTTATATCACTGATTCAATTTAAACTATCTTATATGTTTATCGGGGGTAGAAAAAAGTTTGAATAGCTACAGCATGGTAAACTTTTGCCAGATAAATACTATTGGTTAATACCTAAGAAAGAATCACGTATATATTTCGTTTTTTTTCTAAATTGATTACCCTGGATAAAAAAAAAAATTTATGAATCAGTTTCAGTGGAAGAGTCAATGATTTCAATATGTCGGTTAGAGAGTAAGTGGTACGGACAGAAAAACAAGAATATCACACTGCTTGTAATATATAAGCATATTGATTGTAGTTTAGTTGATACAAGAAATTCTAAACGGGGATATTCTACAGGACAAAATTCACTAACAAAGTCCATATTACCATAATTTCTATAAACGCATGATTTACATCACCGTATCGATCGAATTGTTAACGATCCACTCGAGACTGAGCCTATAAAAAAAGGGCTGCAAGATCAGCTGACCGTTAATACCTAATCGGCATACGCACAGATCCATTTTTTTCCAATTATTTGCCTCGTAGTTATGCATTATACCATGAATAGTGTAAGATCCAATGGGTATCGAACCCACTGACAACAGCCAGAAAGATTAGCTTGCTGATCAGCACTTACAACGAGATTCCTAGTTCATTTTTTTTAATTTTTTATTGACTTGAGTTCTTTTTAGTAAGGAAGGAAGAGAACATTGTTTGGAGCAGTGTATAAGAAGTATTAAACGGAAGAATCTAATTTCATAGACACCGTAAAAAGGAACTATACAGTTTATTATTAGAATGCATAGTGTGTATGTAGTGGTGGGGGGATTACGAAGACAGGGCAAAATGAAAACGAAGAGTAATATCAAAAAATGTAGCAAACAATATAGAAATGTACTGACAGGCCATTGCATATATGTTATGCAGAACTGGTTGTAACCACGCTTAAGAAAATTAATACTGTTTTTAGAAGTTTGTTTTAGTCCAAGGTCTGTATCCGTCTGCCGGTGAAAGGAAGATAAGTACAACCGTTTAATTTGCGTCAAAAACTGCTTCTCCTCAACTCTGACTTTCTATTACCGTTGACAAGGCTCAGTGTCGTTTCTTGATTAGTTAAATATTTTGCTAATTCATACCCCCAACGACAATGTAAGGCACGACACACTGGGAAACCCTGGTCAGTTTCCAAACGTGCATCATACAGGGTAGGGTACCTTCACCACAAGAAAGGGGAAATCACTCTCATAAAAATGTGTTCATTATTTGCCTTGAGTAGATGAAGTATAGATATGAACGATTGTCGGATTAGTCTTTGAGACAAACACTGACATATGCAGAAGATGCAGAAAGAATGTATATCAGTCCAAAAAGGGTGGGAACTTGACAATTTTGCTGCAACAACAACAACAGCAACAACAATAATAACAATAATATCTATATCCATATCCATAGCAATCATTGATTATTGGTGCTTTTGAAACAGTCTGAGAGAGAGAGATGTTTTTTTTTTAATCATTAAATAACCCGATATTAACAAAACACTGTTGATAAAAAAAAAACAATCATGTAAGTTATTGGATATTTATGGTCAAATATTTGAGGCTACAGCCTCGATAAATTGAATTTGCACATCACTAAGTACTCTGTAAAAACGTTTTTGTTTTTACTTTTTCAAGAAGTGCTTTCGTTTTTTGTTGTTTTTTTTTTGTGGGGACAACAATGCTAAAATCATGTGTTCTAATTTTTTTAGATAATTTAAGATGGAAGATCTTTTTTTTTCTAGTTTGGTTTTGATATATGCACAAATTATGGGTTTGATTGACGAAAGTTTACTTCCATCTATGTCGTCACTCTATGGCAGTGAGGGAACAGAGCAGATAATTAAATGATGAATGAACATCTTAACGATTCAAACTTGCATTCCAATGGCTAGAAGAGAGTCTGGGTCGAGCCAAGATATTTTGATAATTCTGTAACTTCCATGGCCAATAGAACTCAAATTCTCCGCACAAGATAGACTGCCTTCATCGGAAGCTTTCTTGTTTCCGAATTGCGCTTCGTACTTGTACCCATAGAGGAAGTTTTGATTAAAAAATAGTTTATAGAGAATTAGAAAATACTGGCTCTGTGACGCACATGATAGAGGGATGTGGCGGATCCCGGGAATGATCTATGTCCTAAAATGGACGTTAAAATACTGATGATGATTAAGACTCACAGTGAAAGTTGATAACGGTCGAAAATTAATAATTTCGATTGATAACAGGTCACAAGGCGCTAAATCAAGTCATTTTTAGAGAATTGTATCTCTTATCAAAGATTGAAGAGAGGATCACATTATCAGATATTGAATTGAGCAATGTGGAACCTCAAGTAATATAACGGATCACCACCTTCTGCAGTTAATAGGTTAGGAAGAGCTGAAAAAGGAGACAATTCATACCTTTTACTATTTCTTTTCTTTTTATGTCTCATTCTGTGTCTTTCAATCTAAATTTTTTGTCTCCTTTCTTTTTCCCTTGTTTTTATTTATTTACTAATCGTCTTCGTTTTGTTGCAATTTGTTGCAATTTTTTTGTTCAATCCCTTATTTCTTCATTTTCTCATCAATCATCGTCTATTTTTTTTCATTCTTCCTTGCTTTCTTCTTTCAATGGATCCATTTTGATGATGAAGTTCACATCTGCCCCTTTGTCTCATATGTGTATATATATATATATATATATATATATATATATATATATATATATATATATATATATATATATGCATACATGCACACACATACATATATAGATATATATATATATATATATATATATATATATATGCATACATGCACACACATACATATATAAATATATATATATATATATATATATATATATATATATATGCATACATGCACACACATACATATATAAATATATATATATATATATATATATATATATATATATATATATATATATATATATATATATATATATATATATATATATATTAATATTAAAATCCCAGGGATAAATTGAAAAAGTGTATATTACATACCTTCAAAACACCCCAAACACAAATATTAACACAGACATAAAGACGGTATATTTTCGAATATGTAGCAACAGTTTTTATCAGTAGATTAATTCTGTACATGATATCAAAAATTCACGAGATGATTCATCGATGTAAACAGTTATTTTGAGCCTTTTCTCGATGGTGTATAGCAAAAGTGGAACCAGAAGAAAAACTGGGAACGTTCCCTAATGGAAATAATGTAAAATACTCTTTGGTGTTGGAATCAGAAGTGAATCCAAATCTGGTTCCAAGATTTAATTCAATTGAAGCAGACATTTTGTGTGCCAAATTTTGGCTATCGCAAAACTTCAAAGTAGATATTGGCGTCAGGGCCGGAACAAACTTAGACAGGGACAGTGGCCTAGATTATAGAGGGGTATGAAGAATAAACAAATGTTTTTGCTCGCTTATATTTTTATTTGCATTTCAAAATGATACTTGATCTTTTTTGTTCGCTATACAGTCAGACAATGCGACGAAATTATCGGCTATTTCAGTACTGATGGTGTTTCTGTTTTGATTTTTATGCATCGGCATCGAGTTTGGTTACAAATATCTACGTATTTAAATTTATTTATTGCATGATTAACTACAGTGCTGAAAGAATAACACCGATCATAATTGGATAAAGTTGAGGGTATCATGGTATTATAGCGATGCAGAATAACTGATCGGGGATTTCTAAGCATTTAGCACGGGGCTTCTGGAAATGCTGGGCCCGTTACATTTGGTACTTTTCCTATAAAACTAATTTGATAATGATTTAATTCAGAGGAATTTCTGGAAATGTTCCTGTTGTAGTTTTTCTGATATTCAATGATGGAATAAATTCATCGTGATGAAAAAAAAATTGGTTGAATTTCCCCTGTGGCGAAGTTTTTTTTTTTTCACAGAAAATGAAACTTTTTTTTAATCAAAATATGGACGAATTTTTTTTTTTTTCACAATGAGAATTTCGTGTCATTGAAGTGAAATAAAAAAATTTTTAGTTAACATAGGTGGATGCAAAGAGCAACTTCTCTTCACATAGTGAAAACAGAGCTTTTATTGAATCAAAAGTTTTTTCAATCAAAAAGTGAATTGAAATCGATTATTTCTTACAATCAAAAGTTCAAGTGATCAAAGCAAAATTAAACTTATTTTTTCATTAAAAGAAAACTAAATTTCGCTAGTTTGGCAATCTTGCCGATTTTGCGTATTGTCAGTCTGTTTTACACAATATATCTAAAAGTTCATAATAAATTTCAGGGACATTTATTCGATTCTCCTTTAGCCACTAAGCAAATCAATTAAGGAATGGTAGATACAATTTAGGCTGGGAGGATTAGAGGATTTTTTAAATTCAACCCCTCCCCTGTAAAGTAGCAATGTGAACACAGGGTTTTTACATAATTTTTCAACTATATTTCGGGAAAGGTATAGCGGAGGGTGAAGAAGAATCGTTCAAATTTGGGTTGGATCCTTTGGTTTTTTTCTTTCCTCTTTCAAATATGTTTCCGCACTTTTTTTCCTCACGTTTATACATTAAATTGTTTTTTCCAAGATCTGAGATCCGTTGACAGTTACATCCCTTGCGTCATAACTCTTTTTGGACTGATTTCCATCAAGCACAATATCACAATATTGCTTGCGCTCTTTGAGTGATTTAAAGTCGTTATCTCTGATCATTTTTTCCATTTCTTTATTGTCTTTTACCGCAACGTTTACAAGACAATCTGTTCTTCAAACGATGAATTAACTGCGGTGATTCAGGATGATATGTAGCATCATACGGGACTTTGAGCAACATGTTATCATTTTTTTTCTGTTTATTCAACACGAAGTTGAAAACGAAATAAAAGCAGGTTCGGAATATTGCCATAACCACATCATTAACTCGACAAAAAATAAAAATAAAAAGATTAGGAGAATGGTTCAAACTAGTAAGAGGAAATTGAGTTGATTTCTTTCAGGATTTCTTTTTAGAATCAATCGTTGAGGCTAGATCCTTATGGCTGATACGACTACACAATCCACGAAATACTTTGACCACATATGAATTTTCATCTGATAAAACGGATCAAAATGTGATCACATTGAACTATCAAAAAAAAAAATAACTTGAAAATGACATGACCACACATCAAACAGTGTCAATGAAGACATTTAACATACTTTGTCCTCATTTATATTTGTGTTAGAGTAAATGATCAGAAAATCTAGTCACATATGATAATGGGTCAGCAAAATGAATTGCTACATAATGTCTTCATTATCCAAGAAAAAGAATTCATTTTAAAGTAATATCCAATATGTATATCATCCTAAGAGAACAAACAAAAGACATTTGACAGCTTTAGATAACAAGTATTTCTTTTTTCAGATCCTTTGAACATGATATGATCCCATATGACATGACATCAGAGTAAACAATCTAACAATAGCATAACTACTTCTGATTGCTTTCTTTGGACAGATTGTATTGATCATATATACAATATAGTTGACTATTTTTCCTGGTTCATTTGTATATATATTTTTACGTTTCAGCCAGGTACCTCCCAGTCCTCATCGGATGTTCTAAAATATGGAATCATTATTCAGAACGCATGCTCGGTTGGACTGGATACGTCATCCCTATTTTTTCGATGGGGGCCAGTTTCATTTTGTATATAAGAGCTGTGTAATCAGGTACTTCCAGGTTTCATCGTTTGCATTGGGTAACCCATTTTTTGTTTTTTTTTAAAGAAGTCTCTCATGAGGAAGAACTCACAGATTCTATTGATAACTATGCTAGATCTGATAATTGGTTTGAAAGAAAAGGATGTGTGACACAACATGGTATGGGTCGCCTGGGCTTTTCAAATCCTATTTTAACAGAATGGCATATTTTTGTATAATTTCTACCACAATCTACCGAGTCAGCTATGACTGGGAAGATCATATCCATACACATTAACCTGGCTTGCAGGCCCAAATAGGTCATTAGCATATTTCCATTGCCCATCAAAACTGGAAGGGGCCTTCAACCGTATAATATAGCATGTTTTGTATTTTAGGACCGAAGACTTATAAAAAACAAATGACACAAAAAAGACCCTGAACTTTCTGTTTTCATTATACTTGCGTTTGACAATGAGACCCAACGACGCTATGATTAAAAAACATTGCATTTCGAGTGGTATTTTGAATTGCTAATAGGGGGCACGCCCAGGGGGATACAAGCTTGTTGCGACGAATAGCCATTAATGGTGTGCTGAAGATGATGTTATCTGACAAGGGGGCACGTTTTCCCTAGAGGATTGAGCCAGATCATTAATTCGTTAAGCAAGTCATCATGGATTATGCTCTTCTCTTAGACGTGCCAGATTTGGAAAATGAATTTAAAGAACCAAAATAATTTGAATGTTGTTATTGTTATCCAGTATCCTGAGGTGCAGTTCTAAAATAGTAAGGTAAAGCAAGGCCACATGCTCTCAACCAACCTTTGCCATTTTAGGATGATTACCCACTTTGATAGACGTTTGAAGCTATACGAGATGGATTTTTTGATACCTGAATCAAGGCAATAAGAAAACACCTGACAAATCCTGAAAATAATTGATAAAATAGCCAATCAAAAAAAAAAAAAACCTAGATAAATTACATGCACCAAGACTCTAAAATTGATCACAAACCAGCTTTGGGAAATACACTGAAATATGAGTGATCGAATTGAAGATTTGCATAGCACATGGTCAAGGCTACTTTAAGACTACATAAATTTCGACGGAAAAATGAACATTCTTTTTCAGCGGTAAAAAAGGAGTGTTTAAATTATAATATATATATATATATATATATATATATATATATATAGAGAGAGAGAGAGAGAGAGAGAGAGAGACACTGAGAAAGAGAGAGACACAGAGAGATAGAGAGAGAGAGACAGATAGACAGACAGACAAACAGAAAGACTGACGTACAAAGAGACATGGAGAAGCACCCTGGGATCACAGTTTTCTATTACTGTAAAAGTAAGGGAGTGCTGTTGAGTTGTTGCAGACAGAGTCATGGGTTTACGTGCAGGAAGGATGCGGGGGTAGACTTTATGTAACTATCCTTATATTCTATGCATAAGTTTGCTTCTGAGATTTATGCTCTCTATTTAAATATGTACGAAAATGGAAAACACTAAAAAAAAATGCTCAACTCAGTCAACGCCTGAATGGAGGTACAAAAAATAATGTGGAATAATATGAGAAACGATACCTTAATTTCATAATTTTTTGATACGTACACATCACAATCTTTAGATCCGCAATAAAAGTTAATCCCGATAGGCTATCCATTGAAAGCTACCGAGAACTTCTGGTGTAGACAAACAGACAGACAAACAAACAAATAGAAATATAGAAAGTCATGAGGGAATTCATATACCTCTTCCGATTCCATTCGCAGAGTTAATCTAAACGATGAATATATATTTTGTTTACCAGGCTTTTAAGAGTACATAGATTTCCCTCATTTCGAAATCTCTGAAAGTTTATTTCTGTCTCCTTAAATGGAACTCTGTCAAAGACGTTTTTGGCACAAATGACTACAATTGTCAAGTCAATCGATTTGCCCTTTTCCCTACTGAGCGAGTGAATTTATTCCTGTGTTTTTGTCGACTTATGACGGCTTTCACACAACTCGCTTATTTTTAGTGCTCTTAAGTACGAAATATCAAAGAAATCGTTTCAAACAAACCAAAACCGACTGCGACCCGGAAGATCAATGTTCATGTGACGTTCGTGCCAATTTTTCTTTCACTTTCTCAACAAGGCACAACAATTTCATGACTACTGTGATCTTTATTCTTTTATATTTGAATCGTGATTATTTATTTAATAGCTACGCACATAACTGCTTTCAACATCAAGACACTATTATAATATATATATATATATATATATATATATATATATATATATATGTGTGTGTGTGTATATATGTATATATATATATATATGTATGTGTATGTGTATATATATATATATGTATGTGTATGTGTATATATACACACACACACACACACACATATATATATATATATATATATATATATATATATATATATATATATATATATATATATATATATATATATATATGTCGGTTTGTAGACCGGTAAGTAAGCAGGCAGGTATTTATTTGATTCTCCCGAAACCAGACAGTATCACAGGGACGAATTCTATGTATGAATGAGTTTTTGTACGCAGTTATGAACGGAAATGACTTTTCCACGGTCGGTTTTATGCGATTGTATTGATTGTAACATTTTCTGCATTTACTTCCATTCCGTGCAATTTACTCGATGCACTCACATTGATTCATTCACAAACTTTGATATGAAGAATGCAAGTCACGATTCAAACAATAATTCCTATATTTACTCTGCTTACTTCCGACGTTTTTATTGTTAATTTTGCAATTCAATTTAATTACTTTCATTTTTAAACACGTATATTTAAAAAAAAGAACGTGATAGATATATGCTGACAGCTGTGAATGGAGTTATATAGATATACTGATAGATCGAAAGTGAGAACGCAAGAGAGAAGGGCTGGATGAGACAGAAACAGGCTGCAAAGTGCTATATATGGAATTAGAGATGAATCGATGAATAGATAGGAATAGAAGTAATTGGATTGATGGATAAGAATAAAGATAAATGAATATGTCGATGGATTTGAATACAGATGAATATATTGTTAAATAAGAACAGAAATATACGTATGAATGTGGATATATATGAATAGAGATTGATGCATAGATAGATAAACGGGAATAGTACTAATGGATGATATTGATAAGGATGAACATACGAATATACGTAGGTAAAGTGTTGCTTACGAAACAACCCCAACGGAATATGACCCGTTTTCTATTACAGGTGTCAACTTAGTGATCATTGCAAGTCTCAAGACTGGTCGACACCAGTGACTTATACCCACAAGAATTTATGACCATCCCAACGACAGGATGTAAGTCCACCGGAGGTATACCCCCATCCATATCACAAAGCTTGATGTGTACTCAATTAATTGCTGTGTATTGGAAAACTGGTCTTGATGAAGTATTTTCCACACATTTGTCTAATAATTGGAATCAAATCTAGACCTTCAGCGTGTGAGGTAAACCGTGACCGCTGGATTGAATAGAAAAGAAATAAGATATATTGGGATGGATGGACCGATAAATGGATGGATAGATAGATATATACATGGATAAACATGACCTGAAATAAATAGATATGAATTGAAGAATATGTGTTGATATATAGATATATATGAATAGATGGATGGATAGCAGGATAAAACAGTTATTGATAGATCGATGGATAGATGATTGGATATGATTAGAGATGGATAGGTAAATGGATTGGAATTGATTAAGTGATGGTTGAATATAGATTATAGATAAATAGGTACCTGTGAACCTAGTTATGGTAACTAATACCAGGTTGGTGCAGAACTAATTGTGGTTTTTGATATTTTAAACTTTGGAGAACTATTTCCATGTTATATGCCGCTTTAGAGCGTGAATTCAACTTCAAGCTAACTGTTTCATTTTTTTATTTTTACGATCGATTCTGGTATATTTGATGATGTCAAATCAAAAATCGGAGAAAATGAAAATTCGAACTATTCTGTTTCTTGCATTCAAAATTAGACGTGGAGGCAATATCAGACGAGTAATTTGCTAGGAAAGTGCTGACAAAAGTTCAGTTCAATATTGACTCAAAAGATATCCGAAACGAACGCATGAACATTATATAGGTTCTCCTGAAAGGCCATTTTTGAGACATGGCCACGCTAGACATCTCAATATATTTCAAAAGAACTGAACATTAAGCCTTTAACAGCTGTTCGTCATTTGGATGGAACCTGAAGGGACAAAAAGTGCAATAAGGCATGCACAAATTGAACAAACTAGCCAACAAAACTCTACGTCACCTCATTTCATTGGATCAACTTCTTTTTTTTTTCAAGCATTTGAATCAGCTCTTTAAACAAAGAAATGGCCGAAACAAGCTCAGATAATTCATTGGTTTCAGGAACCTTGAATCCTATGTTTACGGGACGAGTTGAATCGTGTCTTGCTGTAGACATGTTTTAAAACTAGAGATTTTTTTTCGATCAATGTATTTTATTCTAAGCTGAGATAAAAAGCAATAAATCTGATGGTGAATATCAACAATTATTTTCACCCACTTCCGAAAATTACATGCAAAAAAATTCGAAAGTGGAGACAGTAGGATATATATGTATATATATGTGTGTGTGTGTGTGTGTGTGTGTGTGTGTGTGCGTGTGCGTGTGTGTGTGAAGCATGTGACACTGATATCATCTAACTGCAGGTTTTTCTTCACGAAGGGCATTTATTTAATTGGAAAATTCTTATATATTCTTGGAAAATTCTTCGTTTTCACTACCACCTCAGGTTTCATTTATTCCTCGGATATAAAATTGTAAAAATCAAAGACTTGTATTGATAAACCTTATTATCAATTGTCACTTTAGTAATTAATCAATGTAGCCAATAAACTGAAAATAACTTTTGTCAGATTGACTTTAAAGATCAAATAAGATGAGCCAATTTTAGATTATATATATATATATATATATATATATATATATATATATATATATATATATATATATATACTTCAGATGTGTGTTTATCTACGTAACAGTTCAAAGGAAAGAGTATTCTTTTGCTACCGTGCTTCATTCAAGTGCATCTTGTTCATTAGCATTCATATTGGGAGTATTTTTGTGTCCCAGAGGATAGCAATAAGAACCTTCAATCATTAGTTGCACATACAATAACTATATTCTTTATGAGTGTTTGGCCACAGCCTGCATAATTATCAACTTAAGATTTACAAGTACACACTATATGTGCCTATATAGTTTAGTAAATCAAATATCAAATGAATATTATATTATATATTAGACACAGCATTAAAATTTATTTTTTAATTTGCAATTGATAAAGAAAATACTTATGTTGGGATCCAAATGTCAGTACCACCATGAACCGGACACAGATTGTTGGACGATTTAGACTGAAACGATTATCAAGAACGTAATTGTCCCGACACCGTAGATATCATTTGTTCTGAATTTTTCTTTGGTAATTGAATAGAATGAATGTTTATTACTATCGAGGTGTAAGGTCTTTGAAATTTTGATCTTTCTCATCTCCCTCTAGAGTGTCTTCATTCATTATTCATTATTCTGATGGATAGCATACGTGATGTCAGGAACTAACCTTTTCAATTAGTGAATCGTTAGATAGACCAAGGCAAACAAAAAGCTGTCAAAAAAATATCAATATATTCAACCATAAGTGATGGTTTTTACTCATCTATTTGAAAAGTGCCACTTTTCTCTGTAATTTTTTTCTTTAACAGTGAACTCCTCCATTTAAAGGTTAAAATTTTGCCAATTTAAATATTTTTAAGAACCATTTGAAAGAAATAAGATCCACCTATGTTTTTCCCCTCTTAAAACAGTCATATTAAGAAATTTCACTACATCCATAGAGTTATCCTCAGGCAATGATTCGTCTCAAGGTGAAGGAGTAATCTTAATGCTATCTGAATGTTATGAATGCGAGAAAGGTTGAAAACTTTTTTAAAAAATCTCTTTGTCAAATGGGATCATGAACAACTAAGTTGATTTCAGGTGTCAACCACACACCAGAAAAAAAAAACAACTGACAAGTATCTTTATCATTTTTTTTTAAATCCATTTCAGCAGATATGTTCTTTGGCCTATCTGAGACTTTAGCTGCATCAAGTAGCTTTTGATGTAACAAAGTTCATTGTAAACACTACCAAATGAATTTTCACTTGGGGAAGCAAAAGAATGTATCAGCTGAAATGTTGTGATAAAAAATGGGTATTGATCTGAATGATAAGTATTTCATCGTTCAAAGACCATCAAAGGCAATGTACACCTTGGGAACCTTTAATAACTTTCAATCCAAGGAGAGTTTTCCAACTGACGAAAATATTGATTAATATAATAAGTAAAATTACAAAGAAGCATCGATTTGAGTCCCTTCAGTTGAGTATATTCAATCAAAATTAGATTTTTATTTGATTTCCCTAAACGAGTGTCTATTCCTCTTTATCACAACTCTCGAATCGCCATTCCTGCTTGGAAATCAGCAAAACAGATCAGAAATAAAAAAAAAATTAAGTTTCGCCATCGCCTAGCTATTAATCCAAATCCAGGTTACTTCCCGACAATCGTGGAATGGTAATCTGGGAGTTGCAATGAGAAGCAAAAGGATTTAGATAAAGGGGATACTATTTCAAACATAATAATATCAATGACAAATTTTGTAATTAAGAAATCAATACAAAGTAATACATCAATGGCTCAATTTGAAGCATAATATAAAAAATATTGAATTTGCAATTCTCAAAATTTTCCGTCATTCAGTTGTATGTTAGATTCGAGGTTAGTTATGGAAGATGAAAACAGCAAAAAAATATCAATCTCTTAGAAATCGAATTGGCAAAATTCATGTGGCAAACGTTATATATTAGTTTGATTATTAGGTTGTTTAACTTTAAATGGTCGCTTATAAAAGAAGAGATGTGTTAAAGGCACCTTTTCATTTGATTCTGAAATCTATAAGGTTTCAGCAAAAGCTTAAACAAATGTCTGTGTATCAGTTCAAACGCCATCATCAAAAATAGATCAACAACCTTTTTGGGGGTTACTATTCTGGATAATATCTCCGGATAAATTTGGAAAGAAGAGGGTAGAAAACTCGAACACTGGGGTAAAAAGGTGATTGAACTTGTGTGTTCGAGTTTTTTTGTTGGTTTTTTTTTAGGGAGTCATTGTAATAAGTGATGTCTCAGTTATCAAACTAAAAAAAGGGTTTGGTATCAACTATGGACTAAAATATAGGGGTGCAACACTTGGTTTACATTTCTTGAAACAATTGCATCCATCATATTTTTTCCTTAATATATTTCTGATTGAAAAATCGATATGCAAGGAATAATTTGAATTTTTGTTATCAGTATTTATTGTATTTATACAAGTCCACATCAATCTTGATCTAATATATATGAACTTTTTATGTTAGATGATGAAAAACTTTCAGCAAAACTTTTGGTCATTGGTCTATTTATGTCAGTTGTTTGATAAGTATAAAATTTCCAGTTCTTAATCCGGAAAATCGGATTGAATTTTCAGGCTTCTTGATTTCATATATGTGCTTCGGGAATTTGCATACTTTTTGGGGTAATGTCATATATTCTGTTATATAAGTCAACCGTGAGTGTAAACGTTTGGAATTGTGCATAAAACTTAATGAATTGATCGCTTCATTGTTTCGTTATGACGCCATCCTGATATATATCTTCTTTTTATGGTTACAACGTTCATTGCACTTGGTCATTGGTCAGCAAAACAGTATTATCTTCCTTCTTCAAGACAGCATTCATGTTTCCAGGTTGGAAAAGTGGAATTGTCATCAGGGATGACAAATCTAGCTGAATGAATACATGAATTCGATATCACACGATACGCAAAGTGCACATTGTATGTGACCCTAAACCATGCAAATAAATTGAGTTGCAACTGTGAACATTATATTTGGAAAGAAAAGTCTGGCGTTAGTTTCATGAATTTCTATTTAATTTAATTCACTTTATCGAATGAAGCCTGATTAGCAATACTTGTAGAA
Organism: Thysanoteuthis rhombus; assembly: GCA_963457665.1. Lineage (NCBI taxonomy): Eukaryota > Metazoa > Mollusca > Cephalopoda > Oegopsida > Thysanoteuthidae > Thysanoteuthis > Thysanoteuthis major. The sequence continues at coordinate 80,418,849 of OY735199.1, forward strand.
ATGAGTGGTAAAGCTAGATTATATTATGAAAAGGCAGTCAGTTCAGTTTGGTGCAAAGAGCTAAAGGAGTGGAAGTGTCAGTGCAGTCTCAGCGTGGTCGCCAAAAATAGAAGTTGCAGCATTTATGTTCAGTAGCAATGCAGTTCATGCAAATTTTTTTATTGAGGAAGATTGGTGACAAAAAACAACCGCAAGTATAGAAAAGGGTAACAGAACAAGATAACTGACTTGAACACCTGGGCAAAAAAAGCGATTGACCACGTGTATTCAGGGTTTTCATAGGGACTCATCGTAGGAAGTGACGTTTCAGATATGTAGGTTGGAGAGTGATTTCGTGTCAGATTTTGACTAAAATGTAGGAGGTGCTACACAAGTATTAGCTTCTTTTCTTTGCAAAAATCGGATATTCCAGGTCAGTGAATGTAAGAGTAATAAAGGAAATTATTTACTGACAAGTACGATGTTGTAGGCGATGCTGAAAGGCAATTACATAGTGTAAATCGAATTTAATCGAATGCAAGGCAAATTGTGAGGTGCTATTATCTACACAAAATTGTTTTACGATTAACTGACATGATATCATGAAATTGCATTTTTACGATATCTCTTTTTCACGAGAAATCAAAGAAGTGCACATCGAGCTATTTTATGTCACGACAATTTTTTTTCAAACGAGCAAAGTATTTTTTCTTACGGGATAATCACGTTATTCTCCATGAGATCAAAAAGCTAAAAATTTACGAATTATGTCTGACGTTATATTTGTTTTATTACAATGGAGTTTCATGCTTCATATATCAAAATTGAACACTTTTCTCAAGCTTTTTTTTCAACTTATCTCTCAATTTCGATCCCCCACTTTCTCTCCCTTCCTCTCTCCCTTCCTCTCTCCCTTTCTCTCTCGTTCTTTCCCTCCCTCTCTCTGTCTCTCTCTCTCTCTCTCTCTCTCTCTCTCTGTATATATATATATATATGTATATATATATACTAATCAGGGATCAAATGTAGAATAATATAATGCAGTAAGCGATGTGTAATGGGTTTATTTCATAAAGTGCTCGATATATTCAACGTTGAACATCAAATTGGGCTTAAAATATGATTGAGTAAGGAGTTGTGATATAAAAAGTGCAGAAACATAAACAAACACACACACACACATATATATATATATATATATTTGTATTCTCTCTCTCCCACTCTCTCTCTCCCTCTCTCTTCATATATATATATATATATATATATATATATATATATATATATATATATATATATATATATATAAATATATATATATATATATATATATATATATATATATACATATATATATATATATATATATATATATATATATATATATATAGTTGTTTATATACACAGAAAATCAGAGAATAATTCCACATTGGGTTGGCATGTGAATGCAAGTTTTCTTACGTTTTTATGAATACATAGTTCCATTTGTTTCAAGAATTCGAAGGTATCATTAGTTCAAGTAATTTTTATCTTTAGCTAGGGAAGAACTGAATGGATTTGAGGCCGAATCCATGTGTTTTTTTTTCTCTTCCATTTTATTTTCACAAACCTTCTCTGAATAGTTACCATATGCCGACTTGATTTTTTTAAAATGTTTCAATGGATTTTTTCGACATTATCTAGCAGGATAGACCAGAGGCTAAAGGAAAATGGATTAAGTTTTGTTATTCGAATCCAGGAAGCAGTTATTGTTCTCCTTTCTTGAATTGAGACGATTTGTGATCCTTCCTCGATTCATTTTCTAAACAACAATGGCATTCGCTGAGATCTACTCTCTTTCTCTCTCTTTCTCACTTTCTCTCTCTATATCCATCTATCTCCCTCTCCTCCCCTCTCTCTCTCTTTCTCTCTTTCTCTTTCTCTCTGTATCTTCCTATACCCCCCTCTCCCTCCCCCTCTCTCTCTCCCTCACTCTGTGCTCTTTAGTTTCCCCCTATTGTGTCAACTGTCATTCTGTTTGTATTCATTTTTCTCACCATGCTTAAATATAATTTTTTTTCAGAAAAAAAAAACAAATCATCAAAATTGTCAACAAAGGTTTTCTTCAGTTTTTATGCTTGTCTGGCTGATTATGTATGTGTGTGTATCATGCGTACAAGCAGCATCAATTGAGGTAAAGGGCAGAAAATTTAAACATTTATTACTCGTTACGTAAGCAAGAAACTATTTTTTCTCTCTTTAAATCTCCTTTGAGGGGTTTTTAGAGGGGGTCCAGTTTGCAATGAATGCTGATCTTAAATCAATTCCTTAATTTGAATCCGCCAATTTTTTTTTTTTTGGTTTTCATATTTTTTTTGTTTTTTTGTTTTCAATTTTTTCCATTAGGAATCTCTTATCGTCGTCACTGCCTAAAAAGTTAGACATTGTATTCATTGATTACCCTTTCTTTTGAATCTTCTGATTGTTCAGCCAAAATACGGCGTTGTGCCAATATACGTTGACCATGTGACGGTTTTGTATGAGTGGATAGTCGAGCCTGGTTCGTTTCTCTTCTTCAGTTTGTATGACAACGAGCTATTGCATTGTAAACATTTCTTTTTAAATATTATTTTGCTGCGAATCTGAACAAAAATAATGTTTCTCTGAATTTTTTAATCGTTCTATTTGGATTATATTTTATTTTTAATAGACTTAATTCATTTTGTATGAAAACGAGCTTATACATAAAATGGTTTCATATTCAGTATTTGTTGATCATAAGTTGGTGAAAGTGTACACTCTTTTTTTTTAGTTTTGTTTAGTGCTAAGTCGGAACACACAATGGATGTGTTCCCATGAGTTTTGCATCCATTTGTTGTAGTTATCATTTATATTAGGCTGTTTTATTTCAATTTATTTGCTTTACTTCAGACTTGGAGTGTTGTAATGAATTTGATTCTTATGGGATTGTCATAACGGGTTCTTTTGACCATATTAAGCTAGGTTTAAGCACCCCGTCGGTGCGTGTCCCGTAAAGAACTGTTGTAGACCATTATTGCTGTATTCAGTTAGATTCTCACCGTGCGTGCTCAACGCTTGTGGCTCTGTGTCAGACACATAATCTTTGGGAATATCGATAAGAAATAAATAATTTAATTTTGAATTGGTTTCCGTCATTAATCATGTGACAGTTTCTTTCGAGTGATTAACAAAACTTTTCTTCCTTTCTTTTCCCCCTGTTCCGCTCTTTCTATACTTCTTAATTTCCTCTCCTCTCCCTACTTATCGGGTCTTTTATTTCTGCCTTCTGCTAATCATTACGCTTCATAACTCCCTTTATCTCTCTGGCCTTCTCTTTATTCCTGTGCATTCTTATACTACAATCCTCTTGAATCTTCTGCATTCTTCTCAATCATTCTTTTGTTCTTCGTATTAATGTGCCCGCTGAGCGTTCTCCGAATCTTCCTTGCTGCAATAAACCCATTTCTCTCCAACACTTCGCAGGAAAACATGATTTCCCTAGTGTATCTTGCGAGCAACGTGACTTGCGCCCCCCAAGATATACTTAAGTCTTAAATACTTGCACAAATGACAAAGGTGAAATCTACATATTTCTTTTCTCTTGCAGGATGTCGACCTCCATAGAACAACACCGGAAGCATCTTCAGTTAACCAAAGAGTTTTTAATTTTGTGCCTATTTATAAATAGAATTTGAAGGCTACCTGATAAATTTGGATAACAAAGGTGCTTAAAGATTGTTCTAATTGAAGAAAGTTCTGTTTGAATTCATTTGTATGAAAACGAATTAATGCGTGAAATTACTTTACATTCAATATCCATTGATCATAAGTTGGTGATAATCTATACATTCCTTTTGAATGTGGTTTCGTGATCAATTAGAATTGGCGAGATATGTGTTGTTTTGAGTTTTTGTTTTTAATTGTTGACATAGCTTTTAGGAATTTTTTTTCCCTATTTTCGTTTCTCTTCTACCTATGTGTGGTGTACTGAGTACGATTCTCATGGGATTGTCATAACGGTTTCTTTGGGCCAGATTAAGTTCCATATCAGCACATTGTAGAGGCTTGTTTTTCAAAATTACCCATGAAAACCCTCTGCTATTTTTGCTTTAATTCAGACTCTACGTTCAGTTTAATGAATTTTATTCTGTTGTGATTGCTATATCGGCCTCTTCAAATAAGATCAAATACAGTATATCGACCGTGTAGTTTTGTAAGTTGGACTGGAAGACCATTATTTCTTCATTCAAGTTGCCACTCTCTATGTAAGCTCAACTCTGCATCAAACTTCGAGATGAATAAGTAATCTACTTCCAAATGTTTCTATTATTTTTAAATCAATAAGATCAAGAATAGAATATTGATAACATCCTTTAATACCCTATCGAGTATTGCTTTTTTTTTTCTTATTTAATTTCAGCAACCATGGATAAAAACATATAAGTACATGTTTACATGAATACAGGCAAACATATGCTTGCATACATAAATACATATACAGACTCATACACATGTAGTCGCATAGATTGATACTTTGGTGTTAGAATATTTTTCTAATTCAGGTTTTTTTTTTCATATTTTCGAAGAGGAACTGTCCGATTAACAATGTAGTTAGGTTCCTGAAAACCTCTACGTTGACAGAAAGATTGTTAAGTGATGCCAGTTTCATTATATACGCAATTATATGAATTTTTTTCTTTATTCATAGTAGTGTTTGAATTTTATTCCTTAATTTTTTTTTTCTCAACGACGTTTCGATGTATCAGCTTTGAATTATTCGACTTCAATTGGGGAGTTCCACACACACACACACACACACACACACACATATATATATATACATATATGTCTCTGTGTGTCTGTGTGTATGCGTGTGTGTATGTTTGTGTATATATATATATATATATATATATATATATATATATATATATATATATATATATATATATATATATATATATATATATAAATGAGCACCAGTCTTATATCTGCAGTCGGGCATAGACTTTCTCAAGAATTTCCCAGGACGTCATGAAGTCAATACTTTCTGAAATCATGTAGACCGTCCCTCCATCTTAGTCGTCGGATGTTTTTTGTAATCCAAAGAAAAATCACACTTATACATACACACCAACCTATATATAAATATATTTATATATATATATATATATACAATGCGTACTGTAGAGAGTGAGACAGGCTCGGTAGTAAGGTGTTTAGAGATAAGGTTTATTAATCTTTAGATGTAAATTGTCCAGACATGTTTTGGGATTCTTCCAATCATGAGTCTAATATTAAATTGCCACTTGGATTTGCCTATGTACTGTAACTTACATCCTTTGCACTCTAGAAGGTACATAATGTTCTTACTGCGGCAGTTGGTATTGTGATATATGTGATAACTCTCTTTTATGGTAGTGCTTGTGAATGCGCTGGTGTACTTGAGATGGTTGCAACATAGACTGTTTCTTATGTCGCAAGGTTTGAAGAATTTGATGGTTCTATGTGTATTTTTGTGTACGACTTTATTTTAATGATATTATTGCTACTAATCATATCTCTGATGTTTTGGGGCCTGCGGTAAGCTATGATATATATATATAGAGAGAGAGAGAGAGAGAAAGAGAGAGAGATAGATAGATAGATGGATAGATATGCAATGATGATTATACAAGATAAGTTACATTAAATCTATTTCATGAATATTAGCTTCTTGCAAGCAGTTGTCTGCATTTGACGGGTGAAATTCATTTTTTTTTCAGCTATTGTAACCGTCCACATTCGGGAACATTCATTTTTCCTCTATTTTTTTCCTTTACCTTGCTTGAAAATATTCAGTCTAGACAATAAAGTCGGTCAAAGACGCCTTGGCATGAAGCCATTTGCACTTTTTTCCCGAATGTTATTCATTTTTAGGCTGTCATGATTTCTTTCTATCGGCCTATGCATCTGTTAAAATGTTAGTGTGTAATTTTTTTTTCATATTTCAATTTTTTTTCTCATTTCCTCTGTATGTTTGTTATGTACCATAGATTAAATTAGCTGGTTTATTGTAGGTAAAAATCTTGTTTACATTGTATTGGTATCCATTATGAATTATTACGTGCGTTTTTTTTTTCTTTTTTTCCCTTCTTCTTTTTTTTTTTACCTTTTTAGCTTTTTTTCCTGGATCTCTTTCTTTTTGTTTGCTATTTGTTTTTGCGTAATGTTGAATTTCAAACTGATACCCATATATACACACTTACACATGTATACCCGTATATAAGCAATATGCACGCTCATATTTTGTATCATCACCAGTGTCTTGATGGTTGTTAAAATCTATTTCTGACCATGTTTTTATATTCTTTATGATTGTACATACTTTTCCTATATGTTTTGTCTCGTTCTGATCAGGGTATATCATAATGTTTCCTCTAGGTTGTAATTATCTTGCGGTTATTTACTATTAGCACTAGGTATCAGTTCAAGCAAAATTGTGTATGTTTTGTTTTAGCATATATATATATATATGTATATATATATATATATATATGGAGAGAGAGAGAGTGTGTGTCTTTGTGCACGTGTGTGTGTGTGTGTGTGTGTGTGTGCGTGCAAGTCTGTGTATGTGTGTCTGTTTGTGTGTGTGTGTCTGTGTGTGTCTGGTTTCTTTCATATATAATGACTGATTACTTGTGTTGTTGTCAAGTTGAGACTATTATTGATACATTCTGAGTTCGTTCATATATTTGATTTTCATTTGTTTGGTATTCATATATACATGCACATTCAAACACACATATTCATATACACATATATGTATATACATATAAACACGTAAATATACGTAAGCATACCATGCACGTATAGACACGTACTTATAAATACACTCAAGTTAATAAAAATTCTCTCTGTATATATTGTTATGTTTGAATTTGTGTGTCACTCATTAAAGGGTTTATTGTGGCTCGTGTCCAGTGGTTTTTTCTCATCTTTTTAGCACGTAGATACATATATCCACTGACAGCTATTTCGATGTATTACATATCTTCAGTGTGGCTTTCCATTATCCCCTCCAGAACCGCGAGGGAGAATTGAAACCTTCACTTCGGACCTGCAGACCAATATCCTACCTCAGGACTACGGAACTGGACAGTCAGTAAGCGATATTTCTATTTACGCAGAAATCCTTCATTCACCAGAATACTCTATTCCTATGGAAGAGCATTACATAAGCTTACAATGGATGAGTTACCTCATTTAAAGAGTGCTCAAACCTGAATAGAGGAGCATTAATTATTCTGTCTGTGTGTGTGTGTGTATATATATATATATATATATATATATATATATATATATATATATATATATATATATATATATATATATATATATATATATATATGTATATATATATATATATATGTATATATATATATATATATATATATGTATATATATATATATATGTATATATATATATATATATATATATATATATATATATATATATATATATATATATATATATATATATATATATATATATTTATACGAATTACTCCCCCTAGGTTTCAATCGATTAGAATGTAAGGAATTATAGGCGTTTGCCACTTCTCTTTTAGTTCAATATGCGTACCAAAGAGAACTATCAAGAAGGGAACTATCTTTTCAATTCATTGGTTGCGATAACATAAAACATACTTGTTCTGGAAATCAAATTTGTTCAGATACAACACCGATTGAACATATCGATGCTACCGACCGATGAGTGAATAATAATATGAATCTATCAATCCAAGCGAATCATTTTCCATTGTATATATATTTTCCGACTCATAAATACTGAAAGCTGATAGCCAGGAGGTTTTTTGAATAATTCTTGCAGGTTATATAACCCTCCTAGCTATTGACATCCATAATGTTGTGTTACCCTGGGGAGATGGATAGAAATAAACTACCTTCAAGGCGTTCAGTGTTTGAAAAACAGCTTTGTGGTCCATGGCCATCAAGTTGTTGAAAATGTGAAGAGGCACTTGAAAAGAAAGAAATGAAATTATTTGGTTCCCTGAGGTGCAAAACGTGCAATTATTTACTCACTGGCAAATGCCGGACGACAATATCTACAGTTTAATAAGATCTGGATGCAACAAACAACGTAGGAATGTGATTTGTTCGACCAGTTCAAATGTTTCTAATTCCAGACGTGTGAGATAAGATTTGTTTATGCTTGCACGCAGGTTTGTATCTTTGTAAATACCCTTAAACACTCACTACAAATGCCCAAGGCTAAACGTTGGTTTCGTCATTCTTTAACTCGTTCTGCCCTGATGGCTGCCTACCTATGTATGCGTCACGTGTACAGAGATAGCCACTGGAACAAGAGGGCTTTAGTATATATACATATGAAAAAATGCGTTCGTTTGTTGAGGAGTTTCCCCCCTCCGAATAAAACTTTGTGATTTTAAGCCGAAGTACATCTCTAGTTTGAATCTAGTTGCATTCACTTTTGTTTTCAAAACTTCTCAACCATTTACTTATCACCACACAATAAAACATATAGTGATCGACTTTGTCATTAATCTACTCATTTTTTCCAATTTTCTCACATTGATAAATCCCCTCAACCTGCTCGCTGCCAAAAATATTGGTCACGTGACAGTTGTGATTGAATCACAAAACGGGTGTTTATTTTGGTAAGGCCGGAAAAATACGTATAATAGCCAACCATTTTTAATAAAATCATTTTTCTTCACTCTGCATTTTTAGAAATATTTTTTAGAAAGTATTTTCTAAGTAATGAAGATATGGATTATAATTTAAACTATTTTACACCATGTCATTCATTTTTAGATGTAGAATATTTGAAAATTTCCCTCGTTGTATATAACAAACATATTCCTGCCACCACAAAAAACTTCTTAATTTATCTTTCTCTCTCCTTGTTATCTCATTTCTTACACGCTTATCAAACTACTAATATTCCTGCCCTGTCTTTTTTGTCCTACTATTTCATTCGGCTACCAAACTTCTCGTTATTGTATGAAGGGAAGCTAGGTAGTTCGACAAGAAAGTGGGAAGAAGGAATATTGAATCGACTACCTTATGTTATCACTGAGAGCGTAACATCCAAAAGCGGGTAAATATAAGGAGATTAATATAACACATAGCACACGCATGAATGATGAGTATCATTGGTGAATCATTAATGAGATGACTTATTCAAAAACGTATCAAGTTATTTCAATCATTCAGATTATATCTTATTATGACATGATCTAGAAAATCGATAAGGTACCACGGTGGAATTTCCGTGACATTTCTTGTGGCACTAAGGGGTTATTTGGCTATGGCTATCTTCGAATAAAACGTGTTTGGTTGTACTGGGTAGCAGAGTGTGATTCCTGATGACCTACAGCGAAAGGTTGGTTTCTGTCTTTCCCAAGGGCATCAATGTGAATTGAACAGAAACTAATTTACTTGAAATATGATTTTGGTTGGCCGACTCCATTTTCTGAACTTTTAACCTGTTAAATCGAATCTGAACCCCCATTCCTTGCATTAAATATTGATAAATGACTCGCAGAAATCCAGCGTGAAAATTCCCTACAAGTAACTCCTAGAAACCACCGCCCCCCTGAAACTACATTCTCATATTCATGATTTGCCCATAAAATCAACAAAAATAATCCAGAGCTGACAGACTAAGGCAATTGGTGCAGATGTCAAAATCCCTATAGATCTTTGATTCCTTGATCTACAACTAGGGTTCGAGAATAGAAGGCTGGCAAAAGAAGGTACATAAATCTCAGAACGACACACTTTTTTTTTCAATGAATAACTTTCTTGAAAATTAAACATGATGGTTCACTTGAATATTACTAATGCTGAAGCCAGAGACGTACAGATACCCAGAGTAGTTGCAGTTTTGTTTACTTCCAAAGTTATGTTTATCACAGTAAAGTGGTAAAACATTAGAAAAATAAACTACACAAAACTCTTGAATTTCTGTCCATGTTTAGAAAAAAGATCATCAGATTCCTAACAGCGTAACTTGTATAGTTGTATCTTCCAGGCATAACATGTCAGTGCCATAAATATGAGATTCGATACTCAAGCATTTCAGATATTATGGCATTTTACAAGTACTCTATGGTTCAAATTTCGTGGATGTAATTGGCGATGAAAATATATACATGCCGTTGAGTTGATGGTGGAATCAGCTTTCTGAGTATCTGTGAATTCGTATCCGTCATACATGACACTTTTCATGCAAAAAACGTGAAGGAAAGTAATATTGCATTTCATAAGTATATGTACTGCTCCATATACATTGTATAGATTAACTTCATAGTTGAAATATATAAAATTACATATCGTTAAAGAAAGAGTCGTCAGCCTCCTAAGAATGCACCTAGCTTGAATATTTGTATCTATTACGCATGAAAAGTTAGAGCCAGAAATGAGACCATAAGTATGCTGGCATGTCATAAGCATATAATTGTCATCTCTCATCCAAGAGTAATTTAGCCTATATCTATCATTGATTTTATTTTCAATTTTAAATGAAAATGTATATGTTAACAAACTTTATTAGAAAAGCTTGAAAATGAACAATAAATATATGCAGGCAAATGGAAGTAGGCGGGGAAATTGTCGCTGTTTACTTTCTTTTTTTACTTTCTCCTGTCTTAAATAATTGTATTGATAAGTGGATCACTTGATATATAATAGATACAGACCGGAGAAAGAGACAAACAGTCAGACGGAGAAAAAAAGACAGAGAGAGAAAGAGGAAAGTATATGTGACGGTATGTGGATATAAAAATGTATCCATACATGTGTACATATATATGTGCGTGTGTGTGGGTATGTTTTTGTGTTCATACATATATATTCATATGCTATGTATATATAAAGTTATATATAGATAAGAACATACATACGTACATACGTACATATATATGTATACATACATATATATACATACATATATATATATATATATATATATATATACATATATATCCAAATATGCATACATTTGAAAATATAGATAAATTAAGATATATATATATATATATATATATATATACATATATATATATACATATATATATATGTATATACGTATACATGTATATATATATGTATATATATATATACATATAAATATGTATATATATATATGCATATATATATATGTATGTGTATATATATATGTATATATATGCATATATATATGTATATATATGTGTGTGTGTGTGTATCTATATATATATATATATGTATGTATATATATATATGTATATATATATATGCATATATATATGTATATATATGTGTGTGTGTGTATCTATATATATATATATATGTATATATATATATATATAGATAGATAGATAGATAGATTGATAGATTGATTGATAGATATAGATATATACACGTTCCGTCGTTTTGTTGCTGTGAATCCACTGAGTGTCACTATCAGCACTGCTGACTGAAGCATTGTCAAGAAAGTAACTTCCTTGCGCTATTCTTTGCTGGACATAAACAGTTCTCCATTTTCTGACATTCTCTGCAATGATTGCTCATGAAAAGTTGTTAAATATCGCATATTTTTAATGGAATATGCACATCAATTATTCTATATATTGGGAGTTTGTTATACCTTCTTTGATTCTTCAATGTATTCATGCAGTTACTTCTTGATAATAATCTTGAAAATACTTTTTTTACGTGAGAACCTCTTCGCCTTTATTTGATTTTATAACATTTCAATGAATATCCCTCTCAGCAATCAACCACGTTGCTACACGATTAAGGAGAATAATCTTTACAACAAATTTTCTCCCCTCCAGGATCATGGCTCAAATTCACTCAACAGAATTTACTCGTAATAAATCCGTAAACGATCCAGTTTTTGTCCATGCATTTCAGCTATTTTGTTTTTGATATTATATGAATCCATGAATTTTAGTGATCAGCTCTTTGCGTTAACATCGCAATTACTGTGTGAACGCACTGACGCAGGACACCTTTCAGTATAACGGAAGCAAAGCGAAGGACATTTTCTAGTTTCGTATCCATCTCCGTATCACCAAAGAGGTGAGTTACAAGAGAGAAAAAATAATGGAATAGAAGCAAGGAACAAAGGTGGGAAGCCTAATCGACAGTGGCATTGTTTATGGTGAGTCCGGCTTCTTAATAGTCTTGTGACTAATACGAAATGGCTTCCAGGTTGAATAAAGTTATCAGGAAGAAGCAGGAAAAATCAGGTGCGTTAATCGAAGCGCGTGAGACATTGTTTCGTCCATAGACATGCGAAGAGCTGTCCGGCTGCAGAGAACAAACAGCGGTCATAAGTCCTGCCGGTAGACAAGACAGTCTGAAATTGATATGGAACGGTGCCATCAAAGTAAATCGCCATTAACATATCGGACGGAGGTCATCTGACAGTTCATGTGCGTTTGACTTGAGTGGTCAAATGACGTGGGTGTAGACTAAGATGTCTATGTGTACATTTTGGTGGATAGAATGGATGTACGGGAAGTTTGGCCATTTTTGATGTGAAACGGTGACTGTGTGGATATCTGTATGTACGATATCTGCCCAGAAAGAGTTCAACCGTTTAATATAAACGAAAAATAGCCACTTAAGAATACTCTCCTTTGGGCCTTACACACATTTTTGAGCTTTCAACTTTTCTAAGACGTCAGCAAATTTTTTTTTCAGATTGCAATCATCTGCACTTCTTTGAGTTCTTCTTAATCCTGTTCATACTTTGAAGTATCCCTTCTTTCAACGGCACTAAAGGCTAAATATTGCTAGGAAATCAAATCAACACAAGGAGGCAGGGTTTGCTAACCAATGGGGTCACAATATGCTAAAAAATATTTGCATGATGAGGATGAAAAAAGGGGAGGTTTGATCATAATGAACAAAACGGCCATGCAGCGCAAAATCTCACTCTATGATATCTCACTGCCGACTACGTAACTAGTTGAGAGAGTGTCCTGTAGCTACATTCACACACATATATCTATTCGAAGATCTATTTTAAATACATATTCGTTACGTTTATATCAAAACGTTACAGTGTCGGTGTGAGAAACACGAAGTAAAAAAAAAGTTTATATTCATTTGAGGGGGTTTTCTGCATTGAATACTGGCATTCAGTGTCCGTTTTTATTCTGCCTAATATAGACATGGTCAATTTAGATGTCTCAGTCACGAGGCAAATCAAGTGTAGACATGCAGTATTATATATGTATGTCTATATGTATATGTCATACATGTAGTTATGTATATACAAACGTAGAGATAGATACTTCTCTCTATACTACATCAAACTTACATGAAGATAAGCATTACGTATTAAAATCATATTCAGAATATCTTATATGGAAAATGGTAAATTTTTCTATGAACTTCCTTATCATATCAGTTATGGAAAAATTTCCAGTACCCCCCATCTGCACTATCTATTAAACATCTGTCTGATGTGTGATATCCTTTAGGTAAAATTACTGACAGTACGAGTGAAATAGTGTAAAAATAGTTAACTAACTACTAGTTCCCAACAACCAAAATGAGAAAGAGAGACATACACACTCTGAATTTTTTGGGATAGCTACTTTTTTCAATCCCAAGAGAACGTTGAAAGGAATTCAGAAATGTCCATCCTCTTTCATTATCAGTCAACTTTTCATTTTATAGTTTTGCTTCCAGCTTTGAATATGAGTTGACAAGTGTGGTAGATTAAAAGAGAAATCATTCTCTTGGAACATCTTAAAAAGTTCATGGATTATAATTAGGAGAGGAACTCAGTGTATGACTGCCTTGCCGTATATGGCAGCTGTAAATTGCAGATGTAGGATATGTTTCATCCAAAAAGGCATTAAACGCGTAAAAACAGTGAAACTGTACAGAGGCTTATGTGCCAGGATTTCAAATACGTAGAAAACTTGAAGAACAACAATCATAATCATACGTATGTATGTATGTGTGTATGTATGTATATACTGGAAATAATATGTCAGCCTTGAAACAGATATTCAAATGCCAGGCATCTTACTGGGTTCCTACCATAACCACTGGTGGCATCGTAAAATGAGCAGATAACCTAAATCATTATTGACAATCGATTCCAAAATGCGTATATGTGAAGGATCCTCGACTTAGAACTGAGATTTATGCACGAGTAATTTCGATTTAGTAAATAAAAAAAGATATGTGAATAAAGAACAGTAAGTTACTTAACTCTGGTATCAATCCGAAATAAATTTGAGCTATTTTTTTCCGTCAGACGGTTGTGAGAATCAAATTTCCTCCAAAAATGTTGTTTGCAAAAGACGAACTTTATTTGTTGACTTTGGAGGTTGATTGATTCTGAACAACTAGAATCTAAAATAATTACTATTTTATGGTCTTCGTGCGCATGCGTACGTTTTATCACCCCCACTTTTTACTTTTCTCCATTGAGGGAGGGAGAAGAGATTTGGGGGGTTGAAGATTGCATTTTTCTTTAGTTTATTCCTATGAACATTGACTGTCATGGTGTTTGTCAGCCATTCGATGAATCACACCTGTATCTCAGAAAAAATTGCTATAAAAAGTGATGGTGGAGAGTGCTTTCAATACTTCTTTAACCACAAGACAGAGTGTGTGACTGTGTTATTGTCTATGCCAGCTTTACTTTATGGATGGATATTTTCTTGGTTACGACACCAAGGCAGTGTGGGTGATATCAAGAACACGTTCGACTTTGGTTGCTGCAATGCCCTACCTTTTGAGAAAATATACGCATGAACACGTTTTTCATTTCTATTTTCAAAAAATAAACATTGATTCTCGACTTTGAGTAACAAAATTATTTTGCTAAGTATTTGCTATATTTCATGTTCTCTTTACTGTTAGTTCATTCTCGCCTTATTTAAGTGGTTTAATTCTATTTCTTAGTAAGCAACACTTATACACAGTACGTTGAACTCGTTGTTCGTTTTTAACAAGTGGAAAATAACTTAATTTCTTCATGGTTCATATTACAGGAGCCTGCTGATATATCGCAACTCGATCCAATGCAGTTTGTAACATGAAATGGTTGATTGGTAAACCTAAACAGCTAATCGTAATTTCCCCCACTCGACTGCATCTTTAAAAAATCTTTCAAACAGACAGCATATGGCTTGAACACAGAAATTATTCAATTTGCAATTAATCAACGTATAATTATGGGGTTAATATATCTCTGAATTTTCGAGAATAGGTATTATTATTATTTCTATTATCATTCAGACCATCCTCATCTTGGTTGTTTTTCATACAACGTTTCGGCTGTTGTACTCTACAGCCTTCATCAGGTATTATCTGGTAGGTGTGGGGAAGTAACGAACCGAACCCTTTATTTAACCGACGGGGGTATATTGACTGCACTCCCCTCTTAACATTATTATTATTATTATTATTATTATTATTATTATTATTATTATTATTATTATTATTATTATTATTATTATTATTATTATTATTATTATTATTATTATTATTATTATTATTGTTGTTGTTGTTGTTGTTGTTGTTGTTGTTGTTGTTGTTGTTGTTGTCTCACACTGGGTTGGACCTAGAACGATTAGATTACTTGCAGTAATTTTGTCTGATTCTGTAACCACTACTGCAACGGCCGAAACGTTGTATGAAAAACAACCAAGATGAAGATGGTCTGATGATAATAGAAATAATTATGGAGTTCTATATACATTGTTTTCTGATTAAAAATAATGGAAACAACGTCATTGTTCGCCGGTAAACTTGTAATTTAATTGCATTATCCGTGGTTGAGTTATAATGCATTTGTCTTCATCGAATCCTAACATTTACGATACAAAGGGAGAAAACTCTATTATCATTTGACCCTTTAGAAAGTTTGAATATCGACAATTCTGTAGAGTATTCCTTAATTTCGGATTATATACCCTACCACTCCTGCAGGCTCCCTATTGACATACATATGAGTTATTAAAATATATAACATCCTGATATGGATAATTCGACCCTATTAGAAGTCAAAATCCCATTCGAATTTGAAATTTCCGGGTATGTTTTTTTAGAAAATCACTTTTTGAAAGTTTTGTACGAAATAATGATATTTCTTCATTTGAGATCATCCCAGAAATAATGATGTAATTATTATCTTTTATTCTCTATAATACTACAATTTGATTCTATTAATCTGTATGTTACTAGCTAGGAGACTGCATCGTAGCTAGCGGTTTTGAACCGAGAATTTACGATTTTGAAAGATTATAAAAAGGGTAGATGATTTGCTAAATAATGATAGTGTAGGAACCTTGTTCAGGCCTACCCTTGTATTAATGATCAGATTTCTATTTATCTACCAAAATGGTACTGAAAGTCTGACTCTATTTGATTTCTGATTTGCCAAAACTATGCATTGTAGCGAAGAACGTTGAAATAAAGTACCTCTACAAAAGAATTTCGATATTTTACCGGGGCCCGAAAAGCTTAGTTTGGCTTTCTACAGGAACAAAATTGATATAAATATACACCTCGATTACAATCTGACCAATGCTCGTCGCTATATATCATGATCCTTTTTCCTTCGTTCTTGATAACGTGTCATGCATAAAATGTCTTATTTCTCCGTGATCCTGAATGTTCAATTTCCAATCAATCTCATTGAATACTCTTGTTTCATCTCTTAGTCAACCAGCAATCATACTTCTGGTCTGATGGAAAATGCATACGAGCACTTCACTCTCTCTATTAACCTGGGCTGAAGTAACCTACTGTCAAATGCATGAATCCTGGGCACGTAGCTCAACTTTACACTCTCCTGTGAACATGCAAGATGGAAATTTTCCAAACACTGAGATCCTACTATCATTGCAGGTATAGAACTGGGAATGTTCGTTTTCAAACGACTATCATCCAGGGAAATTATTTTGAAAAACACATTTCCCACTGCTGATGTACAAGAATGGCTCAAATAAGATATAATCGATTTTCCTATATCAGAGCAGGTGAGAACGGCAAATTGCTTTCATGAACTCTCTTCTTGGATGGACTAGCGAAAGGCTCGACTCATAATAGCATGGTGTAAGGCCGAAAGTGTGAAATACCTGAATGAAATAAATTTTGATCAGAGATTATATTGATCAGTATCTCATCACGGAATCACTCAATATAAGAACCTGAATTATTTATCAGATTAGCTATCATGTAAATCTGAGTTACAGATTTTGTTACAGCCACGCAGGCGATCTACTATGTATGGGGTTCGATCCTCCCCGAATATATAACTTCAGTGTCCTTGATATAACCTAATTTAATCTTGGTAAATATTCGTGATTGAATAAATTGCATATAAGCTGTCAGTGCCAGCAGTCAGTGTTCAAGCTAAGGAAGAATTTCAGATCTGATTTTTGAAGATCGTAAACCATAACTCTCATCAAAACGGTCAAAATTGGCATTTTGTGTTCTATGGTCGGTCTGGCTGGCTCCGTATGTATGTATGTACATATCACGAGTACAGTCCCCGCCAACAGAGCTACAGGGCTGAAAATTTAAACATTTACTCCTTAATACATCTATAAAAAATGTTTCCTATAGTTTTTAGAATTCTACCCTAGGAATATTTTTGTGAAGAATTTATCTGACAATTGGTGCCCATCTTATTTTTTTCCAGTTAATGACTCTATACTGATCACTGCCAATCGAAAGAAGAGGGAAGTAATTTCATCGTTGATCATCCTTCCTCTGAATGTTTTGATTGATCATGCCCAGCCTGAAATGCTGCCAAATGACGCTGGTCATGTGATGGTGTCTATTGAGTGACTAACTAGATATCAGCTATCTCTCAAAATAAGCAACGTTCACACATTTTGGATGATTACACCAGTGCATATTTCCCTATTCTGTTCCACGGATATTTTTAGGCACACAAAGCCACAAGAGAAAGGTAGCAAATGAGAAATTGATCCAAATCAACCAGCTTAATTCAAGGAATTAAAACAATTAAGATTATCACGTATGTGACGAGAGTAAACAAACTTTGAAATATCTTAATTCAAATTTAAAAAAAAACTCTCATTGAAATCAAATATTTACGTATTTCCATTTGTGAGACAATTATTCCATGAAATTGAAAGCGTATTTGATTTCAAAAAGAAGGAACAACTTAGTTGGTTTCTCATCAATAATGTAGACAATCAGATTTTATAATGACTTTGATTTAAAATCTCAACTACACGACCATGAACCCACCATCATGTAAGCAAATAAAATGTCTAACAAGAAATGGGACCGACCACGAATAAATTGATGGCAGAAGGACATAGAATAAGAGGACATGGGGAACATGGTTATATTTATCAAAAATACCAATGCAAATCAAGTTACGTTTACCTTTCTCGACATTTTCTGAAAAAATGGAAGCCATAAATGACATCAAATAGTGCTTTTAACTTCTTCCTTCATCATTAATTTACTCCTTATCCGGGAGGGAGGATAAATGTTTTCTGCAGTTTTTGAGCTTCTTTCAATTTGAACATCATTATAGTTATCTGAGATTGGGTCATCTGGGACGATGCTTAGTAATGAGATTTCTTGACAGAGACCCTCAGCAACCTTGAAATCAATTATAAAACCCAACTATTGATATCAAGAGAAGATGAAACTCTTTCCTTGGTCCTTCGTCTGGATTCTAGCCAGCGTAACAAGCAGCGAATAAATTAGATTTGCCTTTGATTTCGTGCTGATTAGTTTTCCCCGAATAAGCTAAATTTTTCTCGAACAGAATTACTGAGTTCTTTCATGCTCCTGCAAATATTATAAACTTTAGTATTTCCCGGATGGTGATTGCTGATTTTATAAGTTGATTGCTGTGACACAAACTACCATTGTCATTTTCTAAAATCCAACTTTATATTGATTTATTGAGGAGAAATTGTTTGATGAAGTTCGATTATTTTGAATTCACCTCCGTTTATGTACAGTATTGAAAGCCTTATATGATCACTCGCTGAACTTTCTCTCACAAAACAGGATGCCCCCAGCAGCCAAGATACTATTTTTTGCTCACTTAACAAAGCTCCTGATGGCGGGCTCGGGTTCAGCATCAAACTTATAACCTTTAAAAGCTCTCACACACACACGCACAAACACACACACACACACACACACACAAACACACACGCACACACACACATAGGTACGCGGCATCAAACACTACTGAAGATAGGAACCCCTCCAAAAATATGTCCATCCCGTTAATAAAAACATACACGGATAAATAAATCTAAATTTCACAACACTTTACTCTCAAATTGGTTCCACTCTCTACGGTTTATATATATATATATATATATATATAGTTTATATCGTATATATATATATATATGTATAGTTTTTATCGTATATATATATATAGTTTATATCGTATATATATATATATATACATATATATATATATATATATATATATAGTTTATATCGTATATATATATATATAGTTTATATCGTATATATATATATATATATATATATATATATATATATATATATATATATATATATATATATATTCATTTACTTATTTCACAAGCGTTGATTTTTGCTAAGATGATGTTGTTTTGTGTTAGGATAGCATAAAAGTGCATGTGGAATCTATTCATATTATGAAAAGTGCGTTTTCTGTTTGTTTTTCAGTCCATGAAATGGAAAATTCGTCTTGAGGATAGCTATTTTGCTAATAAAATAATCTCCCCCTCAATGTTTGAAACAATGGAATTTCCCACCTGAATGAGTTCAGTAACTTTCCAATAAAACCACGAAAGAAACCAATGAGACGTAAACATTTATTCACACTGTTAATTGCAATGAATTAGAACGATTCAGTCATAAAGTAGGTAAGCAAGGAGTCCATATATGTCTGTGAATCTTTTTACCGGTAATGACTAGTCAACACATTGCTTTCTAGTTCGAAACTAACTAATATAACAATACAAGTCATTTAGTATCTAATTTGATGTACATTATATTTCAAACTTATTTCTCCAGAAACCAATTGCTCTAAGATTTCTGATGTATATAAAATCAATAATTCAATTTTCCAGATGAACTATACATTGATAAGATGCGAAAATTGCCTAAAGAGATATTTGATAACTTCTTCATTGGAAGTATGGAGAGAAGAGCAATTTTATCTCATTTTGCCTCAAGTAATGCACCGATAGAATATTATTGGACTGACTAGCTTATATTTGCAATATGACAAAGTTTTAAATCTCTGAACAGAGACCAGTATCAATTTCCATCAAACTCCCCCTCCCCCCGGCTTTTACTTGACTTTCGCTGGTTTGGGGAGTTATTTCTGTTGATGATTAGTGTAGCCATATTGACAAATGTTCTTTAACAGGCCAGTTGATTCAAATTTGTGAGTACTCGGGAAACGCCGTTGATCATACTATTTTTGTTTAAAAGGAACCCCTTAAAACACAACTTTCTGTTCTACACACATGTTTACATAAATATGCAACTACTTGATTTTCGTCTTGTTCATAAAAGTATCCACTAATGAACAATACACACATTAATGGAATAGTTAGAACAAATATTACTATTATAAATATTATTATAAATAGGAAAATATGGACAACTATTGACTGAAAAATGCCACATATATAACAAATATATTTTTTATTTAAAAAAACACTTCGTTTTTCTACATATGTAGAAAAATATTGTCCATGTTGAAGAAATGAAATGATCACATGTAAAATTTGTGAAGGAATGGTTTATCTATTGAGCAGTTATTAAGTATATTGTAGAAAAGATTGGACATTTTTACGTGGCACCCCTGGGATTCAACGGAACAGTTTTGTTACAGCTGCTCAAGACTAAGCTTGTCACTGCTTTCATATCAGCTTGCACACTTTACAGCATCATCTCTAATTGTTAGCTTCTCTTCTGCTGGTGTGTTCTCGTATGATCAGCGAACTTAAGCAACACAGAGCTTTACCAGAAACTATATGATGTGACCAGCTGGGAGTAATAGTTACTGCAAGTGAATGGATATCATGTACAAAGTCTCCCATGCTGATCCTTTTTTTTTTTTTTTTGTCAAAGGGGGAGATCGTTAAACTCTTTGGCTGCAATAGAATGAATAAGTTTCAGTTCATTTTTTCTTCTAATATGTTTTTTCTCCGGATGAAACTAAAAAGCATTATCAGTCCCGTCAATCAGTAAATATTTCCATGTTATATATTTGACGCATGAACCTTTTCCTGTAGGGCCGCTGCCGATGTTCCCATGGTGCAAGTTATCCTTGGACAACTTTTGAAGTATTTTGACAGAGCACCAGTACATTATTTTCTCGATTGAAGATTTCCTTCCTTTTTTTATTTTTTTCACTTGTTCCAAAATATGAAAGTGTGGATACGGAGTCTATATACTCATTGCAAGATTTTACTCCACGGCCGGATAGATTTCGTTCTTTTTCCTCCAGACATAATATTAAAGAAGTAGTCAACCAATATTTGTTCCGTTCTCATCACTTTTATATAATTTTAAATTCTTATGTAGTAGATATAATTCATTGATTTATTTTAGCTCACTACAAGGCCAGTCACGGGGTTCAGGAGTTAAGGAGTCTTTTATGTTGCGTTATTAAAGGTATTGTAGGAATGAGTAGTGTCTTTGGAGGAAAACCTATTCCCAAGCACATCATCATCGTCATCATCATCATCATCATCATCATCATCATCATCATCATCATCATCATTTTTATCATCCAATGTTGAACATAGACCTTCCCAGTAATCCGCCATATATCTCAATCGTGGGCGTTGCAGAGCGAGTATTTTCTGAATTTGTCAATTTCATCCCCCCATCTTATATTCTGTTGGCGTTGGTTTCGCATATGATATCCGGTGATTCATGTTATGAGTCGTGATGCCCATCAGTTGTCTGCTGTTCTTGGAACCCTGCCGGTCCATTTCAAATTAAGTTTTCTTTTACTCTTACGATGTTTTAGACTCCCGTTTCATCCCTGATATAATGTGCTGTCTTATGATCTCTTCATGTGTGGTTGATCATATTTTTCTTTTCTCACATGCGCATTGCATGCATCTCAGTTTGCAGGTCTGTATCTGGGTTCAGTTTACGTTTCAGCTCCATGGGTGACTATTGGGAGGATGCATTGGTTACGTACTCTTCTTTTCAAACCCTATTAGTAGAGCCATCTAGGTACTGAACAAGCACTACGCCACTTATTCGACTTAACAAACCTACTAACACTTGTTTCATATTGCTTAAGTAATGTTTTATTATCTTTTCATCGTTTGCGACAGCTCAAGTCGTTTGGGGAAATAATAATGACCTGGTTTTACTTGACACTGTCTCCATAAAACTCGCCCGGAAAATAATGAAAAATATCGTTTGCCGATTATCCGACCATGTGTAATAAACTTTCTTATCTTGCTCGGTCTTTTGTTACCGCTGCTTCGTGTGAAATGAAGAGATGAAATGAATAAACGTTTTTGACCCGATGGAAATTAGTATCAAACGAGAGAGGAGACGTCGCAACAGGACTTATCAGACATCGATGCTCTGAATTCCTTGATGAAATATTGATCGCTGTTTCACATAATTTACTTTTTATTATTTTAATCAAGTTTTCGTACCACTTGTAAAGACTAGTCAAACGTTGTATGGTTATTAAGAAAAAGAAAGCGAAGAAATTACCCTTATCGCGTTATCGATGTGACAATATATGGTCAGAATACGTGAACTTTTTGTGATAATTTTTCGTTTTTTTTTTCCCTTTAGTTTTCTTTTATTTGATGAGATATGCAAGTTATTTTTGTTTGAATAATTGGCGTTCCACCAACCTAATTTTATTACTACTACTACTAATAATAATAATAATAACAATAATAATAATAATATAAAAAATTATTACTGAAGCTTCTGAACATGAATTAAGATGTGTGTACTTTTGTCCAACTCTAAAATCTGAGACAAAATATTTCTTCCTATCTTTCTGTCTTTACCCCCTCTCTCTCTCCCTACCCCTTTCTCTCTCTCTCTCTCTCTCTCTCTCTCTCTCTCTCTCTCTCTTTATATCTCTCTCTGTCCCTGTCGGTCTGTCTGTCTGTTTGTCTGTCTGTCTCTGTCTCCGTCTCTGTCTCTGTCTCTGTCTCTGTCTCTCTCTCTCTCTCTCTCTCTCTCTCTCTCTCTCTCTCTCTCTCTTTATATCTCTCTCTGTCCCTGTCGGTCTGTCTGTCTGTTTGTCTGTCTGTCTCTGTCTCTGTCTCTGTCTCTGTCTCTCTCTCTCTCTCTGTCTCTCTCTCTCTCTCTCTCTCTCTCTCTCTCTCTCTCTCTACCATTTTAAGAGATTTGCAAGACTAAAACCTTTTTTAGATTGTTTGGAGCCGTAAATCCGGAAGTAAACAAAAAAAAAAGGAAGAAAATCCACCCAAAACATGTATTACATCCCTGCTTTCTAGAATAAGGGACCTAATAGATAAATATCTAGGGACAGATAATGGAAAACTTTGAATCCTCAGCTCATCCATGTTGAATTCTGAGAACTTTGAACCCCAAACCTTAGTCTGACGCAGATAAGTAATGCTTGATCTTCATTTTATTTTATTTTTATATTTTGCTATAATTCAACACTGAATTAAGTGGGTAAAGATCTCAACCCGACTTCTCGTCTCTGTCTTCCCCTTCTCTTCATCTCTCTTACTCTTTTTTTCAAAACCACCTGGAGAGATCAGCAAGGCAAGAGATTGATTTTTTTCTGAAATGCCACCCCATCTACAAGACAATGAACAGGTTACGCAAGATGCAAGCAATCAACTGGAGTAGTCCCCTAGAAGTAACCCCATTGGAGGTGGAACTATCCATCAAACAAACAAAAGAAGGGAATGCCCCGGGACCAGAAAACATCACCATTGACCTACTCGAAAAGTAGGAAACAGGCTGCGTATGCAACTGATGCCTATAAAAAATCAAATTTCTAGATGATTGGAACACTGCAATCATAATGCTTCTATCAAAACAAAGATAACCCAAAAGATCCCAACAACTGCAGATCTATCAACTTACTCTACTGCACAAATTTTTCATAAAAATCATCATCAACTTAATCACAAAATTCTGGATGAAAACCAACCACAGGTGCAAGCTGGCTTCAGAAAAAGCGACTCTACCATGATCCACGCAAATTCAATAAATCAGCTGAAAGATGGAGCAGCAGAAAATAAGCTTCCACTCGTTGTAGCATTCAATGATTTCGAAAAGGCCTTCGATTCATCTGAGATCCCTAAGGTCATCTAGGCTATCCAGTATAGGTTGAAGTGATGCAACGCCAAAGCTTCTCTTCTATCAGGCTAAATAAAGACTTAAAGCCCATTCAATCCCAAAGGAGGGGTAAGACAAGGTGATATCAGCTTACCTTAACTCTTTACAGCCTGCTTTGAGATGATCTTCAGAAGACTAGATGGGGAAAATTGAGGAATAAAAATAGACGGCAGACATCCAAACAAACCCACATTTGCAGATGATTTGCCTTCCGTGCAGAGAACTTACAGGACCTCCAACAAATGCTAGAAAATTCGACTTGCACGTGAATTTTTAGCAAGATGAAGATCATGTACAACAATCAGTCAGAAATAATGACAATTACACAGAACCGGAGAAAGTAGTGCACTACATCTATCTAGGTAAAGGAACCTCAAGAAAGAAAAAATAAAGCAAAGAATCACATTAAAATGACAAACCTTAATGATGATGATGATGATGATGATGATATCGATAAACCATATCAAATATATGTATATATATATATATGTATATATATATATATATTTTTCAAATGTCCATATGTATAAGCATATATATACCTGTGTATGTGTGTGTGTGTATTGATCAGTGGGGGTCCAACTGAATAATTGGAATTTGATAAATGTGAGCTGAAGTGAAATTCAGAAGGAAACAGGTGTTAGATCATAGGTTTTTTTTCCATTGTAATGTGGTAAGGCTTTAATGTATTTCGTAGGTTGCAACGAACTTTATCAAAAACACTTGCAGGTGTTGCAGAGGAATTTCATACGGTTTTCATGTTTTTTGAGGATGGGGATGTAAAGAAGAGTCTTTCGAGTTGTGTATTTTCCATCGTTTTAGTAGAAGTGGAAAAAGATGGGGTTGTCATCCAAGTCAATAAGAAGTAAATTGGTAGATATAAGGAGGGTTAAGATGAGAATGGTCAGTATCTAGAAAAGATCATATGTCAGTGGAGGTAGCAACTGACCATTGCGTGAAAGTCTGCCAACATGATAAAAAGATACCGGTTGTTCTTATATTTTCCTCTACCTTTCAATCATCAAAATCTCTCTCCCTCTCTCTTTCTCTCTCTCCCTCTCTCTCTCTCTCTCTCTCTCTATATATATATATATATATATATGTATATATATATATATGTGTCTGTATCTATGTATATGCATAAAAGTATGTAATTAGAAAATATTCATATATATATATATTTATATATACACACACAGTTATGTATATATATATATATATATATATATATATATATATATATATGTATGTATATAAGATGATATTTGTATACCTATAGATATACATATATATTCAATTTCCTATAAAGTACCATGTAACCACATTGAAATGTCATAAAACGACAAAACAGCTGTCCAGTGATAACATTTTTATCAACATATAAATATATATATATATATATAAATATATATATATATATATATATATATATATATATATATATATATATATATATATACATGATGTAAGCATATGTATAAATATAGTTGTATATGTATTTGATATGAATACATCCATGTTTATATCTATTTGATCTATATATAGGTGTGTGTTTGTTTATAAAGGATGTGTCGTTTTTTCCTTAATAATTCCTTTTTCGTGACATATTTTATTTTCAAAAAACAACTTATTCGAACAAAGAGAATTGAAGTTACAAAAAAAATGAAAGGAAAGTGGTACGTGAAGATGATGATTTGAGTTTTTGAGATCTGTGAATAAGATTTTCATGTGTGAGAAAACTCATCTTACATCAGAAAATATGAGATACAGGGTGAAGAAAATAACTGATATATGGTCATTGCTTGAGGCTGACGGAGTCAGTATTGCTGTATGTGTATGTGCGTGTGTACTTTCATGCGTTTTGTTTTGTTTGGTGTGTACGAGTGTGTACAGTAAACAATGGATGGTTATGTGATCAGGACTGTGATAATTCGAAATTGACTTTTTTTCGAATGGATAACGTGCCTATTTGCACTTTTCTAATCATATAAATCGAGAAAAGCAAGTGTTTATGAATATAACTGTCTTGGTCACAAAGGCAATGTTTAAAGGGATTAATAACCATTGTCAAAACCTCTTATATGTAAGTAATCAAATGATATCACTTATTACCTGTGACCAAAAAGTGATTTTAGAGGTGCAAACATTCGTCATGTAAGTAGATTCAAATTTTTTCTATATATCCACGAGTGCATGAGAAATTGTGAGATAGACCAAAAAAGTGAATGTATTCCTAAGATGAGTTTGTTTACATCGGCGAAGCACACCAGATAATATTATTTTCATTATTTTCACAGCCAAACATGTAGCCGAGGTAACTATAAGATACTCTCCAATCTATCCCAAATTCGGATCAGTTCTTCCTCAGCACATGGCACACTAATGATATTTGAGTTCATTGAGAACTGTTGTTGGTATTGTATGAACAAATATGAATTCTAACACATGGACAGACGAATATAGATGGATGCCTTCGTCCAGATTTGTGAGCAAAAGTAAAACTACCAGTACAACCTTGTTCTTGAGGTAAATAGTCATTCACAAACAAGGCCTGTCAAAAGATAATTCACTGTTTTTCTTCGCTAACCAACCACAAACCACGATTTTTTGCCCTTTGACAGTTCATCTCTGCATTCAGCAAATGCCGTGATTTTAGCTAAGTCCTGACCTGTCACTGTTCTAAAGTGAAATTTAAATAAGAATGATTTATTTGCTGCATCCATTATGACAAACCAGTGAGGCTGAATGAATAGATTTTTTTCAAAAGCTGATAATCATCGTAGAAAAAAAGCTGCTATTCGAATTAATTTCAGTGATTCTAAAAAATGTATTATTGTCACTTTTTCACGCGTTTGAAATGTTTGCCGCCATGCTTGAATGAAACCGTGGTTGATAAATATCTTCCCTAATGTTTAATGGGAAAATTCATATCTGAAGAGATTTTTTTTAAAGAGTAATTTAATATATTCAAAATACATAAATTTACAATATCAATGAGTAATTGTCATCTTATCATTTATTCCTTTTTGAAAGAATTTTTTTTTTTGATATGGTTTTTTTTCTTTTTTTTTTCATATAAACTAATGCAAAAGCCGCGTAAAATAACGTCTGCCTGGTAAGTAATGAGGCTAGTCACGTGAAAAATATTTGTTTTAAACCTTATTACAACGCGTATCTATCCTGTCAAAATAATCACTTAAGGAAGACACACACCAACAAGGACGTTTTTCATCATCCTAGGAACAATGCTGGAAGTCTTTGACTGACAGTCTTTTCACTCGGTTTGTGATGGCATGTTGAATATTCTCAACAATTCCCACAGATTTTGGTTTTGATTTTTAGGAAGACAATAGTCGCAGGGACACAAATCAAGGTAGTGAAAGGTTTGGGTACCGCAAGAATTTTCGTTTTCGTCAAAAAATCATCCAGAAAGAGTATGATGCGGCAGGGGCTTTATCATGCTTAAGTGTCCAAGAATCAGCAATACTAGGCCAGAAAGAAATGACCCTCTCATAGATGGGCCAGGAAAATTGCAGTAGTAAATTTGGTTGATTGTCTGTTGCCAAAGCGCATATTTCTTACCACGATGATTACAAAAAGAAATGAGCATTGTAAGCACCTCGAATTTATTTGTTTTTGCTTTCGAGGTGCTTGGCAAATTGCTTCTGTGCTACTCCACCTTCTGACGTTTGGTTTTCATGCTGTACCTAAAGATCCATGATTCAACGCCTGGAAATCTGGATCATTCATTTATAAATCAAGAGCTGAATCAATGATTGCTGTATGGGAACTGTTCGGAAAAGGTTACTAGTGGTATCAAAGTGTCAGTTGAGGCCTCCAGCGCATCTCCATCGGTGTTTGACTCCCCCAGGATCTTTTTTGACGGGTAGGGGGTCAAGTTAATTTTTGATGAAAAGTTGATGATAAATATTTTCACGCAATCAGTTTTATTACTTTCCAAACAGACGTTATATCTTTTGACAGTTGTTTTATAGTTGTAACTGAAATCACCGGGAAGTGAACTATTGTGTTGGTGAGTATAAAGACATGCATTTGAAAAGGAAAAATAGTAAAGTGACAATTACGTATTGACAATCAATGTATTATGAATATATTCAATCATTCTTTAAATTTCTATTCAAACGGGAATTTGCCCATAAAACATTAGGAAAGATATTTATCAACCACAGTTTCATTCAAGCGTGGCAGTAAACTTTTCAAACGCGGGAAAAAGTGACGGTAATTCATTTTTTCATTTAGAATTACTGACAAAAATTGAATGAAGAATTTTCTTTTTCGACGATAATTATCAGCCATTTTTTCAAACTCAATTTGTTCGGCTTCGCTGGGTTGCCATAATGAAGGCCGCAGATAAATCTTTCTGATTTAGTTTTCACTTTACACCGTTGACAAGTCAGGACTTCACTGCAGTCTTGGTGTTTGCTAAATGCAAAGAGGAGCTGTATTTATTTATATATCAAAAACCGAAACAATCACCGAAAAAAATCGTTTGGGACGGTTGGTGACCAAAGAAAAGAACAGAATAATTGAAACAATTTTTTAAACACTGAT
The DNA here is from genome assembly GCA_963457665.1 of Thysanoteuthis rhombus. Taxonomy (NCBI): domain Eukaryota; kingdom Metazoa; phylum Mollusca; class Cephalopoda; order Oegopsida; family Thysanoteuthidae; genus Thysanoteuthis; species Thysanoteuthis major. The sequence continues at coordinate 80,447,766 of OY735199.1, forward strand.
TCATCTTTTGACCAAACTGTTATCCTTATCGGTTGCACATAGAATCGAATGCATAAAGGTTTACTTTAAATCCATTTCTATTTATCGATCGATTTACCTTGGTCCTCTATATATTTACTAAACCTAGTTTAGTTTAAACTCATGATGACAGGATTCTAACTCTCTATGCTTAGTAATGATCTTCAGGACTAGCTCGCTCACTATTTTGCCACAATTTTTCCTATCTCTATCTCTCTGACTCTCCGTCCGTCCGTCTCCGTTTCTGTCTCTCTCTCTCAATGTATACATTCATGCATGAGTTGGAATTTATTGATACATCAGTTAATTCATATTCATCTATATTTGAGCACATGTCTTGAAATGAGATTGAGTATACAAACACAAAGTTTAGATTGTCATTGAGGCGATTGGCATAATTTTAATACACCCTTCGAGGTTACGGGATATTTCTGTATGTTGCTGTTGCTGAGATTTATGAGACACCAAGCACAGAGAAAGTGATCTGAACTCAATTAATCCTGTGATTTCAAACCTGGGTGCCATGGGCCCTAGTATGATGTTTGTAGGAATTGCAGTGGATGAGCTACTTTTCATAAAAAAGGGGAGTAATCAGTAATCCTAAAGGGAGCGAGAGGGAGGGTGAGTTTACAAGCGAACAGCACGTCTTATCACCTATCTGGTCTCACTGAATTGTATAAAGACGCCAGGGATGCTGTTTTATTTATTCCTGGGCACCTGTATACCATTTCTCTTTTGAAAAAACTGCCACATAAAAAAATAATACTTCAGTATGTTTTCTATACTATTATAATTGATTAATCAACGGTGAACAGATTTCATCTTTCCGTGGACCTAGGTTTATGCGTAAAATTTATTTATGAAGTAATCCACTAAATGAATTAGGGGTAATCAGATTTTTTTTCCGAAATTCGAGATGGAAACTCTGAAAGATTTATTAAATGAGTACTAAAAATTTTAGCACGATTTAGTCAGTGTCAAATTTTTATGAATTTTAAAATCTACATGTAAAATCATGGAAAATGTCCTAATTCAAATCGATCCATGTGTTGGTTTTTTTTACCCTTTTTTTTTTTTGCTCTTCGACACAACTTTTTGCAGTATAATTCTTCAAAAAAATCTTTGGTTCTATAAGTCATACAGCCTTGATATCCATTGAAAATTTTTGGATATATAGCTTAAACAGATCAAAAAACCTTGCTATAGCATATTATTCGGACGCTAAACTGCGACACACATTAATAGGCCCTAAAATTGGGGGATCATGTGAAAAACATGCCTTGTTGTTATAATATAAAAAGGGTTGGATCTCTCACTGAACAATCCCTTATGGAGTATGACTGTTGATGAAGAAGTTCTAGTTTCAGTTGCATGCATCGGATTGGTGATTCTTGCAAGTCACAATTAGGACTTGATACGAAGTAGTTTTTATGACCATTTCATTGCCATGATACAGGTCCACAAAGAGACACATCGACTCTAATCCCAAATTGAATGTACTGAAATAGATGCTTGGTGCACAGGGGAAAGTTATCTTAATAAAGAGATTTCCACTTTCTTATGATCTTATTGTGATAGGAGTCAAGTTTCAACAAACATTAGTTTTTGTTTGTTAGTTTATTGTTTTTACCCCCTTTTCTACGTACATTCATTCAATGAATATGAATAAGTCAAATTTATGGTCAGCTTTTCAACGTTTTACGTTGGACATAGATATCCTTCACGATTCGTGAGACCTCTCAAACATGGTCATCAAGGGGTCAGTACTCAATAAACTTGTTTAGTCTACTATGTCACCTTATCTTCTGTTGATTATAGTTTTACATATCATATCTCAGGATCCTTGTCTGGAGATCAAATCGTAATGTCCAGTGGTTGTTTGAAATTTTTGCCTCATAACCAGCCCGTTGCTATCTATTCTCCTATGGGTTGTATGATATCCCTGATTTCTGCTTTTCTTTTCATATTCTGTACTGTTCTATGATATCTCCAATTGATTTTGGGCATGATTTTCTGTTCTGCAAGTTGCATGTTTCTGACTCAAAGGGTAAATCTCTTGGTAGGATTCCATGTTTGAGCTCTACAGGTGACTATTGGTAGGGACGCATTTGATGTATACATTTCTTTTCGGGACTAATTGGATGCTTTTATGTAGGAAAAGTGATAGGTCTTAACAAGAAATAACTGGAGCGTTCATCCATACGATTTCTCTTCTCCAAATTGTCAACACCTGTTCAATTATTTCGTCAGCAGTTCTGAAACTTTCACGATAAACATTATTTTACAAATTAATCGAATGAAAACCAGTAAATCAATTTTATGATACAATGCATAATTTACCTGAAAGGTGATTCAAGAACATCGGAAACAAAAGTAAATATTTTGATGACTGAATGATGATACTGTGAATTTATACAAAGATTGCTCGAAATATTTGCATCAATCTGATAATTACCGGGAAGATTATGACTGTAAGGAGATTTTGACTTGTTGTCATTGGATGGGGAACGAATATTTGAAAGCCAGAACAAAATATGTCATCATTCATTTCAAATCTTGGAGACAAGCCAATTATTAAGGAAAAGATTGATCTTCACAACTTGTAATTTTGATTAAAAAATACTGAAGTATTTTTGTATTTATACATAAATGTTTCTGTTCCTTGAAGTCGAAAAATACGTATCACAAAGGAAAAACGAATACATATCCGATTCACCTATAACACTGACTTTTAGGTCGAATTTTGCAAGAGGAAACAGGCGATTTCCCGGAGGTCTGCGTTCGTTCCCGATGAATAGGGCATTTTTCCCATCTTGGATTTTCTCAAGAACTACAAGGTTTACACACGTAAAACCATACATTGATTTCAAATCATCCTCAGCTAGGATGATTCCTGCAGTTGTTATTGTTATTGTTGTTGTTGTAGTTGCATGAAAAAAGGTGATTCCTTTACTTTCATTCTTTACTTTGCTGCCTTCGATTGATATCATTCCCTTTGAAAAACAGCCAAAAACTTAGAAGTAAGTTTTTTTCTGTTCTGTTTCCTTTCGCCAGGAAATCAAATAATTTGTGCCCGTAAGATGCAAAATATCCAAGCCTAACACCATGATCAAAATGTTCAGTGATTCGTGCAAAACCCAACAATTTTTGCACAAAATGACATGAACTTTTTAATACTTCAACGTTAGGAAAACAAAATAAAGCATGTTTTCTTGATTTTGTAAAGCATTCTGAACCCAATACCACTCAATTCAAAACTACACATTTTCCACTATTACTTCTATACCTATTATAGCCCCGACTACAGCAGCAAATTCAATTAAAATATAGTTGATAGTAAAAATGATTATCCTCTTTTTATCCCATGTAACACTATCCTTGTTATTGAAGCACATGGATTTTTAAAAATAAAATCACAAATACTCAGTCTTTTCAATCTCCCTACCGAGAAAAATCATTGAACAGATGATACGTTGTTGTAATTTTTTTCTCATCACATGAGATTTCGAATTCCATTGTCACATTTGAAAGTTCTAAGCAGGGTTGCCAATTTTGATGATTTTCCTTTGAAAAAATTGGAAAAGTCTCGGTCGGCACATTAGACTCTTGGACATAAGAGTGATTTTTTTTATAAGTGTCTACTTATTTCGACATGTGACTCACAAATGTGAGAAACAACGCCAAAAATCTAAATACCCAACTCTTGAATGCATTTATCTTACTAAATAAAACCCAGGATCGCTCTTGTTTATTTTGCTTACTCCTGAATTTTTAATTTTTTTTGCCACTAAATCAAACTGATGTATGACATTAACGAACGCCTATTATCATTCGAACGTGCAATCTTGTGGTTAGCAGACCAGTTCCAAACATACAAGTGCCTGGTGGGCTCAAAATTGAAAAGTGTCTGCTGTCAGTGAGTACTAGCCTGTAGCCAGTACAGCATCATCTGCTTCATTGAATATACACTGTCCCAAGGATCAGCCAGTTTTTTTGTCGTTAGCGTCGCAGAGCCAGTACCCTTTCAACTCGTCTGAAATCATCACACCATCTTGTTTTTTTTGGCTACAATTTCCCATATCATCTCCGATGATGTACATTACGAGTTATTAGGTCCAATAATTGTCTGACATCCCAGCAATATGAGCAGCCTCTTGCCGCTTGAGTTTTCGTGTGGTTTCTCCAATAACGCTGATTCCCGCCCGTTTTCTAATAAAACATGCTTTCTTGATTCTATTCAAGCATCTGTATCAGAAGAAAATAATAACGAAAATTGAAAATAAAAAGCTCTTGGTTTGGTATTTGTAAAATGATTCAACCCAAATACGTAAATAAATACATTAGCGAATTTGAAAAAAAAATTTTTTAAAATTTAAATCCAGTCATTTTTGACGGGTTATTCGGCAGGAATGATATATTCTGCTACTCATCTTTTTGTGGTGCTTAGGATTTTCAAATTATTTTTGTGTTTGTAATTTGCACAAATATACAAGGTGTCCAGAATCCAACGAGGGAAATCATTGCCAGCATCTGTTCTTTCCTGAAGGGAACAATTACACTAAACATAACCAATACATTGATGACAATGAAGATAGATACTACAAATACTGTTTGTTCAACAATGAAATTGAATGTAAGAAATATGGTTCATGGATTCTTATTCGAAATGCAGAACTATACGTATTAAAGCATGGAGCAAGAAAAGATCTTGTTAAAAGGAGTTCATTTATACAAGATGGAACCTCGTGGTAAGAAACAATACATCAAACTACATTTTTTCGTTTATACAAAAAATCACGGATATTCTTAGATAATCTTCAAAAATAAAAGATTACTGAATTCTTTCAAGTGGACGAGTCAAGTCTTTCAAACTGAGGGAAGAAAATATTTTTCGAACAAAATTGTCACCTTTAGGTGGAACAGTACATTGTTAAGTAAAGAAAAATTATCGTAAAAAAGTATCGTAATCTTCGTTTTATAATCAGATATTGATACATGGAAACTCATTTAAAATCAGAATAGAGCCTAAAATTCGTGGCCGCCAAAATATTCAGCTTGATTTTTAAACAATTTATTAACTTTTTTAGTTTAAGCTCTTAAAAAAAAACGATTTTTTTTCAAATGCCAATCTTTCGTGAAAAGGATATTAAGTATGCATAGTCAGACACTTTTCTGAAAGCGAAAAAAACTGGATAATTCTTGAAGGAATTACAGTGGTTACAGCAGCTCCAATTTCCATTTGTCTAAAAAAAAAAATTATTTGTTCCAAGCAAAATAGGACAAAGCTTCCCTAAGTAATTCACTGAGAAATTAAAAACAAGTGAAATGTGTTATTTGAAAAAAGTACTGGGGAAATAATTCTTCCTTCTTATCTGTGATTTGTTAAACTTTTTTCTATATGTTTTACTGCAAATTCATTGAAAAACAAATAGTCAAGTAGACGGAGAAGTGTAACTGCCATTTGTTCTAAAAGGTCATCTTTGCGTCCAGAATAAAGAACAAGTCTAGAATGAAAGAAACATTTTTCTTCTCCTGTCACAGAATAGTTGTGATATGTAGTGAATAATATATGAGCGAATCTAACAACTACTATCGGAAAGCTGTAGTTTTTTTTTCTTTCCAAGTCATTTTCTTGTTTATCCATGAATATATATACCTTGAGGAAGCGAGTTGGGGTGTTGATTAAATGTTGATAATTAGAAAACGCTGACATTATCATCATCAACATCATCATCATCATCATCATTATTATTATTATTATTATCATTATCATTATCATTATTATTATCATTATTATTATCATTATTATTATCATCATTATTATTATTATTATTATTATCATTATTATTATTATTATCATTATAACTATTTCTTTTATATAAACCTTTTTCTCGAAGACGTGAGGAATGAATTTGTATCTATTTGGGAGCTTAGTGTTGGTTGCAACTGACCTATGTAGACTATTAATTATGATCAGCCTCATGAGATAATCAGAGTCCCCAGCTGTCACCCAATGACGAGTATAATGATAAATGAAAAATCCCCAGAGGAAGAGGAGAATATGTTTCCAAGTAGCTTTTTTCTTTTTTCTTTTTTTTCAATAGAAATATTATGAGAAAATTAATTTTCTCTTTTCTAACTCATTTTCAGAAGCCAATGCGAATGTAAGCAAGTCTCGACAGAATGTTAATTAAGATATGAGTTTTCAACGACACTATTCAAAAATCTTGCATCTGGAACAATGCACACAGCACTATACCAATGAGTCTGTAGAGATATTCTAACATTCCAATTCCGTTACAAATAAATATGTGTTTTCAAAATGATATATTCCGTCTTATCTAGTGGCGAATTATCATCACATACATCATGCTTTATACAATAGAAATTTCAGATTGAAATCACAATAATAATTTCGTATCAAAGATTTATTTATATAATCTCCTAAATATCCAATATAATTATAAACTTCTCGATTGTTCAACCTTGGGACAAATGCATCCAATAGTAATGCCTGCAGAAAGGGATGGTTAGTAAGTTGGTCTTGTGAAACCATTGCTAGTGTTGTGGATCTATTCTTCATGGAGGGACAAAAATACGTCGACCGGGCTAAAGTGAGTGCATATTTCTGCCCTTTTTTTTAAAGCTTTGATACTGACGTCTTTTCGATTGGTTCAAAAACCCATTGGTCAAATTTCTGAAAGCCGATTTGCTAGGAATGTCAGCACACTCCATTTGAAAGGTGAGCGGAGCACACTATCCACAACTCAATTTTCACCCCATACTAAATAGACCTTATTTAATATCTGGTTGAGGACTCCAATCTAGTACTGAATCACTGCACTGTAGAATAGAATCAAAGATTATGATTATTTATACGCAGGAACAGGTCACGACTGCGTGTAATTGAAGTATGATGCTCATCCACCGAATCAGAAATGATTATTCTGATTGACAGTTCTAGGGCAACTTCCCCCCGGATAATTGCCTCCGGATAATCTGGATAATAGCATATGTATTGGCAAGGTTACATTCCGTGGAGTGTATTAGCTTGCTATGTAAATAATTGGAAAATTGTCCAGGGTACAATTGACAAGAGTCATTTATCTGGGGTTTTGCAGTTTTCTAGAAAATAAATAACCCCCACCGAGCTACCATATGAGGGGCGTTTATGGACCAACTCAGCAATCTTTTGCAATACATACCAACGATAGCTATACTATGCTGGGATTATAGTCGTCCTGTATCTTGTGTATCAAATTTAAAGTGTGATATTATTTTTTTGTGTAAAGTCCTTCAAAGATCAACACAAACATATAGAGTATGTTTGATATTTCGAGACAGTAAATTGAAAAGTGACATCATGGAATACCGCAGCTCTTACTTTTAAAGAGGGGAATAGTTACTTTTCATCAATTTTCAATGAATCTATGGAAACAGTCAACGATCGTTGGAGTAAACACAGGTATCTAATTCTTTAGTTAACTAATACCCTGTGACTGGCATCTGGTATGAATTATTTCTAATTAAATCCCTTGTGTCTTCTGATTCCAGGAACTTTAGTTAGCCAGCATCAAGATTACGCAGATATTAGCTCTCTTGTGCAGTATTCAAATTCGTCAAAGAAGATTATCAAATAATCTATACTTCCTCCCACAGGGTCGTAACCACAGTAAACAAACTACAAAAGGATTCTTTACAATTTCTGGGGTATCAGAAAATCAATAATTATGCACCAAATGACAAAAGTTGGTAAGTCTATTAAACTTCAAACTGGGGCGAAAATGGAAAAAGACCATATTTATAGTAAAAATCAAAACTGGACATGCTTTGACTGACCAAATCAAGATGATTTATTTTGTGAGGCGCGTTATCAATAATACATCTATATTTCTTTTGGGGATATTAATAAACCTGAACTGGATTTACATTTTTATCATTGAAATCATTTTTCGTCAAGAGGTTTCAAAATTTTCGAATCATAAAAATCCTGATCTTTCGTGACTTCAATACCTTGAAAGTACAATGAATCAACCTGTGGTGCATTTCATATATTTTTGGTTGGAACTCAATTTCAATCGACAATTCCTTTATGTGTTTCTGTCATCGCGAAGAAGATATCAAGTAACCAAATCAGCACTTGATTGTCTTCCGTGGATTAGGATAAGGCCTGAATCGAAAGATGAACCAGAGCGACGAGGAAAATTGGTGGAGAGTCAGAATGGACGTTTTGTGCTGTGCAGCCATCAGGAGACGCTGTTTAGGTATATTGAAGCAAAGATATAACAATACTGATTCTTTTTTCCCGAGTTTTTTTTGTTGTTGTTTTTTTTGTTTTTGTTTTTTTGTTTTTTACATCGCTGACCTCGAGGTCTGCAAGGGATTGAATGGTTGGATTGGCAGGAAATGAAGCAAATAAGCAGATCATAATCTCAAACTTGCTGAAAGCATGGAAACTCCATGGGTGTTGACGAACTAAGAATATCCGTTATCTAATACGCTTGGCTGACTCTCACCCTTGTGCATGTGTATCCTCATTCTCTCCTATACAATCTTCTGGAATTCCAAATCATTAGGGTCTGTCTTTGAACATTAAACTACACTTCATTATCGTAAGTAGTAGTAATGAGATACAATATCGGTCCAGACAACGGGATTGACAATCAGATTTCAATTTATATTTGAATGCATGTAAGCTTACATGCATGTATAAGTGTATGTATGTATGTGTTTACAGGCCTGTCTGTCTGTTGCAATACACGAACACACACACATATATATATATATATATATATATATATATATATATATATATATATATATATATATATGTATGTATGTATGTATATATATATTCAATGGAGATGACATGAAAAGTGAGTTTGTCTGTTGTTATACTTACAGATCCCTTATCGTTAAAAACGTTTTTAGGATAACCAATGTGAGTAAGTCTCTCAGGAAATATGTATGTAGCATAAAATGATATCAATATACAATACAAATAAAACTGTATACAAAATAACAGACAACATGTATTGCATGAACTTTACAATAAAGAGAGATGGTGTTTAAGCAACATTGCAGGATTGCCATGTTAATGTGACTGTTTTGTTTTTAAAATCCCTGAAATACATGGTAAACAACTGAAGATCCCGACGACGAACGTTTTGAATATTGTACAATAATATCAAAGTGTGGGGGAAAGAGGGAGAAAATACTTTGGAGGATCATATGCTTTGATGGATTTTTGGAAATGAGTTACGAGAAAGTTTCTGATCGTTTAGTGTTTAAAGCAAGTTGTAAAGCTTTGTAAAATATATATATATATATACTTATATATATTTATACATATGTATATACATATTTATATATGTATATACACATATATATATATTTATATATATATATATACACATATATATATTCATATATATATTTATATATATATATTTATATATATATATTTATATTTAGATACATCTATATATCTCTCTCTCTATATATGTAAATATATATATATATGTAAATATATATAAATATATATATATATACATATGCACAAATATAAATATATATATATATATATGTGTGTAAATATATATATATATATATATATATATATATACATATACACAAATATCAATATATATATATATGTGTGTGTGTGTAAATATATATATGTATATATATATATATATATATATATATATATATATATATATATATATATATATATTATGTAACTTCAGTCATATATTTCCCAATATCTGTCAATGCAATTTATGCTGCTTTCCCCAGTGTTCTCATCCCTGTTTCTTATATACTTTGTTGTAATGTTACAATCGATGATTTCCATGTTGGGATCATCAGTTGTTAACCCTGAAACCTTTTTTGGGATTTCAAAAACAAAACAGTTGTATTAACATGGCCTCCCAACAGAGTTGATCAAACATTACTTCCTTTTCACTACTTTTAAAGATATATCTTATGTCATATATGTAGGTTTTTTATTTTATATACATATATATGATTGGTATGTGTGTCTATCATTGTGTGTCTGTAATGTATCACATAAAAAAAAACGAATCTCGTTTTGGAATTTTACCCTCCCTCACAAGATATTTCCACCCAATCAAACCAAACATGATTTAATTTCTTATGCCATTTATTCCAAGCTTTGGTGAGGTTTCACCATTGTGGTTGAATACACCTTGAAAGGCGACTCTTTTGCTTACTAAGTGTTCTTTTCTTGATACTTCTGTGTGAAACGCATTGAAAATGATTATTTTCCCCGGCAAAATTTAGGGTTTTTTTTTGTTTTGTGGTCACCCCAACACGTACGACTCAAAATGCGTTAATTTCCCAATGATGTCTTCCATAGTGGTATCAATATGTCTTTTCTCTCCCTCTCCCGAGTTTTAGGCAGATATTACGATTGTTTCCTGTAATCAGAAAATAGATACATTTTATTCTGAACCAAAGAGTGGAGTCCTCTCGATGGGGGATGATGAAAACTCTTATGTGCTTCCAGCTGTTTATAAAACGAAGTTCATTCCAAATGTTTTGATTTGGAGTACGTCTGAATCGTAGCTGGGCGTAGGACTCTGTTGCTTTGGTACCCTAGGATCTCCATACGCTCCATGCAGCCATCTTCACTACAGAGGTAATCACCACCGTCCCATTCTCTTTGAAGACGAAAAAACAGTCAATACTAATGGTGTTGATGATGTGGTATATATAACTACCAGAGTCATTGAAGAAAACGATAGTACTTGTAGTTGATGTGGTAGCAATAACCAAAGATGCAGTGATAGACAGACAATTTGGTATATCCAAATCTTATTCAAGTGTAACAGAGGTTAAAATCGTAGGTGATGGGAATTGAGATAAGTTGATATTTTGTATAGAAATAGCCTGTATGTTTTGCTAACACTGTCCAACATATTTTTACAATTTTCGTACTTGGGTAATAAATGTTGTTTTCTGATTGATTAAGTCTAAAGGGTATAGAAAACGTCAATTATCCCCTTCAAAACATCACTTTTGTGGCCAGGGCAGTGATGATTTGAAATCGACTCATTTGTAATTGGCCAAAGTGGAAATTGGTTCATTTTAATCAAGTAAGAAAAGCAATTACACATGAATATCATTACTCAGGCCACTGAAGCTTATTAGGAATAATTGACAGTTTTTACAATTTTTAGACAGAATCAATAAGAGAACTGATGTGGTTACTAAATAGAAACTATCACGTAATCAAAGTATTTCGTTAGGGGTGATCAATAGAGTAATTGGGGAAAAAAGTGATCAATAAATGATTCCTCTTGCCTTTTGTTGGGCAATGATTGCTAAGAATATATGGCTTTTCATAAAATAAGTCTAGAAAAAAAACTCTTAGAACACCTATTTAAAGGGTGCACTTATTTTTTGCAAAAATAGGTTTTTGACATAACAAAGGGTGGATGTTTTAAAAAAAAACACATCTGTAACTATTTTGGGACAGCCAGTATGCGTGATACATTCATACATAGCAAACGAGCCAAATCAGCATGAAAACTGTAGAAACCAGTGATGACAGCTTTACTGACAAATAATAATATTTAAAAACAAGGGGCCGAGATTGTGTAGTAAGGTGTCAAAACTTTCCTGGGTCCTTATATTATCGTCATCATCATCAACAGCAGCAGCTGCAGCAGCTGCAGCAGCCTTTTAGCATCTGCGATTAGACATGGACCTTTCTATGGATTTGTCAAACTACAAGGTCAGACCCCATTTTGTAACTAAGTATCATTTTTGGATGAACGCCCGGAATTATGTCATCTCTGTGAGGTTTTAAATTAAAGCATTACAAATAGGCCATAGTTGTTGAAAAATACAAATGCTCTCATGACCAGTACCACGTCGGCTACGGTCCATTACAAATTTGGAAGAAAACAAAATTTTCAATTAAAATTTTACTTACCTTGCCTTCGTGAGAAATATCGCTAAAAAATCTTTTTTTTTTCAAAAACAGGCAGAGACAAACTGTCTTCTGTCAGTGAAAAGCCATGGCAATAAAAATCTCTGGTAAATTCCAACATCTTTCCCCCTTCAGTTTTAACTGTGTGACAAAAAGCATGCTGAAAGCTTAGATTCCAGCCGATTTACACTCCTTTTATAAACCTTTTCCATAGATATATAAACACATACAATCCGATCTCTGTTAGATTCTCTCAGCCTTTCAATACAAGAATGTGTAATTACATTTCGATATGTATGTACCTGAGCATACGTGCAGGCTTACTTAAAAATTGACGCATGAATTTTTCTACCTTTACGTAGGAAGACACGCATTTATATTTTATCATATGTAGTTACATCTTTTTTGCCTATCGACGAACATTAAGGTTTTTATTCTCCAGTTTGATGGTGAATCTATCCTATAAAAGAAGATTCTTCTCTTTCACTAATTTGAACTCAATACTTTTACAATTGATTTTGATTCAACATATTCAATAATTCAGTCGAGTTACATAAGTTCCATATAAAGCTTGTTTGGCTCTGCGACGCCCATGATAGAGCGATGTGACGGATCCTGGGGAAAGTCTATATCCAACAACGGACGTTAAAAGACTGATGATGATAGCAAAGTAATATCTGTATCAGTATTTTCATTATACATGCATTTTCATCTTCCCTGTTTGAGTGCTGCTTGCACATTATCTATTTGTTTCGAAACTGTACGACGATGCAGTGAAACAGAGACTAAGGAATACAAATTTCTCTCTTAACTTGGTTCGCTAAATCAGCTGCAGCGTTGTTCGGCAAAGCCTGCAATTCCATTTTAACTATTTTACTATCACTATATCAGCTAGAGTTCTGATTTTTATTTCCTTTACCTTATCTATAAATGTTAACTCAGTGTAGTTAGGTTCTCAGGTAATGAATGGAGCCAGGCTAAATCAGACCAAATTAACTTAACCCACAATGTTACAACCCTTCGTTCTAATCCAACAGAAGTTGATTGTATAACTTTTGTATTGTTATATGATGAAAACAAAAATTAACACAAAGTTTCGTAGATATGTAAAACATGTGGTTTTGGCTCTGTTGATAAAAGAGCCGCCGACTGATTGTTTTACTGTAATTTTCAATCATGGATTGGAGATGTTAATTTTATACATTAGTTTGGTTCAACGTAATGGGGCTGCCATGCAGGGATGATTTGTACCCTTCAAGTTTGACGAGGTTGGGTCTTTCTCATACATTTCCTGTTACCGAAGGACAACAAAGTTGATTTCGGCCTCCGACTTGGACCTGAATTTGACTAAAACAATTCTCACGAATCATTCACTGATTTATTCGAACTAGTAACTTCATGATTAGTTTCTCACCCAATAACATCTAAATGGCCGGTACATAGACGTATAAGCTAGATATCATTCGGTGCATTTTATCTCCCTCTACGACTCAAACTGATTAGCTGGTTCAGTGAGAGAGACAGACAAGGGACATCGCGAAGATGCCTGGGAATAATCAACTGATACAAGACATCCTCCTCTCCCGGCATTGGCAACCTAATGAACAATCTACAATTGTTGATTGCATAGAGGATTGTGTGTTCGAAATTCCCAGGTTACTGAGTACGACAGACAGCTCGAAGTGGCCGGAAGGTAGAGCTGCTGAAACTTAGTGGCGATAACGACAGAGATAAGGACTTCAATCTGAATAAATCAGTGAATGATGATGTTAATTCCACATTTTGTGGATTCAGAACGAAATTTTCACGAGTATTATGAGCAGAAAACAGCTGACACTCTGGTGATGAAATTTTTTTAAAAATTTTAAAAAACCACATCGTCTGTTGAGTCACTCAATAGAAATCGTCACGTGACCAATGTCCGTCAGCACCTTCCTGAGTCTGGGTTGATCAATTGTAAATAAGGAGAAAGGGTTGATCAATGCATAGATTACTTCTCCCACCTTTAGTTTGACGTTGATCACTAAAAAAAAGTCCAAATTTTCAAAAGGCAAGCGTGTACGCTGCTGGATGCAAACCAAAAAGGGAAAACGTGTTTTCTCAACATAATGAAATCTTATTACTGAAATATTCTGCCCTATGGATTAACATGCATAATTCACACACACACACACACACAACTCACCTATATAAGTATTTTTCATCTGTTGAGATCTTCAGTTGTTTACCATGTAACCGTTGCGGGGATTTTGAGGACAAAACAGACCATTTTAACTTGACGCTTAAACATTGTTGATCAAATCCCAGCCCCCTTTCAGCAATAATTTTGATTCATGATTTATACCGTATATGTTGTTATTTTATATAAGGTATCATCGCAATGTATAAATTTATAACGCAAACTATAAGAATTAATCAAAACATCGATTAGACAGTTTGTCGGTTATTTTTCAACTTCGTATAGATATATCCAGCAGGCCAACCAGTTAGCCAACCAGAATCATTTAAACACTGAAGAAACCTTCGTTCATAGTTCTGATTGATGCCATCTAATGCATGGTGTGAGATTACTGTATCAAGCTAGCATAAATTTTCCAACACTAATAGTTCTTTGATAATCAATATCTATCTTCTTATCAACGTGATAACACGTACTTGTCAATAGTAAGCAAACTGCGACAAAGCCTATTAACAAACAATGAGAACCATTGAAGTTTAAATCAGCAACACTGGAGACACAGACTTAATAAGTCTGACTGGAATTCAACTGATTGAAATTAGTTTGTTTTTTTCCCTTCATTTTTGTCTGTGCAAAATGGCGTAGGATCTTCTGTGTGAACGCAGATCAAGTATGATTAAAGGATTTATTAGCAACAAGTTTGATTGAAGCTGTCTTGGACAGAGGTGACTGGACAGAATCATATTATCTCTCTTATACACTTTGATATCCATTTTTGATCACCCTAAACAGAAAGAGTTGTTTCCGAGAACAGTATCACAAATAAGACAGTTAATTAGATTGGTCAATAAGTTGGATGAAGATCGTGCTTTGAGTTAAATATTCAATTGGAAAAAGTTAATATATATATATATATATATATATATTTAAGGCTGAATTTAAGCGATATATTTATTCATGCAGAAATTCTTCATCCACCAGAGTGCTCTAATCCAATGGAAGAACATTGCATAAGCTTACAATGGATGAGTTACCTCACTTAAAGAGTGTTCAATCCTGAATAGAGGAGCTAAACGGTTAGATGTAGCGTTGCTCTCACAATTTAGCATCTAACTAGCCACCGGTAATGCGTAGGCCGAATTTGATGTTTTCACTCCACATTCTCATTCATTCAATGGTAAAAACAACGCTAAGTTAAAGTTAATAGCCCGACAGTTGCAGGTTCAATTACTGCAGCGGCCTGATTTTCTTCAATTGTTTATTAAATTTGAACTATCAAAGCAAAGTGATACAATAACCGTATGATGTTGGGGGATGATTTTGAAAAAGAATTTCTATTTGATATAATGCATAATCATACCGTCTGATCATGTACATCAATTAAAAAAGTAAATGAATAAATATATATATATATATATATATATGTGTGTGTGTGTGTGTGTGTGTGTATGTGTGTGTATGTATAATTGTGTGTAAACTTTCCATATTGCAATGCTTATTAAGAGCATTATTTTAAGTCAATTTTATTCATAGTCCTAAATTATCTGTGACTGTCTATAACACAAGCTTCTCTGATCTTGTTATCCTGATGTGTCGTATCATAACTGTTTATCATATCATCTTAATTTCTTATTGCATGTAATTTATTTTTTGTATCCATTCGTGTTTGTAATTTTTTTCAATTTTGTGCTCCGTCATTTTTTTTTTTTTTAATTTTTTTTTTTTTTTTACTTTAGCCCGTTTTCGGGAGTATCAAAAAACTCTCCGGTCTCTTGCTATGTTGCTCCCTATGGGCATAATGTTCAATCTAACAATATGAAAAATGAATGACAATATCGGAGGTTTTGTTTTAAAATTATTGAAATTTATTCCAACTTCACTGAAAATTTAAAACAAATCAGAGGAGAAATTAGGAACGCTTGTTTCTATATGAAATTTGTTTAAGGGCAGGTGATTGCGGAGAGGTATTGTTTTCGACCTCAATTGAATGGTAATATATGACCAGTGTGGAATGGTAATATCTGCTGTGTTTCATAATATTCCAGCTGAGTTGGATAGTTGTATTTGACCTGTGTCGTATAGTACTTTAATGTCAATTGGAGCTCATAGAGAAAAAAGTGTGTAGTTGACTCCCAGAAATTTGGAAGAGTATGATTATTAATTAATGTCAAATTTCATTAGTAATAGTAATATTAAACGAACATTGAATAAATTTAGAATAACTTTAATCAATTTTCAAATAATTCAGAAATGTTGGGCACGGAGGAACAATCTAATGCAAATCAGTTTACAATGTAAAAAAGCCATGCAGTTATTACATAACTTCTCAACATATATGATTAACTATAATTCCCTTATATATTGAATTGAACCCCGACCTCAAAGATTAACATCTAACGGAGAGCAACAAGCTCGAGATTGATTTTGAAATTGAATCAATTATTCATTTGTAGGTATATGACGAGAAGGGTTTACGTTTTTCGACCAATATTCAGAATTCAAAAGCTATATTTGAAAGTTATCTCATTATAATGATTCCCACCACTATATATATATATATATATATATATATATATATATATATATATATATATATAAGAAAGAGAGAGAGAAAAAAGGAGAGATGATAGAGACATTGGTATTAGATACACACACTCACATATAGATGTGTGTGTTTGCGTGTATGCGCGTGCACATGCGTGTGTATGTGTATGTTTCTTTGTTTGTGTTTGTGCGTTAATTTCTCTGTATAAGAAGTGTGTTTGGGTGGATTTAATGATGAAAGCCCCATTTACCAAAAGGTCACATCGGTTGTACAGAGGATTGCCGTGTCTATTAAAAGCATTAGTAACATTTAAAATGTTCACATTTTGTGCTTGTTTTCGTTCGTTTGCTATTTTATAACTCAGCACGAGAACATTTCGATTGATACTAACTGAACCCATCGAAATTCCACAGGTGTTGACGATCAAGATAATCCATTACCTCATGACTCCATTACCTGTTGTTTGTACTTTTACATCTCATTTCCTATCCCTCCCGCTATCTGTCGCCCGTACATGTTTTTAGGTGAATACTATACAAACACATGATGAGGTATCAATATAAATATATTTCCCCTTCTTTTACTGGCCTTCTAATGAATCACCAATCTTCCTCGTCTACCCTTTTGTCCCTGTACCTTCTCAATGACTTCCCTAACTTTATCTGTGCCCCCCTCTCTATCTTTGTCTGTCTGTCTGTCTGTGTCTGTGTGTGTGTGTGTCTCTCTCTCTCACTCGCTCTCTCTCTCTCTCTCTCTCTCTCTCTCTCTCTCTCTCTCTCTCTCTCTCTGTTCTCTTGATAAAACAACTCACCTTCACTTCGGCTGACTTACTACCCATCCTCTTATTGAACTACTCAGAGTTACCACTGAGAGCATAACATTCGAACGATAAATAAAAACAATAACGATCAATCCTAAAATAGGACGAAAGGGTGATTGTTAAAGGTTACTTTTCTCGTCTTTTGTTTGATCACTAAAAAATCTTAATTTAAATAGGAAAAAACAAGCAAGCACAAACTAATAATTAATTTAGCGTGAATGTACATTTTAAATTGAAAAATCCACCACTAAATACCTGTACAAAAAACTTTTTTGGAAACCTAATAAGGAGCAAACGTCTAGATATTTAGAATTCCTGTTCTAATTGTACTGCTTATGCTCGTGATACATACATATGTACAAATGCAATCAGATGGTAATAACATATTTATCTGTTACAATTATCTGCCTTTTCCGAACAATATAACTATTCCTGATTGAAAAATGTTGAATATTTCAACTCAATGTTCTATCTATTTAATTTCATTTCTCCTCAGAAAAAAATGTGCATAACAAATAGCATGTTTCATAGTCAAATGCAAAGATTGAAGATATTTACTAGTTTTCGTTTAATCAGGTACAAAGTGACGAGTGTATAAAATGCAAGTGAGTACTAAACTCTCTATATAGAATCAAAAGTCCATAGAATTACAGCAGTAATCTAAGACATACTGTATAAATATCATTATCTGTATTCATACCTGAATATGTGCAAAGTAAGGGGATCTTGCTTGCTTAAAAATTCAGCATTCTAGATTTTGACATAACTCCAGATTGAACACCGGATAGGGGCATTAGAACGTGAAAAGGCAACAATCAGAGCATCCAAGCTGAGGTTGTGATTAGATATTATTACACCCAAAGTTTTGAAAGTAAGACATTTATCAGAATACGTGTGGATGATATATAGTTTTGAATCGTATATCCACGCAGATACATCCACACTAAAACTCAAAATCCATTCAAACCTAAACAAGCTTCTGCAAATATATTTATATATATATATATGCACCTACGCAAAAATATAGGTATGCATACTAAATTCATAAAATATGTTTCTTTATTTGTTGAAATTTTCACTTCCGACATTCACATCAAGATAAGAGGGATAATTTACTTAAACGTCTATTAGAGATCCGAATCGCTGATTAAAATATCTTTCTCAGAGATTTGTCTAAAAAAAAAACGAGATCATTTTCTCTTATCTCCGGTGATACTTAAACACAAAATATTGCATTTAAACGACTGGGTTTTTGTGGCCTCCATGGCATTCATTTCTTTGAACAAGTCTCCAATTGGTAAAATGGATGGTGAGTTATTTTCTTCCAAAATTTCTCGTATTTTCCATCAAACTGTGACGTATGTCAACAGAAAAAAATTCATCATTATCTTGCATTACATAAATTCTGTGAACAAAACCTTATTGTAATGGGAATCGAGATTGCAGCAACCTTCCAAGTAAATCAGGTAAAAGGAATCGATTTCGACGGAATCTTATCAGATGGTTTCTAATAAATAGATTGGGCTTTAGAGAGACTTCATGAACCAATTCTAATCTTGAACAGAGAATGAGTTGAAAAATATGAACTGGTTTCTTTGATTTGTTTCAGAAATGAATCAATGTCTTTAAAAATCGAAATGATACACCAACGGATTTAGAAGCATCGTACATATAATGAACTGTCAACAGAGACTGTTACTAAAACGGTCAACATCCAGTTTTCAAGTTGATCTAGCTGGCTGGCTATGTATGTATCACGCATGTAGGCTGCACCAGTGTCGTAAAGGGGATGAAAAAATATCCACAGTTACTCTTTGTTTGGTTTAGAGAAACTCTTTTTTTTTTCAAAATTTAACACCAAATTAGTTTTAATCGGGGTTTCAATTTACAAAGTTGCTTTATGCGAGGAATTCAAACACTACTTTTGTTTCGGTTTTTTTTCTGAAAATCTTTGTTTTTGTCTTAAGAATCAGTGCTCAAAAAATTCAAAAGAATTTATTCATTGATCACCAATATCCAATTTTTTTTACTGATCACTCCATACGACATGCTACTAAAAGCTGTTTTCGTCAACAGACTCGAAATATAGCACCAGTACCCTTAAGACCAATCCTGAAGGTGACTGTTTTATTTTTGGGGGAAAAAATAGTTAATTGTACTTTTGGGGGCCGTTTCCCAACTGGTGTACCAATAACGCCTTGATTCGCAAGAATGCAAATGGTTCTTGATGTTTTTTTTCCTCTATTTTAGATTTATTTTTTTTCGAATGGAAAACGAAAGTGATGTCATATATAGGATTTAATCGAACGATATTTTTCTTTGATATTTCTTTTTACATGACTTCAGTTTTTCTTGCTACAGTTGTTCAATCATTGATAGAGATGACGTATTGAAATCGTCTTCATTATATATATTCGTTGTTTTCATCATCATCAACGAAACAACTTATACCTAATTTTCATTTTTATGACACCGTTCATCAGTTTTTCCTTTCAAAAATACACCTTCATCCAGGTGACCTCCTCACAGATGGCTGAGATAACAGAGCACTTCTCATTTTCAGAACATTAGTGTTCAAGCCATTGTAAGTACTAAAATTCCAACTCCTAATTTTGAAGATTATCAACAATTACCAACTATGATCTAAGTGTGTCAATAGAGTTTTGTTGAAAAATATAACAAAAAATTATACGATAAAGACTATGGTCTCATGAACACTTTTCAGAACAGTAATGGCTTTGTAAACTCTTACTGATACATCGAAAAATCACTTCCCAATTGTTATGACGTCATGGATTTTTAGGTGGAGTTCACTGACCAAAGTTCGCTGAGTTGAAACTATGAGAACACAAAAAGCATTCCATTTTGAGATCTGTGTGATAGTACGTTATTAGTCAGTCACTTTGTTCACATGTGAACAACCCTGGACTTCTTCCTGTTCAGTCTTCCATATCCTTCGGTACCAAATGTTTGAACAAATATAATTCTATTAAAGAAAACAATTACGGAGGTCTATCGGAAATTTCCTGGACTATATCAAAAAGTATTTCGAATTTTTAAAGATATAAAATTCGGAAATATGCTCAGCAGTCCCATCATTGAACCCTAAAACTTTGTTGGCCACAGTTCTAGCTGTCTTTGAGTTATATAACGGATGGGAAAAAAGACATTTGGTGAACCATAGTAATCTTGAACCGTTACTTGCTCACTTTTGCGACGTGTATTCCAAAAAACAGCTGGTAATTTCGAGGATTAACCTTATTCTTCGATGCATTTC
The DNA here is from genome assembly GCA_963457665.1 of Thysanoteuthis rhombus. Lineage (NCBI taxonomy): Eukaryota > Metazoa > Mollusca > Cephalopoda > Oegopsida > Thysanoteuthidae > Thysanoteuthis > Thysanoteuthis major. The sequence continues at coordinate 80,468,564 of OY735199.1, forward strand.
AACTGTTATCGGCCATTTTTTTTTCATAAAAAAAAACAAACAAACCCGAGCAGAGCAGATAAAATGTATAACAATGCAGATAACATGCTTGAGATTGAAAGAAAAAACACAACATATATATATATATATATATATATATATATATATATATATATATATATATATATATATGTGTGTGTGTGTGTGTGTGTGTGTGTGTGTGTGTATAACATATATATGTTCTTCCCAATTTAGAAATATACTCGAAAGTATGTTGTAATAATATAGTTTTTCAATTCTGTCCCAAAATATTCACCTTTCGCCACTAAACTATGTTCAGCCTAAAATATTTGCAAAAAGACAATCAAAGAATTTATCAGGGACTTGGTAGCAGATTTGCTGAGTTCCACGGATACTTTGATGTCGCTCACAGAGATTTTCTGATGCATTGTCACAAATCCTCGTATAATACGATAATACAAATATATAGTACCACGCCTATTGGCGAACAGATGCTGTAGACTGGTTAACAATTACTGTAAGCTGGACAGGGAATTGGGCTGAAGTGTGCAGCCACACCACATTGAGTCAAGGAACTGCCCGATACAAATTTATATATAGCCGACGTCTTGAACAAAACACACAATATTGGATGTGCAGAAACAGATATGAGCAAATACAACTTTCTTCCATTCGATTCTACTGATATGTCTCTCGTTTCAATAAAGCTCTGATTCACCTTTGTAAATTAAGACGATGATGCCCTCATTTTTTAATATTAAGATTCCAGGAGCCCACAGTGAAACTGAAAAAAGATTGATGGAAGTGTTATGATTGAAAGTAGATGGCTCAATCGAGGGCAGTCGCTGGAAACGTTTCTTATGGAGTCACTTTCTGGCCCAGCGTTACTTAATTCAAAGTAACAAATAATTTGATGTTTATGCGTACAGAAACCATAATATTCATTTACTGCAAATGTAAATCTAATTCGTGTCGTTGGAAATAGAATTTATTGCTCTCTCAATGCATGGATATCAGGGAAAAGGTAAATTATTTCCATCCACGGACAACAGATACCTGCTGATTCAAACTCAAGAAAATGGGAGGAAAGAACAATAATGAACACAACCCAGAATATGTCAATCGATGCTGGCATCGTTTCCATCTCTGTCTGTAGATAGAATATTGTAGACAATAGAATTGAAACCTCACACACAGACATCGCTTCAACTGTGTTTACTTTCAACACTGAAGTTTATGTGTGTGTGTGTGTGTGTATATATATATATATATATATATATGTATATTTATATATATATAGATACATAAATATATATATATACACACACACACACACACACACACACATATATATATATATAATGTGTACTTTAGAGAGTGAGACAGACTTGGGAGTGAAGTTTTTGGTGGTAAGGATTATTAATCCTTATATGTCAATAGTTCATACATGTTTCGGGATTTCTCCCATCATCAGTGGTGTGCGTTGTGTGAGTGTGGATTAAAATGGCAGTTTTTTGATTTGCAATGGCCCGTTAAAATATTGAAGATAATGACGCTTGGAAGGTGAAAAAAAAAGATTCGAGAGAAAAAATGTGGTAATTTCAAGGATTATCCTTATTATCCGATGCATTTTGACGATTACCAGGCATTTGGAGGGGGGACCAACAACTGTGCAGAAAAAATTTATGTTGTTTTCATGCTTTAGATTGAGAAAAGGAAACCTCTCCGAATATAAATATATAGGAATAGAGCACTCTGGTGGATGAGGACTTTCTGCATAGAAACGAATATATCGTTTAAATTCAGCCTTACTGACTACCAGTTCTGTAGTCCAGAGGTAGGATATCGGCCTTTGGGTCTGATGTTAGGGTTTCAATTCCACCTCGTGGTAATGTAATACAGCTCTCTGTGGATGACACAATAATATATATATATATATGTATATGTATATATACATACACTTATATAAACACACACACGTATGTATATATATGTTCTTCCCAATTTATAGATTTACTCGAATGTATGTTGTATACGACGTGATATTGTACTTTTTTCAATTCTGTTCTAAAATATGCAGATAGTGCGATTACATACAAATGGGAATATTTTTACGTGGAATCTCTCGGTGAGCTTTATTGTCACATGAGGCCCATCATCACAAGTTGAAATGCACTAAAGTTGATAGGCCTACTCTGTTTAAAACGTAGGGAATATGACACAAAATTCAATTACATTATTAGCCAACACTATCACGTTTACAATATTTTAGTAGGTAGAAATCATGTCGAATTACGAATTTTTATCAGCCTAGTCAAGTATGCAGTATAAAAACAAGATTCACCGATGTATTTGGAATCTTATGAGATGATCTTGAAACTTGTTTCAGTAAATGGGACCATTGCTGAGGCAAGTACGTGGGAAATTATATCAGCAAAATTGGCGCTTTCATTTGGAAGAGTCCATTGTTACAGACATAGAATTAAGAAGCCACAACTGTTAATTAAATGCGTTTATCCTGCAATACAAGGGAAGTAAAAGAAGTAAAAAAAATGTAATATGGTTATGTAAGTAATGTATTAACCGTACGATTTCAATCCTGGTGAAAACTTTTTTCATTCAATAAAACGTTCATTCATAATTGATCACTGATGAAGAAAATCTTGATTGTACATCAATGTCATTCAAATCTCTATCTCTGTGGACGTCACATGCAAAATATATCCTAATAGTATCCAGTAATTTTGAATTTCTCGAAAACTAGTTCCCTTTATGTGACTTGAAAACCTACCAAAAAGAACGGCACAGCGCAAGAAGTAACACACATATATTGGAATTGACTCAATTGGCAGTTGGACGCCTTTGAGTTGACACGTATCATGTGACCGTTGTATTTATGATGACCGGGAAAGGTAATTTTCATCATCAATCTATTGAATTTTTGAACGATTTCGAATCACCAAGGTGTATCAGTGCTTTCACAGTCCAGAATAACTCAATTTGGCCTTTTCCTAAAGAGAATTCACTTCCTACACAAAATAGAAGGAACTGCAAAAAAAGCTTTTGAATGACTCCAAAAAAACTAACTTTTCATCACATGGATATGATGCAGTGATAAATAATGGAATTACTTGAGAAAGTAAGACTACTGCCTAATTGACTTCGATAGACAAATTGTTCATTATTCATCAAATGAAAAGATACTTCGAAAACTGGGCCATCTAAAATGTACAGAAGCAATAGCGTCATAACTGACTGAGGTAAGGAAATGTGGTGAAACATAATCCGTTCTGTTCCTTGATGGATACTAGTAGTATTTCTTCAAGTGCATCTTTTGAACTCATCAAATATGAAATCAAAGTTTTCATGAAAAATATATTATGACAATCCCATATCTATTTAAAACCTTTGTTGATTGTAGACATTTTATTTAAGTTTATGTGCATCGTGATTCAATCTTGTCTTTCAACCATAAAACACTCTAGACGGATTACCTCAAAATGCGTTTTCACATGAATTCCTATGCATGTAGTTGATCAAAATTGTCTTCAATTAAACTTCTATTTCTCTTTCTCAAAAGCAGACAATGGATGCAAAAGAAATTCAGAAAAAAAAAAATTTATACATGTAATTGAATTAATAGATGGACAAAAATATATGATGTATAATTTCACTTAAATGTAAAGATTTGCTCCAACGTCATGGCCATGAATTGAGCATTTTCCATGATGCATTGCTCGTGGGGAACTGATTCTACTGTTGCTTGAAGTTGGTTTGGGCTCAAAATAGATCCAGTATTTTGAATGATGATTTTTAAGATAGGAATACAATCACTTAACCAGGATTTTTGCGAAATACAATCTTTTTACTCCCAATATATCCTGAGCTAAGCTTATTACCGTCACGGGTAATTATTGCATATCGAACCTCTCATCAAATGAGTTTCAGAAAAAATTCCTTTCTACGAAATGTTAAAAATGATGAATGTCAATGTACACGTTTATTGGAAAAGAACGAGCTCTATGTGACCATTTATGAAGCAGCTTTTCTCGGTAATAACATAGAAAAACAATACTCTATGAATGGCTGCTAATTAAAAACAAGTTATCATCGGGTGCCATTTCTTGTCTCATAATTGCTACAGCAATGAAGTTATATTTAGAAAGCAATCCAAAAACTCTGGTCTAAACATAAGTCAAACAATATTTTGTCATATTTCAAACCATTTAAGAAACACATGATTATCAATCGATTTACTGATCCTTATTAATCTCTGTTCTCCTTGGTTGAATCCAGATCATTTTTAGTCAAATATTGAAATATAAATTACATATGCAATGGATGTACTTCCAATGATTTGATTCGATCATATTTCTCATTTCATCTTTGATTTCTCTTGTCCATGACAAAAGAACATTTATGCAACAAGGGGTTTGATCAGTTCAATAGTATTCTTTCTCGGGTCATTATTACAGCCTCTCCTTTTTGTTTATATGTCTTAATTGAAGAGGAATTATTCATCTTATTCATATATTCGAATGAAATACCATTTGTCTCAAATATGAAAAAATATGCTTGTACTTATGTATCTATTTAGTAAAATGTGTGGACTGATGTTAGAATAGAGATTGATGTGACCAAACAGTAACAATTGAAACGATACGTTCAAAAAATACAAAAAATTACCAATTCCCCACTCTGGTTAGATTGTTGAACATATGATAATCTATTCACAGTAAATGGAGAATAGAGCCTAGCTTACAACTACACAGGACCAAACCAAAGATATTTATAAGAGGAAATTCGTGATATGGTAATCTTCAAGATAGGGGATCGCGTTTCTGCTCTAAAAATCCGGTTAATATGTTAATATATAAACTTATGTTATCTATGCACAGTTTTTTCGTAGTATTTCAACTCTCCATTGTGGCCATAGACTCTCCAATATATCATCCAGTGCCATGAAGTAGGATTGAAACATTCCCTTTAAACCGAAAGATTGGCAATTCCCCCTGTCATAAGCAGCATGAATGGTTGATAAGGCAAATTTTGAGCTATATATTTACTTATGTACAATTCCCTATCCACCAGAATGCTCTATTTGAAATTTGGAAGAACATTGCTATAATCGCTCATAATGGACAAGTTTCTCTATCGAAAGAGTACTCAACCCTGAAAAAAGGAGCAGCCCCCCCATATATATGTATATATATATATATATATATATATATATATATATATATATATATATATATATATATATTCGACGAATGCATTAACATATGGAAAACAAAATTTTGGACAATATTTACCCTCACTTGATTGGGACACATTTTCAATTGTACCTTAAAGGAGAAAAGTCATCGAAATGTTTTTATTTTTATTTCTATTCCCTATCTGTCTTTTTTGATTAAACATATATCAATGAGAGATTGCCGCCTGAATACACTATAGCGAGTGTAGGTATGAATATTTACACTGACTGAACTGTTATCACCAATGAACTTCATTCTATACGAATTGAGAGGTATCATATCAAACTACGTAACCAAGTCGAATAACTTTATCAAAGAGATTCCAGGAATAAACACCCCCAGGTATAGACTTTTGAGTAAGTGATGATCCCGCCCTGGGAGAACATATTAAACACGGATGAAGACTTTGATAAACATTCGAATATGTTATTTTCGTTTATCAGAAAGTTCATAAGAGTTCACATCAGATTTCAACCTGATGAAGCGAAAAGTATATATATATATACACACACATATACATATATATATATATATACATACATATATATATATATATATATACATATATATATATATATACATACATATATGTATGTATATATATATATATATATATATATATATATATATATATATATATATGTATATACATATATATATATATATATATATATATATATATATATATATATATATATATATATATATATATATATATATATATATACGACCAAAGATAAGGGAAAAATGTTCCATTGCAAACTGCAGCCATTAAACGTACCAAAAGAGTTCGATTGATCCTTCAAGAAAAATAGATTTCAATATCTTACCTGACCGAAAGGAAAAGCCAAAAAAACCAACAATTCAAGTAACAACTTCCTTAATTGAATTTGTCATTAAGTTGAAACAAAACATTTCAGGCATCATCAGTGAAGTCTTAGATAAAACCGAGAATCTCATGGAAAATTGCAGAAAAATCTCAAGAAATTCAAAATAATCAGACTAAATAAAACTATCTGAAAGAAATGAAGAGTAAACAAAAATATACAATAGCTAAAATAAAAAAAAAACAGTACTTCAAGTCATCAGAGCATCAGATATCATAATGGATGGTCATGTTGCTAGAATATTTGACAATTGCAGAACATCATGGCTCATAACGGTGATCCTTGATATCATATACGGAATAGTCGCCGGCAAAATATCAAATGACGAGTCAAACTAGTCCAGAAAGTATTCACCCAATAATATTCATGATAGAGAGATCTCTTGTATCTTGGAGTAAGTTTATAGCTAACAACAGAGGACAAGAGATTGATGATGATGATGATGATGATGACAAGATATATATATATATATGTATATATATATATATATATGAATGATTGAACCACTCACCAAGGAAGATAATTGTACATTTTGTAATGTTTTTGTCGTTATTGACGTGTTGATGTAAATTTACCTGACCTTTCCAATCAAAATGTAGCCTTACAAATCGAATCAGGATCAAAAGAGAACAATCCTTCAGAAAAACAAACAAAAAAAAACAGAGTGAAATGCTTTATTATAATCGAATACTTGAATCTGAAACCATGAATTAGAGTGGGATTTTTTTCCCAAAATGACTAATATGCTATGCAATTATATGATTCAAGTGTTGGTTGGATATTGACAGGCAAGCTAGAGATTGTAAAGAAGCTTTAAGTTGAGAAAAATTTCTTCACAAAAGATCAGAATTGTGCAAAACCATAGCGTTGAAACCATTGGAATTGTTTGATGTCTTAAAAAAGCGTGATCTATATATGTATATTGTGTCTTTGACAAATACGTATCGAATGATGAAATCGGCATTCGACTTATACGAAGAAAATTTGCTTGGATTTGCAAACTGAGTCAACTCCACGTGTGAAATGATTAGAACACCCTTTAAAATCCAGTATAGTTTTCAAAAATACTCAAATATTTGCAGATCTCTTGGAATTCTAAATCAAACTTGTATTTCTAATTGATAAAGCAACGAATAACATAGTATCTATAAGAAAAAAAATTCTATATTCAAAGACACTGTCTGAAATAGGTTTAATAAGAACACCATTATATGCGTATAAAGAATATACTTTGAATGTGATGATATGGTATTCAAAAATATCGTATTGTGTGAGAAGAAACGTCTTAAGGCGGATGGAAATATTTAAAAATTATGTATCATGTGCTAGGTACCAGAGAAACAGCAAACCCTAACTGTTTGCTTCATTTTAGACTCCAGATTTTGCAATAGTAATGCTCTCGGTTGTTTCAAAAGTTTGTATTTTTTTCTGTTCGATTTGGTTTCAAATTGGTAATTTTTATATCAAAAGTAAATTATATAGTAATTTGAATTTGCTCTTGGTGGTATATAATTCGATATCCGTGAAAGAAAAATGGATATCATAAATACCAATGAACAAGGGTTAATTTGTATTAACCTACGATTTCAGTACTCTTTATATAAAAGTTTATCATTAAATTTTAATGGAGAATATAATAGAAAATACACTTGCCATTTGAAATAGTAAATAAATTGGGTTTACAACGAAAAGAAAGACTTAATTTACCTGTTGTACCATTGAGGTGATTGTTAATCATCGTGTTGGGAAAAATTACTTCAAAATAGGTGATTAATTATGTGTTCAAATCATAGGTATCTGTATTAAAAAACAACGACAACATGTTAAGAAGAATATAAAAATAGTTTTAGTAAGTTGTGTTTATAAATGTTAGGGGCACTATGTAATCAAGAGATATTCATTTCATGTCAGTGTGAAAGATCATTGAATTCATTAGAACCTGAGAAAGAAGAAAACAATTGACTCTGGTCCATTAGTTAAACTGATAAGTGGTTGGGGTGCAAGATTGAACACCGAATACCAAGTAACAAATGTCTGGAGTACATAAATTGAATAGCCTATTCATGTGTCACTGCTGGCTAAAAATGTTGCCTCGTTCCGACTCGACTATAATTAAACAATGCTATCTAATTTCATTCGATAATTTAGAAGGAATAGTATCGATGGTAGCAAAATAATGTACGTCTAAGGTCTGAAAAAGATTCGTCAAATATGGATGAGTTGATAGAAGATCAACTTGGAGTCATTTTCCTGGGTAACTAGTATTCTCAGAGACGATGATATTATTGGGTTCGAAACTGACGGAACAGATTTGATATTCATACCGATTAACATTCAATAAAAGTGTTACGGAAAACGAGTCTCCTCTCTTATTATGAATATATAGCTAAATTATACTGATCAATTTCTGTGTAGTACAAAATAACAACCATAAACGATGGATTATAACAACCATAATTGTACTACGCCCAATGTCACGATGATAATAATGATTATGATAATAGTGATGATAATGATGATGATGATAGTAATAACAATAATAATAATAATAATAAAATAATAATAATAATAATAATAATAATAATAATAATAATAATAATAATAATAATAATAATAATAATAATAATAATAATAATAATAATAATGATTAGAAGAAAAAGAAGATGAAGATGAAAAACTACACCATATGAGCTCGAAGGGGTATGTTCGATCACGACTGCTTGAGAACCATGTTATTATTACTGCTTTGTTTCGAAATCCCAGAAAGGTTAAATGGTAAGCACCTGATGACTCCAAGAGGAATCATCCAATGTTGTGTGAAAAAAATGAAAAGAATGAGATCACGTGGATCGCATTAACAGATATTGAAAAAAAATGATAGAAATTACATACAATTATTTATATATATATATATATATATATATATATATATATATATATATATATATGTGTGTGCGTGTGTGTGTCTATATATATATATATATATATATATATATATATATATATATATATATATATGTATATACATGTATATATATATATATATATATATATATCAATTAGTTAACATTTCAATTTGAAATCGAATTTCTGCCAAAAAAAAATTCAAATTAGATAGCAATAATGAGATGATAAGCCTTCCTTCCAACATGTCCTCGATCGGAAGAAAGTGAAGTAACATGTGTGATGAAAGAGAAATATTCATGAAATACGTGTAGTACGTTGAGAAATGTCCAGGATATGCAAAAATCTGATATGGTATCGGAATTACCATGAAGATTGAAATAATTTGAATGCATAAACATCAATATCATCATGATACCAGCAGCAAAATCCATCCTTCTACTTTCCTTCGTTACCATTACTAAATTCAAAATGTCGTTAAAAAATGAGCTTAATTAATCTTTGACTTTTATTTGAATCTTGTTTCTTTTTTAATTTCATGTAGACGTATTCATTTCCATTTCACATGAAATAGCCTACTTCAGAAACACTCAATTTTACAATGAATCAGAGAAAAATCCTTTGTCTATAGTAAAGTTCTTTCCGTTTTTTCCAACCACTGTGCAAAATTTTTATTACTTTGAGCAAAATATTTAAAAATTGTAAGCCATTAAGCTGCAAACTTTCAGACAGCTTATCTTGCATTGTTTTAAAAATATGTGCTTCTATATGAACCTTTTAATCGTAATTATTAATTAACTGTTAGTTTTTTTTGATAATTAAACAACTTCTTTCCCTGAGTAGTACAGTTTTTTTAACCAAAGTGATACCGAAAAAATGATTAGATAGTTTACTGTTCAGGATTATGCAGACCAATATATTTCTGTTGACAATTTGCTTCTAAAGTTCAAACAGACCTTTAGATATATTTACGGTAAATAAACAGACAATAACAACTCTTGAAAATGTATCAAATGATTGGTGCCTGAAGTGATAATTCTGTATCTCCCAAAGAGTGAGATGAATAGAATTAGAAAATGTTTCATTAATGAATTATAAAGTACGGATATCACAATAAAACTTGACACGATTGTAAATCAGTTTCGACATTTCTTCCTATAAGTCTTCATTGATAATCCAGTCCAGATTTATTCCATATGCAAGAGGGAAGTTGCTCTCAATTTTCATTAGATCAATTAAGTGAGATACCTGTTTCTTGACTTGCTTTTAATTGATTCAATATAGCCTTATTCATTCCCATCCCTTCAATACGTATATGGATAACTTCTTATTTAAATAAGGTATTATCCTGATATGTGCATCTAAATGTAAGAAAACATTATCAATGAATACAATAACAGATTCAATATCGACACCTGAGTGAGAGGCCAATAGCACTTTCACATTTTTCGCTCCAGTCCACAGTATTACCTTGATACTGCAATTGTAATTGGCTGTTATTTTTTGACTAGGCATAAAGGAATGATCACATTGTATTGAAATGCATGTTCTGTAGGTATTTGTACGGTAATACCAAATCCCTCTAAAATGTCTTATGAAATCAAATGCTGCAGATTGAATCGATTCTTGGGACTGTACTTATGCATTGGATCACTGCACACATTCATTCGTTATTTACAATATTACACTAAGAATTCATTATTTATCATTAGAGCACTTACAGCAAAATACTTTGGGGGCCATTGCACCTAATCTAAAAATATAATTGATAATGCATCACATTTATTAACACAAGTTTGTTTTTTTCCGGAAGGGGGGTTATTACCAACTAAAAACTGTTTATACTGTATTGTAGGTAACATTGTTTCGAAATTTTGGTCAACTGGAACTTTTTCTGTACCATCATCTGACCCCCTAATCTTCTCTGTAAACAGCATGATGCTGATCTGATTGATGAATAATTCTTGGTTTTACAGTTGTTTCTCTAAACATCCATCTGATTTCAATATCAAAGTTCTTTGAAACAAAAGGTTATCGTAGAAATAAGAAAAATTCTTAATTTTCTCTCCATTACTGATACTGTCATAACCAGTTACTTCCAAAATGTTTGCAAACGTAGTCATATGAAAAATCTTCATTCTATTGTCAGAATTTGAAATATGTGCAATTGTTGGATGATGGGATCAGTACTTTTTAAAACGATCAACTCGTCGAACGCTGAGATTTTTTAACTCATCCATCATTTCTCTTCGCACAACGAAACTAGTGCATTAGCCAAATTCAAATGCACACTCCTTGCAATACAGACCTTCAGGAATATCGACATATCCTACCAAGTGCAAATGAATCCCTTGTACAGGAAGCATTGAAGCATTTATATCAACTGCTGACGTAGAATTATCAATAAGACTCTAAATCATTGCAGCATCAGACTTTTTTTCTGGGTTTTTAGATCTACTCTACATTTTTGCACAAGTGGAGTTTCTGTTAACGTTTTCAAAATCGCTCCTTCCTTCAGGGTTAGTAATTGGTGCCAGCATCCAAATGCCAACATTGAATGAAATGTTATTTCAATCTAACTTCAATCCTTGCTATTTCCTCCCTGTGGTATATTTGCTTTGAGCATTTGCTTCGATACAAATTGTGCAGATATAGCCCCAGCATCTTGATACTTGGAAACATCTTTAAGTGTTACTTTCTGCTTTTCACACAAGGCTGGCAAATCTGGTTCTAAACTGTAAATTCTCGAGTAAAAATTATTTTCCTTGAAACTGAAGCAAACTCTCTGGTTTGATATTTCCTGGCTCCTTTCTACTTTCTAGATGATTTTTTAGTCTGCACCCCGATATTCATTCCAATGTTTGATTTGAAAAGATTAAGAAACACCTAAAAAATATTGCAATATTTGATCTACCCCAATGGCTACATGTTTTGATCGAAACTGAATTTGCTTTGACAACACTAACAACACCGAAAGCTAAAGATTTTACAATCGTATCAATCGTTAAAAATTACAATATGTATTCATATATGCAGTTAAACGACTGCATAACCCAAGCTCAGAGAGTTTACCAAATATTCTTTGAGAGATCCACAGGCCAACTTAATTTGCTGTAAGATAAGAAGAAATGAATAATATTCGAATAAGAGGAGCACAAAGTATTTCAATGTGGTTTTTGGTTAAATTTCCTTTTCTGAATCTTATCACCCTATCCAAAAACCTTTCTAAGGGTTCATAAATTTGTGCAGCGTTTATAACACCAAATAAACGACTGTGTGAAACTTGAAAATTGCTAGTTCCTCCAATTGTACCGATGGTAATGATTGCAGAATCGAATTAGTGCCATGCTTTGCCTTTTTGTGCCCCTATAGTTGATTGCAACTATGTTTTAAGTCTATAATGATATGAAACAAAAAATCTCATTTTGATTACCCGTCAAATAATGAAGGGATGTATTATCCATTAAAGTTTCAACTAGTAATAGGGGACCATATCTTCTAAGTTATTCATGTGACATAAACATTCTCAAGGGGAAATTTTCGATCTCAAACGGCTATCTCTTCTTAACAAAGTAAGTTCTTTTTTTTACTACTCAATAAACACAGATATAATTCACAATAAAATAGTTCTTTCTCGACACATGTTGTTTTTTCTTTTCAATCAACGTAATGAATAATAATCATGTTTATACAGCTGGTAATCGTATTAATGTGAACTGAATCTATTCTGTTTAAATTCACTACATAGAAATTGTGCTTTAGTTCGTCAAACATGACGTCTAATTTGTATTCTGCTCACCAAATGTAGTATTAATCAATAATCGTACAACAAATTTATTATTGTTTGTTTGGTTGGAAAATATTCTGTATCCTATTCAAATGTCCATGGTGATGCTTTCAAAATGGCCCACTCTTCTAGAAGCTTCCAGAATTATCATTTTGGCCTCAGACACCAATGACATCATCAAGTGGATTTCCTTTTATGATTTTAAATGTAATTTTTTTCACCAAAATGATGGGATGTCTATAACATGCATTTGATTGTGTTCAAGTGACAAGAATTGTTTTAAACTTTTAGATCCGTGTATAAGCTGCGCATTGACTTCCAACGGACCTCTTCTTTTACTTCAACCTGTTATGGTATACAGGAGTTAACAGCTTTTATAAGCAGTACATAAAAGTAGTGGCGTATTGCATTTATTGCTACATTCAAAGTTTTGAATAAAAAGCAAATATCTATATGTTTCAGTTGACAATTTTTACTAAAGATAAACAAGTCGATATATATTCATTTGAAACAGTCGTTCCCTACGAATGCTAATCGTTTTTTTTTCTTTTTTAATAACTCAATTCATAAATTATATATATGAATTGTAATTGACTGGATAAATTAATCAATATTGATTCGATTCATATGATCAATTTGAGTACTATTCTTTTGCACCTACAATATAAAAAAAACCGATGCAAAAGAGGAATGACTGAGCTATTTCATCACCGACAGCATACAACACATGGTAAGGGCAGATGACTCTAGACCACTCTAATACAAAGGATATACAGTTGCAACAGTTTAATCTATCTATCATTTGGAAATGAATGATAGGGAATTGCAAACCCTGAAAGTGACACGCAAATGCCTTGGAGTGAACAGCATTTTAAACATACGTCAGACATCCCGTATGCGTTCATGTCGGTAAAAAATGATCCAAACTTCGTCTGAATTACGGATTTTCCGTAATATTTGATTATAGGTTCACGGTTGCCAAAATTATCGAGGGAACTATGGTTTAGGGTCATTCTGGATAAATGCACTTATAAAAATTATCATTAAACTTCTTCTTGTACGTTGCACCATTGTCAAGTATTTTGACACACTGCAATGTTTGACCAAGAAAAACTTGATTTAATGGGCCATTCCCCTCAGCCGTAATTACCGTAAATACCCAGGCAAGAACATCAATTTTCTGGCTTGACAGACCTCAGCTGATCAGTACAAGAAGCTGCGATTGTCGTGCCATCAGTGAGTATGCCTTGTAGTTCACACCATCAATTATTATTATATTCTGGCAAAAAAGCATCCACGTTATGATTATCATTAACCTTACGCAGACGTTGTTGATGGAGGAGTGAATGTCTGGTTAATGACCCTGTCAATGAAATTGGAGAGCTTTGTCCAAAAACCAGTTGAAGCTGTTTGAATTCACTTCACCCATGTTCTTAGAAAAGGTACTACTAGATGTGATATAGGAAAATACGTTAGACTCCCTTGCAACTCCAAAACCATCAAAGGAGTGGAGTCCCTTTCGAAAGAGCTTTGCCTACTTCGGCATATTTCAAGCAGCTTCTGCACCCCTGCCGATTTCAGCACCCTGCTTCCCTTTTGAGTAAATACACTTCTTTCAAAGCTAGGTCCCGAAATGCAGTTTTCTTCCACGTACTGAAAGAGTACTCTGAATATAAATAAAAAACAGAGTTCTTATGAGTAAACGACGAATGATGACACCAACGATCAATCAAGTAAACATCAGAAAGCAAAGAACATAAAGAATACAAACATGTGCTCTGATATGTCGATGCAATGCAATATTGGTGAGGAGCTCACAGACAAATTATACCCTGACAAACCTAAATGAGACTCAACCAGAATATGTATATCGTCTATGATGAGAATGTGATGACAGATGATACATTTTCAGATAATGCTAGTATTTGGTTCCCCCAAATAAAATTAACAATCTATGCGTCGGTTCAATAACACGGAAAGGGTATATCTGGAACACTTGCAATCATTCTATCTATTTTTGGTATGATTAATGCCTTTGGTCGAACCCAAGAACGGAGTCAGGAATTGACTCTGTCCCTATCGTGATAACAATAGGAACAGCAAAATGAAGGTGTGTAAGCAAATATGTGAAACCTATTGAGATGAGTGGGGACCTAACGAAGAAAAAAAGATTCTTGATTCTTTAAAAAAAAATTCCCTACGGAAATAACTTCAGGCTCCTCAGTGCTGATCAATGTATAAGCTATATCACCATTTTTATTAGGCACATTCTTGTGTGTGTATATATATATATATATATATATACATATATATATATATATATATATATATATATATATATATATATATATATATATATATATATATTGTGTGTGTGTGTGTCTATGAATTGCATCAGGTGATATACTAACTTCATTAACGTTGTCATGGCTAAATAATATATTAACCGTGTTTCAATGTAAATTAGCAATTTTCAACATATATATGTATAGCATTTTTATTAGATACGTATACAATACAAAATTTGCACGAGTCATCTTCAGTCGAGTGAAATGCCGGAGAGGAATGCAGCAACCAGCTTTGTTTTCTTCCTTAAAGATACTATTTGAAAGTTTGTACTGATAAAATGATTTTGAATACAACAGCAGCCATCGGCTCTTTTGATCAGGGATATTCTATGCAGTATTGAACAAAATGCCGATTTGCTGTCGAGTTGGGGCCCATTCGTCATATGCACTTGTGTGAGAAACTGTTCCGATTAGTTATTTTATGGACACTTTCATGTGACTAACCTGTTTTAGCAGCATGTTGTGTCTTGGGTGATCAATTAAGACATTGTGAAAAGGAGTCATTAATAATTGGTTACCTCTCCTACCTTTTTTTCTGAGTGTCAATGATTTGTAAATAAGTGGACAAAAACGTATCAATTCGGTACTAATGTATGTTGTAAATTGTTTCTTACGGGATGGGTGTAAAAGTTTTTTTTAGACATATCAAGGAGTAATTTTTTTAACCTCTTAGCTTTATTTTTGCAGTTAGAACGCATAATACATACCTACCTACCTACCTACCTACCTACATACATACATACATACATACATACATACATACATACATGCATACATTTATAGCCAGCCAAACATACTTGAGGAATGGAGAATCGT
The DNA here is from genome assembly GCA_963457665.1 of Thysanoteuthis rhombus. NCBI lineage: Eukaryota > Metazoa > Mollusca > Cephalopoda > Oegopsida > Thysanoteuthidae > Thysanoteuthis > Thysanoteuthis major. The sequence goes on from OY735199.1 coordinate 80,484,561, forward strand.
ACTTTGATAATTTTGGTGACAGATTTAGTTTATGGTTTCTAATGGATAATCAACTCATTTTTGTCAGAGTATAATTTCTCATTTGTGTGCTTTCGAGTCAGGTAGCGTAAACATCGACTATTTATTTCATCAACATTGTATGACGCCTATTTATGTATCGAATAGATATACCCCACCCTCAACAAGAGAATGGTAAATGCAGGTCCAGAGAACTGTTATTAAAGAAGAAAATCATTCAAAATTTGGCAATACACAACAACAAAGAACGCAGAAAAATGTTCCACACAAAACTGCAACTTCTAAACATACCAAAAGAGCATGCTAGATCTTTCAAGCTCCAACTGAAAAACAGATTAAAATTTCTTGCTGAACAAAACAACACCAACATCAACGAATTAGAAAACAAAATGACGGTATCCAAAATAGAAGTCGCCTCTACATTCAAACCAATGAGCACACAACCGATGAGAAAAATCTCAGATGAATCCAGAAATCTAATGGGAAAATGCAAAAAACCTTAAGCCACCGACCACGATGAGAGAGAAAATTAAAGAGACCGAACTGAATAAATTAATCAAGAAAAAATGAAGGGAAGACAGGAGAAGACACAACAGCAGTCATTGAATCAACTCTTGGAAGAGGTCGAGACTTCAAAGCTATAAACAAAGGCCTCAACTCAGGATGAAAGCAAATAACCAACATACTCGAGGAAAATGGAAACATAACAACAGACAGAGACAGGATTGTCGACCGTGCCAAATGATTTTATCAAAAACTTTATTTGTCCAAACAAGGACTACAAAACAATGATGAAGATACGCAAGACGTGAACAATCAATTCGAGGACATCTCAGAAGTAACCCAGAGAGAGGTGAAACAAGGCATTAAACAGACAAAGAAAGAAACAGCCCCTGAACCATCATCACCATCGATCTACTGTGAAAAGTGGGAAAATCATCACTTGGAAACTGGCCGTCTTTTTCAACTTGTGTCTAGAGCACTGTAAAGTCCCAGATGATTGGAACACTACTATAATAATGCTTCCATACAAAAAATGAACCCGAATGACTTCAACATCTAGAGGCCTATAAGCCTACTCAACTGTGTATACAATCTTTTCGCAAACATCATCACCAACTGAATCACAAAAACACTTGAGGAAAACCGACCAAGACATCAAGCTGGCTTTAGAAGAAGCTGTTCAACCATGAACCACCTGCATTCGATGAATCAGCTGAAAGAAAAAGCAGCAGAATATAACCTACAACTTAGCGTGGACTCAGGCCCCTTTCAGCTCCAGAGAGGAGTAAGACGATGTGATACCCGCTCACCCAAACTACTCACAGCATGCTTTGAGATGACTTAGTGAAGCAACTAAAATAGACGGCGAGTATCTGAGCAACCTCAGATTCGCAGACGAAATCGCCGTTTTTGCAGAGTACCTACACGACCTCCAACCTATGATAGTTGAACTAAAGGAGAAGAGCAAGAAAGTCAGCCTACAAATGTACTTCAGCAAAATAAAGAAGAAGAAATCAAGTGAAGAATTAACCTACAATGGCAAGCCTTTGGTAGAGCAAGCTCAACCTTCAAAAATCAGGAGATCCTATTAATTTTACAAAGAAAGGTGTATAACCAATGCATCTTCCCAAGAGTCACTTATGGAGCTGAAACATGGAACTTAAACAAGAAACAGATTTGCAAATTGAGAACCATGCAATATGCACACGGAAAAATTATGCCTGGGCCTCGCATGGAGAGACCACAAGACATCACAGTACGTTGAGAAAAAGACAAGAGTCAGGGATATCGGAGAATCCATTTATGATGATGATGATGATGATGATGATGATGATGATGATGATGATGATGTAACAGTTAGATGCAATTTTAGGGTTGGTGACAAGATTTATCTGTTTCAAACAATGAAAGATCAAATGTCAAATGCACGATAAGACAGTTCCAGCTGACAGAGGCTATCGTATGAAAGAAGGAAAAAGAAAATATATATCCCCTTTATGAGTTATTTGGGCCCGAAGAATCTTAATTTTTCTTTCATTTGGCCTCGTGTCATAGTTGTGCCTATGTCATTTGTTCGCATGGTTATATCATTAATGTATCTATTTGTATAGTTGGAGAGATTGGTAAATCTCACTGGAGGTTGAGTGACAGCAAGTATGATAATTACTTGAGTACTCTCCTGAGTATTCCTATTGACTTTAGTAGTGGTGCTGTTATGATAGTTACAGTCCTTCTTGGTATCCCCAGTTCAACCAATCTTATGGGTAAGTATTTAAGAATTGATCCTAGGGTTCTAGCTAATATTGTCAATACAGATTCTTGCGAAGTTCAGGTTTTATTCCAGTTAATTTTATTTTCCTTTAGCTTCACCCTGTGGTCTGCAGGAGCAAAATCCACTATTCAAAACATTGTTTCGCCATGTTTTCTACCATTATTATCAATTATAATTTTGTTTGATGTCTAGTAGAATTCATTTCACACCGAGTTTCGATTTGAAATTTGGGGCAGGCAACAATTTTTTTTATTTACTAGGCACTAGCGTTTTTTCATCTTTTCATGAATGAACACGGGGTCAGAGTTAACACAGAACGAATATAGGAGGCTACAAAAGGAACAGTACACAGTGGTGTAACACACGATTTCAACATGGACAGTGCAATGCGAATCATCTTAGAGGTACCAGTGAGGACAATTCCCTGTAGTTGCTTGAGTCAGGGATATCATATAATCCATTAAAAATCTCAAATGGCAATGGGCTGGCCATGTTGTAAGAATGACGGACAACCGATGGACATCACGAAGAGTGGGACCCCCAAGATCACATGTGCAACGGAGAACGGCAGAATATTAGATTGAGGGACGAGCTAAATAAATTCAGGAAGTACTGACTCCGCCACGATCATGACAAACAAGTGTGGTGGATCCTGAGGAAGGTCCATGTCCAGTTAAAAGACTGATGATGATGATGATGATGATGATTATGATCTTACCAACGCTCTACTTGAATAATCTTTGTTGTTGTTGTTGTTGTTGTCGTTGTTGATGATGATACTGATATTCAAGCATATTCAACTCAGATATCACAGGGTTACTTTTGGATATGACGGTACTAAGTCTTCTCAAATATCCAGCATCTGCATACTCTGTATAGTCTCCTTGTCGATACAAGCAATGGAGTGGTTCTGATAGTCTCAATGCTTCTTTTAATTTCTCTTCTTTTCAAGCTCATCTAATTCATTCCACGATTTATCGGCGAATGATATTGATATCAAACATCATCAGTCCCAGTATATGAATCGATACCTCTGTTTTGAAGTGTGTTTAATCATAACTATCACCATTATGAGTCACAATAGATCTCTGGATCCTTGTAATTCAGACCTTTCCCGAAGTAAAATTAAAAGGTAAAGAGGGTAAATTTTCAAAGACTGTGAGCATCATATGAATTCGTCAAGCATGTTAAGAATTACAATAATCATTATTAGAATCAAAGCAACTTGACTTTTAGATTTACTGTGCAATTTTCTTTTGAATACAAGCAAACTGAATTGTTGTGTGGATTTCTAATTTGCCAAGCATTCATTCTAAGTTGCTTGACTTATTTCTTTTAAATTTGTTCGCCTTTTTTTTTTAAATTTCAGTAGCTATCGATTTGCATGGCGTATATTGAAATCTTCTCGACGAATTACAAAATTTGTTTACTGTATACTTTAATTTGCCAACTCTACATTTTCAATTTGCCCGGAGAAAAGTATAAATTGGGATTTCTGACATGACACGAATATCGTGAGTAACGTCACACAGACACCTCTATCATTTATCAGTATATCATCCCATATGTTTTTCATTCAGTTGTAATGCCCTGAGCGTGGCCACTCTGGGGTCAAGGGTGGAAGTGAGGGAACAAGGGAAGACTCTCCGTATGATCCCAAGCTGGATACAGCTTTTGATATCGCCACGTTCAGGCCTGATGATACTGAACCTGAGTGTCTGTATGAGAACTAGTGCATCCAACCCCATTTGACCGAAACCATCCCAATGTTATCTACCATAGTGATCTTTGATATCTTAATAGGATTACTTCTTAGCAATATTTCTCAGATTATTCTCTCAATTGAAACCTGATCTGTGACAAACAACATTCTGTAGCATGACGTGTTGTGGATGATCAAATAAACAACTGGAAAAAGAGTGATAAATAAGTCGATTTTTTACTTGTTATTGCCTCACTTATCTAAGCGTATATGCTGTCGGGCACAAACTGAGGGACCAATGATGCATCCACTTGAATCTGAAATTGATTTTTTCTCTCCCCTAATAAGCACAGGGAATATGGAAAAAAAAAAGACCTAGAAAAAGCTTGAGACATGATAGCTCCATGGGTGCAGCCTCTACGCTTGACACATAAGTGTTCAGCCAACCAGGAAAAAATCACTTCAAAACTGAAGAAAGCTGAGTTGACTATGTTGACAGTTTTTCCCTGGTGTTCATCTTTTTATGACAAGAAGATTTTACTCATTTTTTTCATTCAAATCATCTTGATGTTTGTTTGCTTTCCTTCCATCTTGTCAGTTATCAGAAGATATTGCCCTTCCCCTGGTAGATCAGAAGAGTTATTTGCTGCTTCAACAATTTTCTAAAAAATTAACTTTACATCGACACAATTTAAAGACAAAAGAAATTTGTTATTCGGAGTTTATGCGCACATATGGGTAGCAATCAATGCTCAAATACATTTTTCAAAATGAATTTTCTGTATTGGGTAAATTCTTGTCATCGTTTTATATATATATATGTATATATATATATATATATATATATATATATATGTATGTATATATATGTAAATTCTTGTCACCGTTTTATATATATCACTGACCCTTCGAAAGCATCCTGAAGACCCAGGCAAACACCCTGACCAGCAGGTAACCCCTACATCAACCCACACACACACTCCACCAACAAATGAGGAAACCCCCCTACCACTAAATATGGAAGGTGGGTTAGAAAACCTGATTCCAACACTAGTAAGCAGTTTAGAAAACTTACTAAAACACTACTACACACCATCAGAATTAAGGAAGACCCAGAAGGGAAAGTAATGTACCTAAGTAAATTTCGATTTACTAGGGACACATTCAAACTCCTTAACAAGGGCCTTAATTTCTGTCCCCGACCCCCACACTTCAACAATCACACCCTCAACAAAGATCTCTATGACTTCTTCAGAAGGATCAAACTTAGAGCCCACTTTGGGGTGGATCAACAAACTTAAAACCCTATATCCTAATGGATTAAATACTAAACTGAACAACCCTCACCACACAGAACACTAATACACACAACTCCTACCATTAATATCCTCACACCCACATCTTAGACACATTCAATAATGGAAGCTTCAAAGTCACCTAGACCCATAGGAAAAACTTCACCTCAGCCTGTTAAAACCCCTGTCCAAATCAAAGCCAAAACATTTTCAGTAACTTTTAAGGTTGATACCTATGTAGCTCCTCGACCCCACCACCCCTCCTTCTACACTATTCCAAACATACTAAAAAATCCACCTCCACAACACTACCCCCTACCTTGACACACTCTGCCCTCCCCAAGTCCAACTGCTGCTGCTTTACCAAAATCCCAATACCTGCTGGTCATTCTTACATTCAGCATGAGGCCTCTAGTAGCCCTGACAACAAAACTTACCCATAATGCATAGCCGCTGGCAGTGGACTCTGGTTCCACATGGTACATTTTAATTCACACTCACACAACACGCACCACTGATGTTGGGAGAAATCCCGAAACATGTATGGACTATTGACATATAAGGATTAATAAAACCTTACCACCAGAAACTTCACTCCCGAGTCTGTCTCACTCTCTAAAGTACACATTATATATATATATATATATATATATATATATATATATATATATATATATATATATATATATATATATATATATATGTGTGTGTGTGTGTGTGTGTGTATTCGCCAAAATTAGATAAATGTGTAATACAAAATATGTAATCAAAATACTCCCGAGCCAGAGTTTGCTCCAATGAACTGAAAGAATAGGTCAAATTCATCTGTACTCACAGTTTCGTGCAGAGGACAAGAAATGAGGGTCGAGTCGAGTAGTATATACATCGTAAATAGAGCAGCTACTTGAAATAAAAGTTTGTATTTGGAAAAAGGATTCTTTTATTGTATTCCGTTTTAACCAAAAAAATTAAAATGCTATAATCCAGTCAAATATAAACATATATTTCGTAGTCCATTAACCATCCCCAATGAAATTTCAATGATATTCGTCAAAAACCTTAGGAGACCTTTGTGCCGTTAACAAGTAAATAGAATGAAAGGGGAGTAACTGAAAAATTGTTCAACAGCCATCGAATTAAAACAGTAGTTCCTTTGCCAAATGCCCACCATTTATCTGAAAGTCACTGAAAGTCATTTAGAACTTCCTGAAATAGTATGCTATGTACATATATTTCTGATGCAAAGGATGTGACTGTGGAAAAATCCATGGATCCACCAAGCAAATTCAATCGTCAATTGTAAACATTAGGTGAACAAAAATCGACAAACAGAAACAACTCCCAGAAAAAAGCTTTACCCGAATCAGAGGTCAAGTAAAAAAAAAAAATTCCTAAAAGATATTCGATCAGAATATTAGCTCAAAAAATACAGAATCATCTTAAAAGGGTTATTATGAAATGAGGTTAAGTGAAAACAAACTCCCATAAGAAGCGTTGTCAGAATATTATGTTACTTAAAATCTTTTTTTTTTTTTTCCAGAATAAGAAGTAAGGTAAGAATCGACTTTACATGAAGCGCATTATCAGAATATGCGCTCAAGTAAGAAAAACCATTCACAGAAATAGTGTTTTCATTACCAAAAAAGTTATATCCCAATATCAGATAAAAAAAATTATGGTAAAAGAATCTGAATATGAGTTTGAGTAAAGAAAATAAAATCGGTTATAAAAAAAAAGTGAACATAGGCTCACTGACTTCCTAATACAGAGTGTTATTAAATGAAAAAAGAACTTTCGAAACAAGACTTATCACTAAAAAAAAGGACAATTTTCAGGGTCAAGTTAAGCATTGTAATCGTAGTGTAAGTTAAACCACCCAACTGAAGGCAATGTAAGGGATAAAAACCACATAAAATTATTACATTTGTTAAGTCAGAGCATTCTGAAGATCCAGAACTGAAAATATTCTACTTACCATGCACGAGTCTTACAAGGTTACAGTTCCAAACATAGAGAGAGAAAAACTATCATTAATAATGAGATTATGACAAAATACTTCTGGCAAGTTCTAAATATCAGAATATTATTTCAAAACGACGATTGTCGACCGTTACTGCAGTTCGCAGGGAGTTATAATGAAATAACGCTTACAATCAAATTCTCCATAGTAGTCATCCGGTTGAGAAAAGATTTTTTGTAACACTTAAAATTGAAGTTTATCTTTGGTCTCAATTCAATTAACACTCCATATTTCTTTGTATTTCTGTGTGTATCACCACAAAAAACATATTTTATTCCTAAAACCTAACTCAAACCACATGACTCCAATGCTGCGGTGGGTATACTATGTAAATAGCTAGAGCTCACCTCTTTTTATAAGATCAAGGATATTTCTAATCTGCCTGAATATAATTCTTTTTTTTTTTACAAGTGATTTTTTTATATCTCAATTTATCACTATTTTTGTCCATCATTCCACTTTGATGGGGGTAATTTTCCCTGTTCTCTTGCTTGTTGGACGAATCTGAATTATCATATTTTATTCATGCAGTTTTTATCAAACCATGAAATAGACTGCATTAATCTTTGTCCCTAACAGAGGTGACGGCGTTGTTTTCTAATCGATACTTTACATGAGATGTTCTTGCGTAGATCTCTGCATGAGACTTTGAATTAATTGCAAAAGATGCACCATCAGCCAAGTCACTTTAATTTGAATGAAATTTGAAAAGAATCCAGCTTACAACCTTTTTTTCCTAAGGACGACACAATTTTCAGTCAGCTATAAAACTTCCAATATTTTCTAACATGTGAGTATAGCCCCAGTGGTACTTCATACTTTCTTTTACTTATATCGTCTGATGACCAGTGTTTCACAAGCATCTACCATATACACATGCAACAATTGGAGAACTGCTGTTCTGGTTCCATATGAGCTCACATACCTTGGGATATGTTCTGTGTTGGGTCCCGTAAATGGTCCGATTTCTATGTTTATTCAATAACAAATACAAAAGTTTCATTCCATTTATGAGTATATGACTGTAAGTAGTCAAAATAATGCATTTTTACAAAAAAAAAATCATCCTTTATTAGGACCAAAGACCCGGTTTAGCTGGGAATACCAACAGTAGGGTTAGTTTTACGCTAGTCACATATAGATTGGCAACCCAGTTTCTAAGTGGTCTTTCATGCAAATATTCGATATGCCCAGTCTGCCCAAACAAAGTACTTGATGTTCTAAACAGGCCCGCATCTGAGTACTTGGATTGCCTAAGGACACTAAGTACTTAGAGAGGAGAGAACTCAAGACCACAAAGTATTCTAACATGTGGCTGTTTAGAAATACCAAGTACTCTGATCCGTAGCCGTTTTGGGATACCAAAACTTACTGGAGCAGTTTCCTATCTGAGTAATTAGAAATTCTAGCCGACGACTTACTTGTGCACTTAGTGTTCCTATGTTGTTGTTATTTGATTACTGGGTGTTCCTAAGTGGTCAAGTAGCTTAGTACTTTCTCAAGCAAACTCTCATTTACGTAATTGGCATTGTTAAGTAGTTACCAATCCCAGTACTTTTTGTTCTTAGGGTGTCGCTTAATGTGAGTACGGACGAAAATCGATGTTACTAAACCTTGGTCATTTCCTAGGTAAATCTATGAAAATAAAACGCTGTGAAAAGTCAAGCAACGAAAAAAGTCATGGAAGCATTTTTCGACCGGAGCATTCATTATGTCCGCATCAATGTAAACAATTGGTATCTTTTGAAACGAAAAGTCATACGTTTTAATTACTCGAATCAGAAAAAGAAAATCTGTTTTGTCAGTATTCCTTCGCTGTTTGCATTTAGATATATTTTTTTTGCATGTATATCTAATGCAAATCAAACAAATTTATTGAAAGAAAGTTCATATATATATATATATATATATATATATATATATATATATATATATATATATGTGTGTGTGTGTGTGTGTGTGTGTGTGTGTGTGTGTGTGTGTGACTATAACTAATTTCAAGTCTTTTTTTGTTATCAAAGTTGAAAAGTATTATGTCTGGAATTGAAGAATTTCTGTTTCATGTTGAAAGTAACAAGAAACAAAAGTAAGATGATTTACATTACGAATTATCCTGCATTCATTAATATATGTATATATATATATGTATATATATGTGTGTGTGTATGTGTGTGTGTGTATATATATATACACATATATATATGTGTGTGTATGTGTATTCTTATATATATATATATGTATATACATATATTTATTTATATATTCTCTCATTTATTTAAATCAGTATATATGTGGGTTTTTTTGTCTCGTTATCATTTATTACATATATATGTGAAAAAATATTGATATACATACAATTCAATAAAATTCTATGTCAGATTTCATGGGAAAATAAAAGGAATTTATGTGTTTAATTTCCTGCAACGGAATCGCCATTTGTTTCAAATGACAAAAACGTGTGAATGCTTTGATCGAAAAATGGTAGATTATCATGATAGTCCATCATTGTTAGCGTGCTTCTCTGTATCTCATCATAAGTAATATTCCCGTCATCGGCCCGTGGTTAATTTCCCATTAAGTGATGTGATTATTATGCTCACTTCCTTCAACCATTAAAATTTGAAAGCTTTACCAGACAATATTTGACACGAGCACCATAGAGAGAAAGACGATTCACCGTGTGCTCTGCGAGTAATCCATTTGTGGAATTTAGTTTCTGATACTTAACCGTAATTTGTTCTCATAAATACTCTGGAGAGAAATTCTGTTTGTTTTAGTTAAATTCAGCGGCTGATTATAGATATCTGCTTTATTCAGAATTCGTGGTGCATAATTTAACGACTGTAGACAACAAAGATGGCAAAAGGTTCTCTCCGTTCCGATTAGGGTGTATATTTGCGTGTTTGTACGCTCATATGTTTGCGTGGTCGAGTGTTCCTGGATAGACCATCTTGAAAATTGGCTTCGGTACCCGAGCAGACTTTTGTAGTAATGATATCTTTTAATATTGAGACGGAAGTTGTTTTTTCTTGACCATTTGGGACCCTCAGGTGTCTAACAATGAGAAAAGATGTATAAAAGATAATTTTTTCGCATACAGTTCTCTTTGTATCCGGCGTTCTATTCATTTGTTTTTTCTCAGAAACTTTTATTTTGTCGTTTTTTTGTAGGTTGTTTAATTATTGTATCAATTTTAAAAACTGATCACTATTTCAGCTTTCATCATTTTCTGGTCTCGATCAATGTCCTTTATATATCTAATTCTATTGAATTCTCTTCATTTTAAAGAATTCTTTGCCTTTTATATTATTGATGCCTTTCATTATTTCAAATGTTTGTTTCATGTTACATCATATCCTACTTTGTTTTGTGTTGTTAGTTTCAATTTTAATTTTTCAAACATTTTTATCATGGGGGAGGCTTTTTAGTTCTGGAACAAGTTGGGTTGCTCTTCTCCGGGTGTTTCCAATTTCATTCATATTTTTCTTTGCAATGAGAAGTTGCACTGCATATTCTGATTTGGTTTTTATGTATGTGCGTATAACATTTTATTTTCCGGCTCTCTTCTCGTATGGTCCTCACATATTACAGCAGTGCTGCTGTTTATATCGTCACCATCATGCCTTTCCTAGGTTATTATCATAATCAGTCTTTTAAAGTTCGTAGCTGGACATAGACCTTCAGCAGCTCCACCACATTTCTCTATCATGGGCATTGCAGGGTCAGTATTTTGTAAACTTGCTTAGTTTATTCCAACATCTTTCATTCTATTGGCCTAGGTTTTGCATGTTATCTCTGGGGATCCATGTTGTGTGTCTTGATGTCCATCAAGAGTTAGATTGGGCTGGTATCACTTCAACTCCTTCATCAAGCTACATAAGAACTCTGGCTGCTATGACATTGCAAGAAATTAGAGGTCGTAAATGTCATATCCTCAGTATTTGTGAAGATCTCGATAAAGCTCTGTATAGTCTCAATCTTTCTTTTAATCTAAAAACGGTTCCAAATGCACTTACTTTCATTGATATTACACTGACTTTCGCATTCAACACTTTCATCGGTTCCCTTGTTAGGTCGAAGAATTCCCGACAAACAAATGGACCTGCATTTTTTATCACAGCTACGGCCCATATGTTCATTCCTTTCATCAGATTTCTGCGGTTTATCTTGGCCTATGATATTTTTTTATCCTTCCAACGTATTTTTTCTCATGTTCTTCAACTTCTCCCAGTTATATCGTGTCGAATTCGAAAACACCTTTTATCATCATCATCATCATCATCATCATCATCATCATCATCATCATCATCATCATCATCATTATTATTATTATTATTATTATTATTATTATTATTATTATTATTATTATTATTATTATTCATTTGTTTATCTATTTTCACACAAGTTGTCTGTTGATGACAATGACAGCTGGAGGCTGATTGACAATAAGTATCCCCAGGTCCCCAGTGCCCCACTCCACACTCTCACAGTCCACAGCAGTGATGTCGTTTACAGTTCTTCACCCAATGGTTCTTTCTGAAGGCTGAATGACAGTATGTCTCCTCAGATCTTCAACCCTCCTCTCATCTCTCCCTCACCTATCACAGCAGTGTTCATACCTCCATCACCATTCGTGTATGTGTTTCCTCCTTTATTTGGCCGCAGTTAACAGCAATTTCCTTAGCATTCACGCAGTTGCTAGCAATGCTGTGGTCTGCTAACTGTCAGTCCTTTATTTTACACCTAGTTCTTTCGGCTACATTGGTACAGTTCCAAGTGCACCTATTATCATTAATACTAACTTAACTTTCATGTGCCACAATTTTTTCAATTGTCTTACCAAGCCTGCTATTTTTTCATTCATCCACTCTTTTTCCACTTTATTCTATGGTCTGCATGCACTGACACGTCTTTATTTGGTAGGTCTTCCTCTTCTCCTCCATGATTATTAGCTCGGGTATTTCTGCTCAGATGAGGTGGTCCGTTCGGATGTCAACATCCCAAAGTATTTTTAGTTTCCATTCTTCTGGGCTTTCTCCGGTTTGTTCTAGTACCACTTTTCTGCATAGTTAAATTCAATTCATTTGTACAGCCCCCAGTGTATCACTGTTGCTACTGTATCGTGTATGTGTTTACCCTTCTTTTGAGCTAGTTGATTACATTCACTTGTTATGTGGTCTACGGTCTCCTCCCTTTCCTAACATTGGCGACTATTGCTGATTGGCTGTGTTTTGGTATAGTTCGTTCCAATGCATTTGTTTCGGGTTGCCATGACGAGCAATTGTTTTTCTCTTCAGGTTTCCCTTTCGTAGCCATGTTCATAATCTCATCCCTGCCACATCTTGTATCTGTCTTTTAAATCATTCTGATAGTTCTGATCTTTCTTTCCTTGCTTGCTGTGATGCTTCTTCGTTTTCTACGTTTTTTGTAATTCGTTGCGTTGCCTATGGCACTCTCATGTTGTTGTCATCATTATCGCTGAAGACTGAGTGACAGTGAGTCTTTTCTGATCTTCAGCCTTCCTTCCATCTCATATCTCCCACACCTATCACAGCAGTGATGTGGCTCATACCTCCAACACCATTTGGGTGTGTTTTTTTACAGCCCAATTCTTCTGTTACGCCACTGCTAACAGCTCGGGTCGTACATCTTATATTTGTAACGGTTTTCTTAATGCTAGTGCTGTTCCTAGCGATGTTGTGGTTTGTGCAGACTCAATCCCTAAGTTAATCCCGAATTGCTCCAATCGTGCTTTCAGTGTCCTTTTTTTTACAGTCCCAAGTGCACGTACTATGATTGGTACTACCCTGAGTTTTGGTCAACCTCTCTTTCAGTTCTCTTGTCAGATCTTGGTATTCTGGGGGTTTTCTCTTTCTCTCTCTCTCTCTCTCTCTCTCTCTCTCTCTCTCTCTCTCTCTCTCTTTCGTCTTCACCCTATGGTCTGCAGGCACGGCCACGTCTATTATTTGATGGGTTTTCCTCTTCTTGTCGATGATTACAAGGTCCGGTCTCCTCGTTTGGTTAAAGTGGTCCGTTTATTTTTTGCATTTTAATACCAGTTGCTTTATGGTCACTGCTGGGGACTGAGTGACAGCAAGTTTCCTTGAGTCTTCAGTCCTCCTCTTCAAACTCTTGAAGTCCAGGACAGAGCTGAGTATCACAATTTCACACCAGTTGCTATGTGGTTAACGTTGGAAGCCGAGTGACAGTAAGTCTCCTGAGGTCTCAAACCCTTTTCTCGCGTCATCCTCACATATCTGTTTTTACTCTCTTTAGCGTTCATTGGATGCTGGCAATAACTTGATATAACGGATCATAGATAACATACTTCCAATTCTTTCCTCGGTGTTTCAGCCGTCGTCAACAGTGCTGTGGTTTGTATTATCATCATTATTATTATCATTTTTTTTATTATTTTTTTTATTATTATTATCATTTATTATTATTATTATTGTTGTTGTTTTTGCTGTTGTTGCTGTCGTTGTTGTCGCAGTTGCTGTTGTTAGTAATAGTAGAGATGTTTGTTGTTGTTGCTGTGCTTTGGAGGTGGGCGTGTGCAGAATTGCCGTTGCTACTGTTCTTGAGGTCAAGACATGAAAAAAAAATAAACACTAAAATCGATTACGGAGGAAATATAAATGGAAATTCTCGTCTGATAATCTGTTCGGCCTCCTAAGCAATTCTCTGCTTCGTCAATCGGCGCATGCGTCGAGAGTGTTCATTAGGTTTGCGGCAAAAGTGTCGGCTTTTATCCAAACATTAAAATGGCTTCCTCCTTTCAGTTGGTTTCACACCATCTGAGTGTACTTTCTTCATTTGGACACATTAGGCCGCCAGACTCTCCCGCCTTCCTTTCTTGTCATGTTTTCATGCCATTCTTCTATTCCCATTGATTTTCCCCGAGAAGAAATACGGACAAAATTACAATTTCAATGCGTTACCGAGCGAGGAAATATTCCGTGACCTTTTCATTGACTTTGCGAAAATCTGAACGTTCCAAAAACACACAAATGTGGAAAGGGCGGTGCAATAAAATTAGAGGCAAATACACTAAACGCTTATTGTAACAACACTCGTTCTAACGGCACTATTGAATGACATACGGATTATAACGGCACATTTTTTTTTCTTTGCATTTTTTTCCTACAATACTGTTATCGGAGATTTCTCTGCAACAACAGCACATAAATAATATAATGTATTATTCTAAAACAAAATTTGAAAACCCTTCAAATAATTTGCCATTGCAGTCAATGATTGGAAAACCGTAGCGTCAAAATTTAAAATCGTATAAAGAAATTCCATAATTCTCTGACGTTTTTTTTTTCTTTTTCCAGGAAAACATTTAAAATAGAGTCATGAAACCTTTAAAACGATCAAAATTCTGCAAAATCTAGAAGTTATCGATAAGTGGTCAGATTAAGGCCCAAAATCTGGAAAAAGGCATTTTCAAAAATAAAAATTAAAAAAACTTTTTTACTGAGGAGGTTGTAGTGAAGTAATGTGGCCAATTATCATGTCTGGACAATACAAACGAACATGCAAATAAATACTTGCACCTATAAAAAAGGATATAACCTTTCCAGTCTTTGAAGATTACGGTCGTTTAATGCTGCCCTAAGTAACACAGTTTTTGAGTGAGAAAAAAGTATTTTTATTTATATCTTCCATTTCTCATTATTGATATTCTTCGTATGAAACCCATCCCTTCTACCAAAAATAATCATTATAACGACACACCTAAATCCCCGCAGGTGCTGTAACAAAAATACAGATGCACGCACACAAACACACACACACACACACACACACACATATATATACATATATATATAGAGAGAGAGAGAGAGAAGGGGGGGGGGATTAATTAATTGATTGATATACATTTGAAATGACCAAAGACAAGATAACATACCATAGCTATCAAAATATGTTGAAAAATATATGCTTGATAAAAATCTGTCATTATTCCTGTGGTAGAATTATAATGGTCAACGTTACGTGTTTGTAGACCATCGGTAATTGGCGTGTTCCCTGATAGATATGTCCCTCTGCAAAAGTAGGATTAGCCAGGGACGTAACCCAAGATTTGCAGATTGCATCATCTTTTTTTGATGAGAACTTAAACCGAATAAAGAAAGGAATGGAAAGAACAAGAGAGTAAGCCATCCCACGAACTTTAAAAAAACAAATGTCATGTACAAAAAACATGTTGAGGGCAAAGACACAAATATCAAAATAAAAAACGTGGGGATTAAGAAAGCAGACCAGTACATCTACGTAGGACAACGAATATCCATGAAAACTTTTTAAAAAAAAGAATTCAAGCCGAGAATCACTTCAAGTTGGCAAGCTTTTGGTAGAACCAGCTCAACCTTCTGGAAACAGGGAAATCCCATTGATCCTGAAATAAGTGTTTACAACCAATACATCCTCTCGATAGTCATCAAGAAAGCTGAAACTAGGAACTTAGCAGTAAGAATGATCCTCCCAACTCGGAACCATGCAATGCACGAAAAAAAAGAATCATGCCAAACCTCATATAAAGAGACAGTCAATGAACAAAGACTGAGTCAAATTAAATAGCAATGATCTGGCCCTGTTGCAAGAATGGGAAACAACCGAAACCATGTTTATCCCAGGAAACTTTATTCTATAATGCAATTGGCTAAATATGAGGAGCCCCGACGAACCAAACAGGTCAAGAAATTTCTTGCCAAGTCACATCCGGGATATAGGTGTCTGGCATATCCTGGGGATGTTTATCTCCATCAAAGGACGCTATAAGGCTCCTGATGATGATATTGATGTATCACCATGTAAGGTAACGGTCTACCCATTTCTTTCCTTTTCCCCGCTCGTTCCTTTTTAATTTGCAACTTTTCGAACAGTTTTCTCGTTAGATTGATATGAAATCTAGGCCATCTCTTCGGTTGACAAGTTGTACCATTCTTATTCTCATTCACATGCTCCCTGGTTGCAAGGGAAAGTCGACGGCAAGAGACGTAGGTCATTAATTCGAAGATTAAATTTATTCATTCATTCATTTATCTCTCTCTCTCTCTTTCTCTCTTTCTCTCTCTCTCTCTCTCTCTCCCCCACTCCATCATATACCCCATCATTTTGATTGACTTTTGGTGGCAGGTAAATTTGTAAACATAATTTATACTGAATTGGTCCCTTAGTTTGAATCTGGTAGCATTCAGTCTTTTTTGTTTTTTTCTCAAATCTAGATGTTTCTAGTCATCCCTGCCCGACAAAGTGCATTCAAAGCATATATCCATTAATCACCCCCTTTTCTAATGGTTTAATTGATTACCCCCGACACTGCCTGCTGCAAAAGATATTGGTCACATTTTATAAAAATTTGGACAACTGTAGCCATCGAAGATAGCAAGAGATTTTCTCCGTACTGCCGTAGACCCTCCTTTTAAAAAAAGCCTTTTGACGTTTTTTTTGTACTCAATTATAGATGTTCCCTGGGGAAAACGCCAACGATGTCTGAGTATATTTGTTCTTTGGCAAAATTTAGTTACATGACTTCAAACTTTGACGCTAGAGTTGTTCAATTTTTGACTTTGATGTCAAATTATACCTATGCTTATACGTATAAATATAATTGATAACTATCACATTGTTTTAGTAAGCAGATTCATGTGCTTACATAAATTTCCTTTTTGTACTTTTCGAAATTGTGTGCACATGCGCAGCTCAGAGAGAACTATGATGCTTATACACATAACCACACGCTCATCCCGAGAGAGAACTCCACAATTCTTTGATTAACATTTTAAAAAGGAAAATGTTTCAACATTATTGAAATCTGATCCGTTCATTTGAGCAGAAAATAAATTTGGATTCCAAGAGATTATAGTAAAATCATTCACTTGGCCATTACACAGAAGACTGATTTTAAATGCAACCATTTTCTCTCAAGCCTATGGGATATCTGAGAAGAGATCAAAGATTAAGTCACTCTTTCCTAATGGTTTTGGCAAAAATAACGCTCTACTAAACTTTCTTGTATCAAGAAGAAAAAAACAGACACACCCGACGGAGTGCAATTGAATTTAAATGTGCGTCAACCTCAACATCTTCCGGAAATTCTTCATCAAAAAATATTTTCAAAGTTTTATCTGTTTATTCTACGTTAAAGAAATCAGTGGGTTAGAGCGTGAGTCTGATTTCTGTTTTTTGTCCTGATTCTATTCGAAATACATTGCAATGCGACCAATATCATCACTATTATTACATCGTTTTGACTTCAGTAATTGGACACAGACCTCTTCCAGGATTCACCATTTTTCGATAGTTCGTATCGTGTCGCCAGTACTCACTGAGCTTCTTATAAAGTTCAATACGTCGTCTCAATTTTTGGCTGCCGAAACTTTGTATATCATCTCTTGGAATCAGCGTTATGAGACGTGATGTATGCTGGTCGTTTGACATAGTTATATGAAACAAACCGAGAAAGTCATACTGTTTATTTTATGAGTTGATATATCACACATTCAAAATAGTTCGGTGTCATTAATACAAATTGACTCAGCTGACAACACAATGCAATGATCTTAATTCTCTAATAACACAACGATACAAAGTAAAGATTTTTCTGATGATAACAATTCTTATGCATGATGACTGGACATATGATGAATTTCACTTTTTTTTCAGACTATATGAACTAACCGTAAATCTTGTTAGTTGTTTTTTGTTGGTTCTGTAACAGAGCTGGATTGCAATTAAAAAGACAGTAAAATTGTTCACGAATTACAGTTCAAGAATAAAGCTTTTCTTTTTGTTGTATCATCTCCTTCTGTGAGTCGACTGAACTACTTTCTCTCTATATATCTCTCTATCTCTCTCACACACACACACACACAGATTACTGTTTTTCCTCTCTTTTAAATGCTTTCTAATGGAAAATGTTAATAATATCAAATTTGACATCATTTCATGGCTTTTGATTTCAATGGTACGATTGTTGACTGTGATAGCAAATTTAATGTGCTTTTGTTTTCATATCATTCTCAGCTACATCAATTTGAACTGCAATATCTAAACAGTATTACATCAATACCTACATTAATCAAAAGCAAACTATTTCATATATGCCAGTACATTAATGGTAATTGCTTCTCCATTCATTGCCACTTAAAATTATAAAAGATTTTGATAGGAATGCACTACTTCCGGATGAGTGGGGAAACCTGTATTGACATATGTGTACGATGTTAGACATGAAATGTTTTCTGTAAATGACATACGATGGAGTAATTCGTCTTCAGCTGGAATTTATCTTATATCAGACACAGCTTAAATGACATTTCTGACACACTTCGCTACGTTTGTAACGAGACGTATAACATGAACTGTACATATGATATGTGGATATTCCAGAGCAGGAATCTATGTTTGCATCGCATGAGATGAAGACGATTCGAGATCTCAGATGCCAAATCATGAAACTCGGCTTTGTTCCAAGAATAATAATCTTCCCGCATAAAATGCAAATGATATTCATGTTCCAAAACCCAGGATAACAGTTCTCAGTAGATATTTGAAATTCAACGTTGCGTCATGGTTACTGAATGGAGGGAACGAGCTGGAAAAATCGGAAAAAATATGTGCATGATACAGAGAAAGTCGATAATTGTGATCACTTTGGGATAAAATCTCTTAGCTCCCTAAAACGGGTTGGCATCATAGGCGAGGGATGTAAGAGTTGAATCAATTGATATTTATAGTTCGCAAAGGAATAGTTGCCATGAATCTCTTGAATTATTGTGAAAAAAACTGATAAAAATAGATAGGAAGATAGATAGATAGATTTTGGAGGGTGGGGATTCCATTTGTTTCAATGGGGATATTCGTGAAATTTTGGGGTAATACGTCAGTAAACACTGTTTTATAAGGGGAAGCGTTTAAAGTGAACGCAAAAATGTGTTCATTTTAGAATCAAGTTGCATTATAAATAAACCTTGTTGAACATTTGATGGGGAGAGTCAAAAACTTTTATTTCAACTCCCTTTCCTGGGGACATGTTGTTACACGCAGAAAATCTTGATGTGTTTTTTGCATTTTCGTTTTTTTGATGGACGGATTTTTGTTGATCATAATGAAATAAATTCAATTCATTGTTATGAATCCTTCACGTTATTAAATCCATTGTATGTATTACAAAAAAAGATGTTAAGGTATTCATTCGACATCTCATATAGTTATGGTTGTTGTGCTTTATCTTTATAGTCCTTCTCCATCTCTTTCGTAAATCATTGGAGGACAACGAAAAAAGAAAAAACTTATTTCTATTCGTTGAAAGAATATATTGTTATCTAAACAATAACCCGCTTCTTCCCTTCTTTTTCAGAGAGAAGTTGTAACAACATTAATTCTGACACCAATACTGAATTTGGTGATTATAATTAAACTGTGTGGCGAGTCAACCAATCAACCCAAGGGGCACCATATGAGACTAAAGTGAGGGGATAATGGCAGAAGGCTAAAAAGGAAACAGAGATAAGTGACTTATCCTCTCCCTAAGGGATTTATCTTAGAATCAAAGCAAAAGATGGTTCTTGCATTTCCCAAGTACAATTGAATTGACAAGATGCAGCGTCTGCTTTCAGGCAAAAGAAAAAAGACAAATGTCTCTTCTTGCAGTCGCACAGTGTAGTTGACAGGAAAACAATGTTGTTTTGAAAACAATGCTCCGGTAGATATATCCTTCGTTATCCCTCTGGTGTAACTAGATTGTGTCTTAAGGAGTCATCTGGTGATTCTCTGTCCATTTCTTTTTCATCATTACAACTATTACACGGCGGTCTGAGAGAATCACAAGACCTTGTTCCACGATTTCATTCTAGTAGTGTTAATATGAAAAGGGATAGGTTTCGAAAAGATTTCTCTACTTCAATCAAGCTAACAGACTTTCTCAAAAACTATGTCACAGAGAGTGTTAATCCTGCCAAAGTTATAACAACTTGGTTTCTGCCTTCGATAGAGGAAACCTTACGGAAGTTTCTTTGCTAAGCTTTTTGTCGTAAAATTTGCACTCAGTCTGTGCACTGTAACGAAAAATATTGCATTTCTCTCCTTTTTTTTTTACAATGAAACAAAACCATTTTCTCGTTGAATGCAGGGTGTTTAACTTTATTTATTACTTTATGTTTTTTATTTAGTGTATCCGCCTCTCCTTTTCCCTACGAATGAAATAGATAAAACTAATATAACATTAGCGATATATCATAATCAGCAATTTCTCCCCTAACCCTTTTTTTTTTATCTTTGTTGGTTTGGTTTTTGACAGTTAAAGCAAACCGAAGATGCCATCTAATATAATCCAGGCATAAAGATCCCATACCTTCCCGTTTAATGTAGCAAGTGTTACTATGATTTTCACAAGGCTGGTTATATACATTCTTCGGCAAAACCCCAACTTTCCCGCCAACCGAATCAATCTGTTCATTTATTGGCCCTAAGCTGCCAAAATACAATCTATTTACGCGAGTAATGCACTTATTGAGATCGTCAATAACATAATAGAAATAGGAGAGTGAGTCCCCTGGCTTTTATCAGACACAGAGGAAGCAAACCTGAAAGTTAGACCATAGATGCATGAGTTCTCCTATTTTCATATTTTTACATTTTTAGGAAGCAGAAGAAATTAAGGTGTTGGAAGTGTTTTGGTATGCCCTTTTGTCAGCCAGTCAGTCAGTTGGTGACAATCAACGATACTCGCGATTTGGGTGCTTTTAGAAGGAAAAAGCAGGGGGGGTCTCGAAGAAAGGGGGGACTCGGGCACGCATGTGGTGTTCGTCTGCCATGGAAACATTTACTTGCACAGGATATTGGTAGGGAGTCAGATGACCTTTTGGGGGCCTATGTAGAGAGACCCAGTACTGATTTTGTGTGCGTTTGTAATTCGTATGTATATAAACTCGAATAATGTGTGTGTTTGAATGTGAATGTACATCAAAATGAATAAGAAGTCACCAGAACTTGAGAGACTAACGGAGACACAGAAAGTAGTCGAATATTGTATTTGAAAGTATTGGTACTTTTCTGTGAAGGAATACTTATCTTAGAAGAGTGGAGTGACTAGTTGAAACGTATTTTCTCCATGATTCTAATGAAAAAACATAGAGCCGGTTGCAGGAGAGAGCGTGTAATATTTATTTACGTATGGTAATTTTTCTCTTGAATAATATTATGATGTATACACATATTGTATATTCCGTCGGAAAATGCAATATCTTTTTTTCATTGTCATGACTCATCGTTCAGTCTTCTCTAAAATAATATTTCGCCTATAGGACCACACCATATTACTTTGGGTGGATGTATCTCACTTGTCCACTGGAATATCTATCTATCTATCTATCTATCTATCTATCTATCTATATATATATATATATATATATATATATATATATATATATATATATATATATATATATATATATATATATATAGGGAGATATGTGCGTGTGCATGCGTGTGTTTGATCGAACCTTGTCAATGCATTTCTTCCTTTTTTTTAAATTTCTCATTCAAGATAAAGAGAATGCACAAATTCAATGAGTGTAAGTATTGTCGAATCATTTTGGAGCAATCAATACTGGCCACGTTATAAAGTTAAGGGTTCAACAAATTTTACATTGAGCTACAAATGTTTTCAATGTTTTGTCATACAAGTATGCTTACACACGGACAACACAATAACACACATGCGCACACACACACACACACATACACACACACAGACACACACACACACACATATATATATATATACATACATACATACATACATACATACATACATACAAAATACCCTATATAAAATAGTAAACAACATGTTGTATGGCATTGGCTATATATCAAAATCATGGCTGAAAGAGAGGTGGTGTTTGATCTACACTATTATAGTGTCATGTTTATCTAACCATGTTATTTTAAAATCCACAAAATGGTTCGGAGGTAAAAAAAACAACAACAAAAAACCTACTGATCACATCAGATGGAAACTTAAACATAGTACCATAACATGAATTACATTAAGAGGCATTAGGAAATGAATGACTGAGGTGAGGCAAGAAAAAAATAGTTTTTTAATGTGTTTAGTGTTCAGAACTGTATATCTTTCTCTACTATATATGTGTGTGGGGTGGGTGTATGTGTGTATGTGTGTGTGTGTGGTAATTTCACACACGACTCAATAACTGGAGAAAAGATTTCATTCAAATAAAAAGTAATATGAACGCTGTTCAATAGCCACTGAAAAGAATTTCCACTCAAGATCAAATGTATAAGTATATATATATATATATATATATATATATATATATATATATATATATATGTATACATATACATATATATATATATATATACATATACACATATATATATATATACATATACATATATATATATATATATATATACTGATGAATAGATAAACAGATGCACACACACAGATAAATAAACAGATAAACAGATATATCAACACATAGATAGATAGATAGATAGATAGATAGATAGATACACATATATTCGTATGCGAATTCATATACTTATATATAAGATTGATACGCACACATATTTACATAGATGGATAGATACACACACACACACACACACAAACACACATATTTATACATATATATCGAGAGGGAAAAAGAGATGGATAGATAGATAGATAGATAGATAGATAGATACATACATACATACATACATACATACATACGTAGCGAGTGAGTCAAAATTTCCACTGCAACACTGTCCAATCGAATGCATGGCCTAGTGAATAAAAGCGTATCTAATAACCTGCATAAGGTTTGATGGTGCAAAACGGATCACTGGTAGAGGTAAATCATTACCAATTGCATAATTTTTTTTTCCTGTATGTACCAACAAAATAACAATTTCCTGATCAGAGATGGTCATTACAAGATTTGTAAATGATTTACGATGGATCTGATGTCGGGATGTTATGAGCAGGTCCTTTCAATCAGTCAATTTAGTATTGCTAGTTCGGAACACAATTTGTCTCAATTACATAAAGGAAGTTTGTTGGGAAGGGCAACGCAGTGAATTCTTTTTTATGTCTCAAAACCCATTCCTGCACGTTTCGTATGACAGGATGCCTGTCCCATCGAAGGAGACTATTTCAATGGATGGTTGTACCTGGGTACCAATGATTTTGAGATTAACAGAACTTCTACGTGAACGATACAACCCGCTCGTTGTTTTTCGAGAGTGAGTTTTGATGTCATCGATTATCAAGATAAATGACCAGCACCTACCTTGGTGCTCACCTTTTTCACCTAAGCGCCCTAAGCGACAATCTTTGGGCAAGGTGACTTTTCATTTATACGAAGTGCTGTTCTGACGTTCATGGGCCCGTTTGAAACGTTTTCGGTTGAGAATATTGGTAGGAATGGCCAAAGCCAACACAGAATCGCCCTGGCGGTCGTCGTGATTCTGAGACAGTAGGAATTTCCTAATAGAAATGGAAAAATGTGAAAAAGAATAGATCACATGGATTACAGAACAGTCATTATAAGGACATCGATTAATGAAATCGGATATTTTTCAGGAATATGTGACTGGCCCTAAAAAAAATCATTTTAAAAATTGAAATTTTATAATATTGGAAGATTTAGCTTCTTGGTTTTACTCTATGTCAAAACTGGGGGGAAATGTTCGTCAGTGAAAAATGTTGGAAGTATATTTTCAAATTATCATTATACTTTCATTATAAATAGAACCTTTTTGTGAAGCATAACAAGATACAATTTTGAAAACTAACAATTTTCTTTTCATATTTCCAATCGATTATTACATAAGAATCTACGGTAGTTAACTGTCAAAAGCAGTCGGTTCCCTAAAATGAATAGTCTACCAACTATCAAAGAAAGATATTTCTCTGTTTTATCATGTGTCACTCGGCAGGAGTTAAATGCATTAACGATTAACTCATATGAAACAGTTTCTATATACGCAACCCACTTGAACTGCAGTTTCATGCCTGATATGTCCATCAATTATAAATGATGGTAACATGTCTTTAATATGAATATTTCCCTGTGTGTTTTTTGATAGAAATACGTGCCTAGAATCACAGTAAGTGATCGGATGTCCTTGAGAACATACCCCTTTGTGTTTAGTATCTATCTTATGGAAACATCACGATTAATTGATGTATAAAAAGGGTTCATGATTACTTGAAAGTGTAGCTGGGTTTATGCAGGTTAAGTGATTTCTTTGTAAACGATTTACACTAGAGATGTATGAATATTAGGAAAGTGCTCCGTGGAATGCATAAGCTGTTGTGAACATGCACTAATAAAATGTCTTTTAAAGCCTTCTTAATGGGACTTTTTAGGGATTTGGGGGGAATGGTTGATATATGGAAAAGATGGCGTTCATTAATTATGAAAAGTTGAATAAATAGCCATAGGCTCATATATTTGCTCTATTTTAGAGTGACTTAGTATATCACGGTTAGTTTATGCTAGCATTCATTCGTTGAAATCAACCATAAGAATGTTTGAGAGAAAGTATGTAGAGGTATAGCGTATATCTAAATTTTTAAGAAATTTTTGAATACTCAATGTATATTAACGGAGACGATAACGAATATCTAATTTCCGAAACACAGTCTTCCGGTAAACCTAATTCAAAAACCCATTTTTATCACTTGTTGTAATGTGCCTTTCAGATGAATCCCTTTCATCATTCAACAAATTTGGGCACTTATTATTTTTTCACAGAATATTTTTGCCAAAAGACTATGGGAAAAAAAAGATCATAACTCGATTTTGGTATGATCAGACAATGCAAAAATGCGGTCAGACTTATTCCCTCTCTTTTGGCCCAATTTTATGCTTAGCCCTTATTCAGTCAGATTCTGAATGATATAATTGTCTGTGTTACACTGGTAAATTGGCATATAAGGACAGTGGACAGGATAAAGGTATAAAGCAGTAATTTGGGCTACCAAGTTACCGGTCGGCTGCCAACCTCAGATGGTGAGACTGGTATCGCAAGTTCGATTCCTGCAGTAGTATATTTCTCTGTTTATTATATTTACATTATATAGGTTGACTGGCATATTCCTCGCGTAAAAAATGAGATGTCGTTTCAAAAATAGTTCCTGTAGAAACTAACATATTTATGATTATTTCTATGCGTGAACACACAGGCTATGTCTTAGATCTAAAAACAGTTCCATCATGATATTGAATTGTAGTAGAGTCTGACAGGCAGATATTCCCTGATATATAGAACCTTAAAAGCATGGAATATATCGTGGTACAACCTCAAGTTTGAAAATGATTCAAATTTTCTAGCCCCATCGTCTCCAGATAGCTGGGAAACTAATTATATTATTCCTGTCAAGTATCAATTGGGATTTCATTCATTTTTTTTAAAAGTCTGTGCTTCTTTAATGACAGGCATGCTAATATTGGAAAGTGGGAAATAATACAATAACGATATTATACCATTAATTGTCATATCGTTTTTCAATATTGTTTATGTTCTTAAACTCCATTTATTCATGTCTTTGTTAGAAACAACAGTTTAGACATTGACGGTTAACGAACAAAAGAAAAGAAGTCCGACCAAATATTATTGGTCACTGGTTCAATATCTTATTGCAGCACCATGTTGCTCTGATTGTTTATTCTATTCACGCTTTCTCGGCCGAGTGACCGATTCTCCATGAATTAATGAGGGTCATTCCAAATAGAATTTTAAACAATATACTGCATTTATATCATCTTCGTATACTAAACGTCCGGTCATCTGAACAAAACTCAAGAATCGCCTGAACAATATAAACCAGATTTTCCATGGTTTCAAAGAGGATCTTGGAGCAGTTTTTAGAAAATTAGTTTTTGAAAATTCCCCTGATAATTTTTCATAGGAAGTTTAGACTTACAATGTAAGTTTATCCTAAAATGGTCCCTTGCCGGATTTTCTTCAGGATTACGTCAAAAGTTTTTCTTGTGTCCGTCTGTCCGCGTTAGCAAAAAGATCAGCCGCAGATATGTAAAAATATTTTTCCTGTGATTATTAATGGAACTTTTGAGAATATTTTTGGGTCCTATTTCTCGAAAAAGCAAGCAGTAATTACGTTTTCTCTCATTCAAATATTCTCCTTATTATCTCTCTATGTCTCTTCGTTTATCTCTTTCTCTCTCTATCTCTGTCTTTCTCTCTCTCCCTCTCTCTCTCCCCTCTCTCTTTCGATATATATATATATATATATATATATATATATATATATATATATATATATATGCGTGAGAGACAGACAGGCAGACTGACAGACAGAGTGACAGACACAGGTAGAGATAACACCAAAGGTCTGATTCTGTTCATTTATACGTGACATTTCTCAGGTCAAAACGGTGAATTGTAGCTGGAGTTTCGATTTGAGTTCCCCCTAGAGGTAATCTAATACAAAAGATATTAATGGCTGATAATGCTTCATCTTATAAAGTAATAAAATCAGATGCTCCCAATTCCTCGGCTGCCAGCTTAGCTCAGACGGTAAGAGCGGTATCGTAGCTTCAATTCCTACAGCAGCCCATTTTTCAAGCATTTGTTCCTTTTATGCTGAGCAGTCCAACTGACATATTCATTGCGTGGGAAAAACGGGCTTTTGTTTCAAAAAGATTTCCTAAAAAAATTAACGTATCAATGATTACATCACTGCATGTAAACATAGGTCAATGTCATCGACTGCAAACTGATATCTTAAACAAATCCATCAATATACTGCATTTCAATTCAAGACCACCAGCCAGATACCCCCAGATACATACAGACGGGTACATGGGGTTCTCGATGGTTAAGAAGCAATTTGATTTTTTGCTGCAGTAGGCTCCAGATAGCTTGGGGATGTAATTTTAAAAGTATCAATCAAGATTTGGTTCAATTAATTATGAAGTCCGTCGATTCATCAATGACAGACATGCCAATATTTGAAAATTGAAGTTGAAATACATAAAATGAGTTTTACTCAATAATTGGTTTAGTTCTCATACACTGCAGTTTCTCTAAAAAATCCCTTTTATCTTCTGTGTATGTTATATTATTCGAACACTGTAAACAAAACTGAATTAATATTGGATAAATACAGTAAATCTATGGGAAAAAAATTTCCAACTTGCTTAGTTTTTGCTATGTGAATAAGAAAAAAAATACGATATGATGAAGATGGCTTCTCTAGGCATCCATAATTTGGAATTCTCACGGTTACTTTGGCTCAAGTTTCCTTAACGTTTTGTTATTGTTTTTTGTTTTTCGCTCTCCCAAAATCCCAGAATTTCTTGAAAGTTTTTGCTCATTTATTTAAGTTTTTATTCCGTTCAGAGTATATAGACCTGCCGTCATATTCATTGCGTAAAAAAACCGAGTGTGGGTTCAAAAAGCGATCTGATAAATCTAAAATAGTTACAATTATATCTCTATGTTTAAAGTTTGGGCTTTGCCATCGACTGCATATTGACAGTTTCATCATTATATTGCATTGTAATACCTGCCGTTTACTTTTATCAATCATAAGGTCTTTGTAGATCAAGTGGCTGAACGCGGGAAAAATATCAGCTGATTTGCCACAATACTGTAAGGATGGAAAATTTTGAGCTTGTTCTGATCGTTATGATATTATACTTACGTCTCATTTAGTTTATTTCTCTGTGACCTCTAAGTAACTTAAACATTGCATTGTAGTCATGATTTCTGGATTAAGGCACACCTTGGAAAAGACGGTTGGGATTTTTTATTGGGGCAAATCTCCATTCAGGACTTCTGTGTAAACTATCTTCATGAAAACGTATGCTTTTTCGTGAAAGATATTTTACTAAGTAAGAATTACTAGAACTAATAAAACATTTTATTCATTTCTCCATTCATAATTGGATATACATTCATGTGTATGGATGCAAATGTCTGTATACACATGCGGATGTGTATTTGTTTCAACTCCCAGCTGTCCATACTTTTATTTGTGGACATATACGCAAGTGTGTGTGCATGGTAATGGTTATTATCCTGAAGGAAAAAATCCATTTGTGTGGATTGTGTAAGAAGCATTTTCATCTTTTTTTTTTTTTTGTACAATATAACAAAAATGTCTTTAGCTGCCATATCCATATGTTAGTCTTACAGATGGAAAAAATATCCATTGAATATGAAATTACAAAAAGAAATGTTTCGTAAAGGGTAAAGTCTCGGAATAAAATCAGAAAACACTCAAAAGAAAAAAGTCAAGAAATTTAATTGATTTTTGCAAGACGAGCAAAATTCTTTTGAGCTAAAAATCTTATATTCCAACCTTTCCTTAAATTTTAATTAGCCAACTTTTTTATTCCCTTATTATTTTTCTCTTGTGTTTTTTGTTTTTTCTTGTTTTTTTCAAAAAATGACGAGACCAAATCTGGAAATTAAAACTCTTTGTCGCATCTGCATTGATCAATACGATCTTAAATTTTTCGTTTGTACTGCTGACATTTAATGCTGAAGTAGTTCTTTAATAATGATAATAATAATAATAACAATAGTAATAATAATAATAATGATAATAATAATAATGATAATAATAACAATAATAATAATAACAATAATAATATTAATAATAATATTAATAATAATAATAATAATGATAATAACAATGATAACATTATTATTAATAATAATAATAATGTGGATAGAAGTATTAGTTGAATGAATCTCTTCTTTGATTATGCTTTTCGCTTTGAGCCCATTTGATAAGGCCAAAAGTTTATATATCCATGACTAACTTGATAAAATTTCCCGTCGGAGTTATGGGGCCATCATACGAGGACGATGTCAGTTTACTGTTTTGATATTTTTCAATATGTGATTTAAAACTCATGGATTGAATTCAAAGTAACTTTTTTCCGGAATCATTTATCTGAATTTTTATTTCATTAAATAATATTGGAACAGTGGCGTTTACTCCCTGGGGATTCCACCTTCAGAGTAGTATCCACCAATGGACAGTCTGAATATTTTTGATGGAAATCAATTAAAATTAAGATGAAATAGATGCTGGTAAAAAAATTAATAATACTTGACAATCCTAGCCTTATAGAGAAATGAAATCAAGTTAATACTACCATTACCAATCCTAATCGTGTACTTTATAACAATGAGAAGTATATCGACGGAAAACGAAGGGAAAATTTATATGGTCAGATTTTATCATCTGCCAATGATAAAGTTCTTGAAGATCATTTGGCAGTAAAGGAATGTATAGTTGAAAAGGTTGTGAGTGTCGTCAATGTGTTATTGATTATTTCGTTCCAAAAATTACATCAATAATGATGTTACAACTGCTACTATCAGATCACTTTTAAAACAATCACAAATATGGGGCTGATAGATTTCGAAGGAATGTTGAGTCAGTTGATTTGGTAAGATATTATTTCCTGCCCACCATAAAGTTCTCTCACCTCACGGCAAAAGGAATGTGGGTTTGTAACCAAGAAAGAGTTTATCCTTTATATCTGATCTGAACCGATGATGATTGGCCCAGTATCTTAAACAAGATTCGACTGAAATTAAGATGAGAGAAATTCTAGCAAAAAAGAAAAATGAATTGTGGATATTTCCTAGCTGTAGCTCGGTTGATGAGAGTGGATTCATCATTTATATCAATCAACGTCGTGCTCTCTGGCAGTAATACTTTTGGCAGTCTTATTGATTGCAAGTTTGAAAGTCTATTCTTCTGAGACCCTTCTTCAGTAGTTGCTGACTTCAGTGGGAGATGTGTCGGGTCTCTGACGAAAAGGTTCACTTTGTCATTTCGGGGAGTATAAATACAACTGAGAAAATGGCTGTCGGTGAAAACAGTGCAACGAAGTTGTAATTTTTCTGTGACTGAATTAGTGAATAAGTGATCATGACTTATGACAAGAGTCGCAACTCTTATTCAATCGTATGTTGCAATCTGAATTTTCTTTCAAATTTTGAATAAGTGCTTGGTCAAGAAAGGGTCTTTGCTGGTAAGGAACTGTTTGTTATTCCCCAATCATGCGTTCATGTGTGTAAATACTATTGTCACCACTGAGAAACAAATAGAGGAGGTATAGGCGGTGGATGAACAAAATAAGAATTTTTAGTGGAAGCAGTTATTTGGGCCTTTGCATTTGCAGCAGCTTTTCCGCTAAATGTAGAGAGCAACGCTATATTGAAGCAGCAATCTTACAGTTATGAATTTGATACCAGCAGCTGAATTTCTTTATTCTATAGTATGCAGTCTAGGCCAAATGATATATTCACTGTGACATAACAGGAGATCATTTCAAAGTAATAATAAGCATTTCATATATATATATATATATATATATATATATATGTGTGTGTGTGTGTGTGTGTGTGTGTGTGTGTTCGTACGTGTGCGTGTGTGTGTGTGATCGGTACAGCTTAGCTTTCTCTGAATGGGCAGATGATCTCTGAATCTCTCTCTCTCTCTCTCTCTCTCTTGACTAGGGTCTTAAATTTTTGATTATATGCGGCATGTTAATCCGCTGTCAGTCAGTTTTAATTGGCTGTCTGCTTGATACATACTTGCACCGGCCCAACACATGGCCTTATATATCCAAACAACGGCCCCGATGATTAGTCTCGCAGTGAAGAATCAAATTGTTTAAAACCTCTAGATATTTGTACTCGAATCGTGTTTCAAACCAAATGCAAAGTTGGCATAATCTATTGATTATGACGATTATCTCAATGTATTCTGAATAAAAATAGAAACATTGAGATAATCGTCAGCAGCATTAGAGACTTTCCTGTAAAAAACGGTACTATATTAACCAAAGAGAAGATAGTCCAAATAAAAGAATTCCCTACCATTATCAAAAGATTATTCAACTAACAACGTTGCCATCAATTCACATATAATGTAATTACGTATTGGATTTCGAGAGACCTAAACACATAGCCGACGCACAAAACAGAAACCTACCACAGTTTTCTGGCATAACCCCACGCCGTGCCCGGACTGTAATTTGGGGCGATTCCAAAAAGACGAACAGACAAATTTTTATTCATTTCTACGTCGATCCAATAAAGTCATATTCTCTGAACCCGACGTCAGTAATTAATGTGTCCGTCTTTCCAAATATAGCTGCAAGTTGCAGAATCGGATATTGAGATAATCAGCGCCCATCTATTTGCATAAGAGGAATCGATCGGTTATTTGTATTGGTAATTAGAATCATTTTTGATGGTTTAAGCAGACTTGCTGTTTTGGCAATCAAAGGTGTGGGATTTTTACTGTAACCCTTCAATCCCTGGGGATACACACAGCAACTGTTCCAAAGTTTGTTTTTTTCGATTTTAGTTTGTATGTCACACTGAATAAACCATCAAGACATGGGCGCAGCTCAGCATGTTTCTCAATTGTCTTGAGGGTCATTTAAGGATATTGGGGAGAAGGGATATCGAATACTATCACACGGTCTATGTTGGTAGTTACATCAGTAATAATGATTTTATTTCTATTTACTCCACATACTATAATTTACAAGTCTTTGGTGAAAACAGCCGATGTATCTTACCATTATTCAACCATATAGTCGCAATATATGTGAGTGTGTATGTGTGTATGTGTGAGAGAGAGAGAGAGACAGAGTGAGTGTGTATGTGTATATGCGTGTGTGTGTTGAAATAGATGATTGAAGTACAAATGGAAGTTGAGGAGAAAATCTTGGAAGGAATCAGGCATTACATCTCATCTTTCTAAATAATTTCGAAGGCATGTTTTGAGGCATTTTGGCGGTTGCTCGAAATATATCGAAAGATGCTCACGGAATAATTCGAATATTTTAAAATGTGGCTCCGGCTTTCTCTCAAAATTTTTCTTTTTACCTTCTGAACCCCACTCCAATCCCCCCCCTCTCTCTCTCTCTCTCTCTCTCTCTCTATATATATATATATATGTATATATATATATATATATATATATATATATATATATATATATATATATTTATATATATATATATATATATATATATGTATGTATATATATATATATGTATATATATATATATACATATATATACATATATATATATATATATATATATATATATATATATGTATATATATATGTATATATATATATACATATATATACATACATACATATATATATATATATATATATATATATATATATATATATATTTGATTGATTGATTGATTGATTTATAGTGATCAAAAAGGTCATAATTGTGACGATCTATATATGGTATAATTTGATAAATACATAGTCCTAATGTATGAACTTCTTTTGGGGTCTAGAATCCTATTCACACTTTTGGAAGGAACTATTTGTACGAGCGTCATGTCTGCTGATTTCAGCTGGAATTCAATATACATTAAATTTGTTCAAAAATTCGAAAAACAGAAATAATACACAAATAGGATACGATGAAAGGATGCATAGGAAGGACACAGGAAAGATAACAAAAAACAAAACATGAATAGATACACTGAGAGATTGAAAACAAAAGATATGAAAAGAAGATTAAAAAAGATGTATAGGAAGGATACAAAGTAAACAGGAAAGAAACACAGAAGGAATACATAGAAAGGAAACACCGTCGAAGATATAAAGAAATGAAACACAGAATGAGTACGTAGGAAAGATATACAGAAAGGAAACAAAAAAGGATACACAGAGAGGAAACAGAGTGAAAGATACAAAGGAATAATACCCAGATAGAAAACACGGAAATGATGGAAGGAAAGGATAAACTGAAACGAAACACAAGATGATCCACAGAAAGAAGATAGTGTGAAGGATACGGCAAAAAGAAACAAAGCAATGATACATGGGAAGAATGCACAGGAAGGATGTATAGGATGGAAACGATAGAAGGATACCCGAAATCAGAACACTGCTGACATACAAGGGAAGTAACCACAGGAAAGATAGAGAGAAAATATACAAAAAATACAGAAAGGGATACACATAAATGATAAAATCAGAATGAAAGGAAGCGTTGAAAGGATACGTAGAACAGGACAAAAAGGTTTAATGGAAGGAAAAATATCCAGAGAACTCTCCAAAAACGTGTATATTGAAAAACAAAAAGAGTCAGGCAGATTGGTAAGTCATTACCATAAATCTAAAAGTCTGCACCAGGAAAACCACGTTTTCTCTTTCTGGTACAGGCAGGAGCTTGGAAAAGGGTATATTGAAGACAGGCAGTTTCTCATGCAGCAAGTATTCTCTCATTTTAAGGGGAGGGCACTAATGTAGCTGCAGGTGTTACCAGAACGAGTTTAAACGCAATGACAAACTACTTTAGGGATCCCAGCCCCTGGTTCTGAATTCAGAGCAATCTTTATCCAATAACAGTTGCTTCTTAGGGCTATGAGTAAGGGGACAGATAAATGCCTGCTTTATTTTCAGGGTATCTGAACGTAAGCAGCCCCAGCAAGAATTCGAAATCAGCTCGTGAACTGTTTCACCAATGAAAGATAGATACTTCACTTTTCAAATTCTATCAAAAATAAATGCTGCAAAATTATGATCGGAAATAAAAGTCCAAAAATATGTTCTGTTTGTTGTAGGCTTATTCATCCCCCAAAAAAATCGATGAAATTTAAAACAATATGGATGAATACACAACAAAGTTATTTTAGCATGAGAAACAGAGAAGGGAAAGACACTCAGCAAGAAGAGATGACCAAAGGTAGAGCTAAAAGCTAACCAATTGGTTTCCACTGGATAGTACAAAAAGTGAAAAAAAGACTACACTAAAGATGGAAACATGAAATAGAAAGGTTTGCTGGTAAGACATGACAGGGATTAGCGTAATCGCTGTCTCCATTGGAGGTAAGTGTCTTTGTCTCACTACACTACATCTACCTAGGACAACGAATCTCCATGAGACCCTCATAAATGGAGGAAATCAATCGAAAAATCACTCTGAGATGGCAAGCCTTCGGCAGAGCAAGCTCAACTTTCAAGAACCAGATGATCCCAATAATCCTAAAAAGAAGAGTATACAACTAATGCATTCTCCCGATAGTCACTTATGGATCTGAAACATGGAACCTAACCAAGAGAAAGACTTGCGAACTTAAAAAGTATGCAACGTGCACATGAAAGAATCATGCTCATCCTTACATGGAGAGATCACAAGACAACACAGTATATAAGGAAGAAAACAGGTGTCCGTGACATCATGGAAACTATTCAAAAAACTCAAATGGCAATGGGCAGGCCAATTTGCAAGAATGAAAGAAAACCGATGGACATCACGTCTCACAACATGGATCCCCAGAGATCACATAAGAAACTGAGGCCGACAGAACACAAGACAGAGAGATGAACAGGACAGATTCAGGAAAAATTGGCTCTGCAACGCCAATGATAGAGAATAGTGGCGAATCCTAGGGGAGGTCTATGTCCAACGATGG
Source organism: Thysanoteuthis rhombus (assembly GCA_963457665.1). Classification (NCBI taxonomy): domain Eukaryota; kingdom Metazoa; phylum Mollusca; class Cephalopoda; order Oegopsida; family Thysanoteuthidae; genus Thysanoteuthis; species Thysanoteuthis major. The sequence goes on from OY735199.1 coordinate 80,519,357, forward strand.
ATGTTAAAAGATTGATGATGATGATGATGATGATGGACTCACGATGGTTGATGATGAGGATGATCGTACTCATTGTACATCGAAGGAAGTTGGTAAGATATGTGTATGTGGACGTTTAGCTAACATATGCAAGGTCACAGCCATTAGCTATTAGATGAATTAATTGCTTACTCGTGAATACATTTACTTTCACATTGAATTTACATTATGTTGACCTTTGATAGGCTTCAAAAGATGGAAGCAATTAATTTTCATGTATATTTTTTCCATAAGCATTTCTAGATATATATCTATATCTATAGATAGATATAAGAATACATAGATAGAGAATTCGTGCCAATATGTTTTGTTTCTGTTTTGTTTCTTTGGTTTTGTGCCTTCAGATTTTTGGTTTTTTTTTGCATATCAGGAAAATTCCGTAGCCCAAACACACTGTGAATATGCCGGGGAAAAATGTATGTTATTTACGTGACAGGACGATCAAACATTCTGAATTCGTAACTTTTTGCCAACTTAATTTTCTTTTTAGTGTCCCCGAACCAAGAGTATCAATATAATGTCGTGGATTTTCATAAAATGTTCGTCAGCTCAACAATGGAGATAAAACGTTCTTCTACACACTCAGAAGTTATCGACTTGAAATGAAAAAAACAAAACAAATATTATTATACGTTGATATAAACGGACTGAGTAGACTTGAACATATCAATATTTTTATATAGACCAACTGGGATCAAGAGATCGATATATAGATGCTTTAAATAAGTAGAAGAAAATGGATGGATTACGTTACCGAGGGATACATATAGATATAATATGGCTTGAAAGGAGAAAAGAGTGTTTTAAAAAAGAAATTATTATTAAGAACAACAGAAAGAACATAAGAATAAAAGAGAACATATATATATATATATATATATATATATATATATATATATATATATATATATATACATATATATATACATATATATATATATGTATATATATATATATACATATATATAAATATATAGTTACATATATATATATATATATATATATATATATATATAGTAAGACATGAATCAATAAAAAAGGGAGATAAAATGAAATGATTAGAGTTATTGAGGAGGATTGAGGAGGGCACAAGACAAATATTACAACTATTTTCATTTTAAAAAAATAAAATCGATACTATGAATATGCAGATGAATAGTAACAGACAAAGATAGATGGATGAATAGACAGATTGATCGGTAGATAGATGGATATGAACATATTTGTGTGTGTGTATATATCAGAAAGAGAGATATGAATTTATAGAGATTGATAGAAAAGGACAGATGTTGATAGATAGATAGATCGGTAGATAGATAGATTGATGTAAACAAATAGATTATATAAATGAACGCACGGACAGATAGATAGAAAAAGAGAAAATAAGGTACATAGATAAATCATGCATACATACATGCATACAGACCTGCACACATCTCCTGTGAGGGTGGGAGAAAACACAAATCGAAAGTAGACGAAGAAAAAGATATTTTTAGAATTGCTTTCATATCACCATAAAAGATTATTGACAGGAAGATAGAGAAGCAATGCTAAAATTGGGTGAAGAGGTCATTTTATATGATGTTGTCTTCGGTCGATGTTTGTGAATGGTAAAAGTCAATTTGACACCCATAATAATAAATTGCCCCGTTGCACGCAAGCACGATATGCCTCTCCTGTCGGCTTGCAAAACACTTGCGAATTGGCACCATTTTAGATTATTCATCAACGATGATTCTATATAGAGACTCGGAGGCGTAGCAAACTTTTTACGAGTCGTTACACCATCAACGTTAGCATCAATAAAACTATCAATTGACAACATTATTGATAATATTAGCGTAGAACCCGTAAAAATGACTGGGTTATTCATGAATGGATCGGTACTTTTGCTAAGTATCCGATTATCTGTATGCTCTGTCTACGATTTGTGTGCAACTGCCCGGTCCCATGCCTTTGATTGTTGTGATATCGCGGTGTTCATCGAAAATTTTTACGCACAAAATAATATATACGTGCGAATGTATTTTGTACTTTTATATATGCTTATACATATATATATTACTTAAGGTTATGGATGATCAAGGGTCTTCCGTGGCTAAGTAAATATGGTTAGCTGTTCGAAGGACCAGCGTCCAGCTTACTTAAAGCTATCGAAACTTTTTCCTACTTACAGCACTCGTATAGTCATCAATATAAGTACTGACTGGACGCAACGTGGCTCAAGTTTGTTGATCTTATGAGAACCTGTGGATTTTATATGATTTGACTGAAACTCACCACAACTGGGTCACAGGGTTCAGTACATTTGACTTAAATGTCAATAGATTTGTACAGGGATAGTAGATATAATTGTATTCAAAAACATGAGTTTAGTTTATCTACTTTACGTAACTAGGGCTCAATTATTAAAAAATTTCAAGAAAATGTATTGACTTTACAATGAACTAATATTGAAAATGAGTCCGTAGAAGCTTATAATGAAACTCTTCGATACAATTACACGAGAATCCAGTAAAGAATATCGAAATATTATTAATAACATTCGATTTCAAAGTCATTCAGGAGGAGACTAGAGTGTTCAATTCTTTTACTCGGGTCATTTAAACACTTATGTTTGTATATTTGTAAAGAAGTTTGATTTCAATTTTCGGTTACATCGTCAAGCATGAAAAATATCATACATGGAAATCCAGTGAAATTTGAATAAGTTTCCATTACTTTTTAAAATATTTTCTCTAAAAATGACTATCATTATATATTATGTACTTGAATGGAAAAATCGATGGACATCAGAAACTAACGTAAAATAACCACTGACTTTGCCTTCCTCAGTGTTGTAAGACCTTTACTGTGGCAGTATACGTCCCCAAAATTACTTTGTTCTTCTGAAAGGAAAAACGACACAGCATTTTTTCCTGAAATAAAAATTGACAAAGGAAGTTCTGTCCCTTGCACCTATTACAAAAGTAATCATTTTAAAAGAATATTTCGAAGAGAAAAATTTCATTGAGATTTGATAAAATGAAAAGAAAAAACGAAATCAGAATACACACCGAGGAAATTCAGGTACCAGAGTTTCCGTTTTCATAAGTTTTTAGATGGGTTTAGAAGATGAGGGGGCGAAACTGAAGGATACTGATAATGATATAAATGTATATATTTGTTTTTCATTCACCTCACTCGGTATTTTATCAAGAATCTTGTAATTCTAAAGAGCAAAAATCAAAACGAAGATAAAACGCAAGAATGATGTGTGTCTCTAAGATAGGATCAGTCTTGGTTAAAAAAAAGAAATGCTTCTAACTTTGCATTAGGAAAAGAGAACAGTTTCTTCATTTGAAAAAAAATTCTTATAAACACGTTGCTCAGCAAGATACTCCCTTTTTCATCTTTCAAAGAAGGAAACATGTGTAGTTCAAAAGCTATCAAACGTTGCTTGTTGCAATTTTTTATTCAGAATGTCAAACTATGCTAACATACAAATTTTAGACTCTAAACAAATCATTCGCGCGCTGTTCTAAAAGTCAAATCTATTTATTGGTAAGACTTCTTATGTATATATATATATATATATATATATATATATATATATATATATATATATATATATATATATATATATATATATCTGTGTGTGTGTGAGTGGGTGTGTGTGTGTATATATATATATATATATATATATATATATATATATATATATAGAGAGAGAGAGAGAGAGAGAGAGAGAGAGAGAGAGCGGGGAGACAGACAGACAGACAGACGGATAGACAGAGACAGGGAGAGAGATGGAGAGAGAGAAATACAAGAAAGATATAGAGATAGATTTTTATACTTGCACTAATATACATACACATACATTTTGTATATGACAGTATTGAACCCTGGTTTTGCTATATTCAGTTCACCAAATACACAATTCAACTGGGCGTTACAATTGCCCATATACTCCTACTATGACTTGGAATGTGACAATTGTACAAAATTGTTATCATATGATTTGTAAAAATTACGTGATATTGTTTTATCAAGGTTTGTTAACTCATACAACATTAAAATCAGCTACATTTGCTTTCAATTGTTTCATGGTTTGTTTTTTTTCTTTCACTTTTTGTGTATAAATAGTATTATTTATTTGTTTAATTAAAGTATATAATTTGTTAAAGTTAACCTCATGTTTGATTAATGTTATTCACCTGCTTTCAAACATATCGCTTTTTTAGTTATTATTTCGTTTCTTTCTGCGAAAAAAAATCCTTAATTTGTTTTTTGGTTATTCTGGTGTTGTGGAAGTTTGTTATTACATTGTATTATCTTATTCCATTTCAATCAGCTTTATCATCTTTGAGCAAAGTTTATTGATAAGTTAGATTATTTTGCGTTAAATTCCTATCACGAGTTATTTTAAGTTTTTCTCTCATATTTCGATGTATATATATATATGTATATATTTCTAACGTTTTCTTTGGTGGGGGAGCTTTACTCGGGTGTTTAATACATTTTTATCCTATTTTTCGAGTTTTTCAAGTTGTTTTAGAGAGAATTTCTACCCGAGAATATGATTTATTTTTATCCCTGAATTTTAACTTTTGAAGTTTTTCATAGAGGCATATATTGTACCTTGAGTTGAGGTTTCTGCGTACGACAATTTCTTTTTGAATCTTCAATTATATCTCCACATACTTTCCGTTATCCCTTAGTCTCTTATTAAGCACTGCTGGATTGACGATCATTTGAAATAATATATACGACTTGTGATATACGTTTCACTCATCCAAATACACACACACACACACACACACACATGCACACACGTATACATATATATATATATATTACAAATTATTGCCGCTCTATCATTGGTATAGAGCAGGTTTTTGAACTAAGATCAATTGAGACATTTATACATATGCATACATTAGCATATGATATGTGATAAAAATGATACCAAATGCTTTAAAAACAGATCCGTTCAGAAGAGACACAATACTTGAAACCAAGACACTTACTGCATCGGTAATCTTTAACAGGCTATTGATCCGGGTAATTTTTATGTCTCTATCTGCGTCCAATTGTTTATGAGTTATAATCAGCATGACGAACAATACAGCCTTGGCTATTCCAGGTGAAGTCATTTTTCTGCTGTCTACATCATCACATAGAAAAAATGTAATCGACTCGTAGGAGAATTATTCTTCATCTTGAGTAGTTTTCAAAGTTTTGGACAGTTATGTGGCCAATATACTCACTTAATTGGAATAACTTCGCTACGGTTTAGTTGCAATTACTCAGAGATAAAACGTAACATCTTCTTTTTGAAAAATATATTTCCTGTCCGTCGGAAGATAAGCATGGATTTACTTTTATGGTGCCAGCGTACGTGCAAAGTTAGCATTAGGGAAAAAGGCAAGCTGTTAATCAAAGTTTGCAGTAAACTCACTTTAGGATGGTGAGTCCTTGGCAGAACAGGCTCAACCTTCAAAAATAAGAAGATACTACATCCTAAAATGAAGGGTGTATAACCAATGCATCATCCCAATTGTCACTTTTGGAGCTGAAACAAACAACCTAACCAAGAGACAGATCCGCAATTTGAAATATGTGTATAGAAAGACTGCTTTAAGCTTCGTCCACGCAAGAAAGTATATAATATTTCTGGCTAACAAATGATTCATGTTTTGACATTAGGAGTTATTGGTTTTTACATATCATAAAATGAGTCTCTTTATATTTTTTATATGTTATACCTGCATTTTTATTCTGGTGTTGTTGAATAGAAATTACAACCATGGTGCACTTTATTAATGTCAACCGTTTGTTTGCTCCCTCATATCAATAGCCTACAAATGTTTCACTCGTTTGTATGGCATTCCCTTAAGTCACAACTCAAGATTGATCCTCTTGAGCAAGTTTATTGGGACACCATTCATTTGGTGTTCGAAAAACTGTATATTTTGACAGTGTGTGCCGGGTGTTTTGTCCAACACTGCTGCATGCACTGTTTTCTATCTCCTGGGTACTTATTTCGAGGAGGAATGTTCCGGGTTTAACCCGACAGAACAAACGATTTGCGTTCAATCTGTGTTCAGAAGTATGGCAAGGTTATCGATGTATTGATAGAGGTGCGTCTACAAGATAAATCATCATTCTCTCCATCCATCGTATAACCAATGTTTTGACGGTAGTTATGGCTCCTTCACGGTATTTTATGTGTACCCAGGCGGTAACAAAACCCAATGGTCATAATATTGGAGTGATGTTTCGTCGATCTGTAAACATTGTAAGTCCAGGCGAATTGATGGGAGATCAATCTCAGTGCGTGCCCACAGGCGGGGTCCAATGGTGCCCTCTTCCCAAGGGACGGATCAGCACAAAGATTCACGTGCTGGTGCCAATAATGTTCAACTGAAACATAAAGGCATCATATTTTGACAACTCAACTCTAATCAATGTACAGTGTTTCGACAAAAGCGTACGGGTCTTTCGGAAGACATTCCCCGGCCAGTACTCCAAAGTACCTAATGACTCTCAGCACATCATCTAGACCCCATAAGTTGTAAAATTTGAAAAAAACTGAGTCGTATTAAGGAATAATCTATGTATTACAACAACCTAATTGTGGCTCCATTCTTTGGACAAAATGTCTGCCTCCCTAGAGTGAATAACGATTCGCAAGATTTCGGTTCGTAATATATACAAGAGAATTCCATTCATTTCAAAAACTATATTTTGATAATCTAATATTTAAAAATTGACAGATATTATATTTTTGCTGTATTGCATGTAAAATTCGGTCTGAACCTTACATCATTTTCAGCATCAATCTCAATCTTTGTTCCGAATTTCATCATCTATAAGTTTAGATAAACATGTTGAAATAAACGCTTAGGAATCAACAGATGATTTTTGCACTTATTGTAGAACCAAAGATTTTGGACTGTAGCCAAAAATACAACCTGCTCCTCAATCCGAATATGTAACAGGTTTCATCACCAATTATACAGATTCATGCATACACATCAATCTTAGACATTAATATTCGCAAGTTGATACCTAAACATGAAACTTTCTTTGACACAAGTCGAACAAGGAAAAGCAATTTTTTTACAGAACTTGCATTTGGCAAACTGCTCCAAAGTTTCAGTTTTCTTTTGGACAGATGACTAGAATTTATTGCTGGCTTTAGTTTATTTTCTCCGATGCTAACTCATTGATATTTTATATCAGAATACCTAAATGCCTGGTCGGCTTCATTTTATGTCCCTAGGCGTAGGGACCGGTAAGAAACGATTTAGTTTCTGCTTACATGAATAAAGGCATCACACTCGTGATGCAGTGTTGCTATAATGATTGTGTTCATATGCAAGTCTTCCACTGTTTATATATATATATATATATATATATATATATATATATATATATATATATATATATATATATATGAACAGTGGAAACAATTAAAAAATATACAACAAACATCCGTATATATATATCAATGCATAGAGTAGACTTTAGTCAAAAAGTTCATCTGAAAGTCTTTTCTTGAATGTAACTGAACATATATATATTTTAAGGATTTCAAAAGAATTAATGTTTTTTTTATCATTGTGCACGTTAGAAGTTTTTAAATTCATAAGTCATTATCTGGTCAATCATCATCAGTCTTTCAATGTCTGTCGTTGGATTTTGACCTCCCCCAAGATTTGCCAAACTTCTGTATTGTGGGCATCGCGGAGCCGGTACTTTCTGAATTAGTCTAGCTTGTCCCTCCTTCTGATCCTCTGACGGCCTCGTGTCAGCATTCAGTCTCTTGGGATCCATGTTATGAGTCATGATGTGCATCAGTTGTCTGTTATCCTTCCGATATGGCCAGCCCATTTTTATGAGTTTTTTTAATTCATTTTATGATGTCTTGGACTTCCGTTTTTTCTCAGGTATATCATGCCATTCTGTTGTCTTCCAATATGAAGCTGAACATAATTCTTTCATGTGCAGTCTGCATGGTGCTCAATTTACGAATCAGCTCCAGTTCAATAAGCGACTATTGAGTGGTTGCATTCGTTGTATTCCTTTCAGTTTAAGAATAATGGGATCTTCTCGTTTTGTGAGGTTGAACTTGCTCTGCTCGAGGCTTGCCATCATAAGAAATCGGTTGTCCAACATTAATGTGATGGTCTACTAGTCCTTATCGGCCTCTTCAGTTTTGATCCCAGTGTTCTCATCCCTGATTTGCTGTCACACGTGATCTTTTTCGTGCTGAAATTTATGTACAGGGAGACTTTCTTGTTTTTTTCATTCAGTTCATCTATCGTTAGGATTCCATTTTCCCCGCGTATTTTGGTTTTCTGCTTCTGTCATACATTGAAGCTTTTGTTCATAGCTCTGAAGCCCTGAAATCTTCTGAGACTTGATTCAATGATTGCTTCCTCTCCTTTTCTTTTTCATTATTTAATTCTGTTTGGTCTGTTCAATTTTCTCTCACGTTGTCAGTAGCTTCAGATTTCTGCATTTTCTATGATATTCCCAGTTTCATCTGAGGTTTGATAGATTATCCGTGCGCTCTTTCGTCTGAATATTGTGGCGACTCATATAAGACAGGCTGTTATTTTGTTGTTAGGTTCGTTGTTGGTGATGTCTTTTTCTGTTCAGTAAGTATTTCATATCTGTTTTTCACTCTAAGATCGAAAGATTGGGTGTGTTCTTTTGGCACGTTCGAGGTTACAATTTTTCTGCGTTTCTTTTTTATGTTTACTTGCATTTTACATATAACCATTCTGTGATCGCTTCCAACGTTGATTTGATTTAGGACTTGGCTGTCCTTGATGGTGTCCCATTTGTCCGTTAAGATGTAGTCTATTTCGTTATGAGGTCCCTTCTTGAAGATGGTATTCCTGATTTTGAACCCCGTTAGCCGTTGTGAAGTTTACAAAGATTTCTCTCTTATAGAGTATTTTATACCCAAATTTGCACGACAAAACATCCAATTCTTGTCCTACCTGTGCCCTGAAACCTCCAATGATGACATTTGAGTATTTTCTCGTGTTCTAGAGTGGGGGGGGGTTCAAGTCATCATAGAAGTTGTCTATTTTCCCTTTGGTTGATTGCAAGGTGGGAATGTAGACTTTGATGATATAACTCTTTGGGAATTCTATGGTGATGCTTGCAACTCAATCTGACACGGCTTTGAAGCCTACTACATTGTCTTTGAAATTCTTATTGACGCGAAAGCCTGGTCCACTTTGATTTATTTTCTCTTTTCTGTAGCTGTATTAAAGATGTTTGCTGTTCAGTTTGATTAGTTCTTCTGTATCGCTAAAGCCTAAAATATCCTATCAGATGTTTTTTATTTCATTCTCTATATTGGTCAGGAGCAGGTTATTTGACAGTGATCTGACGTTGTAGGTGACAAAGTATAACGTATTTCTTTTGATGATGATTTTTGAATGGTTGATGTTGGACCAACACCTCATCAAGAATCGGTGGTCTCTCTGAAAAGCTTCTGGGTGGTCGTTTTTGGAGTACATTAATCCCAGCTAATTCAAGTGATGTGGCTAATCCTTTTAGGTCGATAACCCAGCAGAAAAAGAAGTTCTCCTGTTGGAATGTTTGGGTAGTTATTCTTTAAGCACATCACCCCCACCCAAAGCGAGTAATGTGGCTTGGCTTTTTTGGATTGAGGACCCAGCAGGAACGGTGTAATTTCCATTATTCAAACTGCAGGGATGTTGGGTTATGCCCTGCCACGCTGGCCCATGATAAGTTGGTGGTTCTGGTTGATTAATCACTGCCAATGTCGTTCAGAGTGGCCAAAGAGCTCCACCGTCTCTTGGTACCCTTCCTGTTTATTGCAGTGTTGAAGAGAGAAATATAAGGAATATGGTACATTTTTCTTTTCTTTGTAAAGAACAGTAAGAAAAGCATTCACTGTGGGTTTTTGATACATGTACTCATATGGTAAGTTTGTGTTTGATCATATCTGTTCCTCTGAGAGACAGAAACAGATCGTTATCCACGGAATTTAGAATTTCATTCTCATGTGATTTTAGAAAAAATACATCTAAAATAAAAACAAGATTAACAGGTACATAGCTGAGTTTGATTCGAACTTCTGCTTGGAGAAGAAGTCATCCCCTAACAGTAATTGTTTGAAAGTCTTGGGTAAACTATTTGTTACTTTGTTACAGAAATCTCCCATATCCTTTCCAACCCTGTCCACTTGGTTCTTCAGAAACCTAAATTTATTATTATTGATCTATATGGTCATCTCTATTGGGAAAGGGGGCCAGGCACATTCCTAGACTCTGGGCAGCATTTTTTCCTTTTTTATGCATGTCTGCAAAAATAAATTTTAGTTATTAGACTGGTTGCTAGGTAGATACACATGTATCAGCATGTCGGTATGTGTGTACATAAATACATAAATGATTTTTCAGTTAAAATCGAGCGCTTCATCAGAAACTGAATATTTCCTATTTGTTCTGAGTACTTCACTTTCTTTTCTACATAGAAACATCATTTCTTTAGTGATCTCCAGATCTAAATATGCATTGGGTGTTTGGTAGGCATCACCAGGGCCCCAAACATGTCCAATGCCCCTTCTGTCACTTCCTAGTGCAACTCGTATATCTTTTACTTATTCTAATTTACGCTTCACTGATGATCAAATTGCATAGTAGAAAAGCATTTGCTTAGCACTAGCTGAAGCAAATATTCTGCATCAGGACACAGAGAACCACGGAGGTTGTCCGAGTTCATCAAAATGAAGTGGAAGCAAGAAAGGAGAATAAGATGTTGGCAATAATGAAAATCAGATTCGAAATAAGCGTAAAACGGACTTGATTATGAAGAGAACCACTTATATTAGCAGAGGGAATAACGATTTTCGATAAAAAAAATCAGTTGATGGATATGATTATAACATGTAAACGGCTTATGAGGATGAAAACATGAAGATGATGATGATAATTGCATGAAATATGATGCTGATTGTATGAGTTGTGACAATGTCGATGATGATGATGAAGATGGTGTTACAATGAACGATGATGATATGACCGGATAGATACGAAAAATTATAAAGATCTAAGAGAAATAAACATGAAGCTGAAAATGAATTTGATGTAAGTGCAATATATAAAAGCGACAAGCAGCCATGTTTCTAAGACCAACAAGGTGAGGAAAGGCTTTGAGAAGAAAGTGAACTTTTTTTCCAAAGATCCCTTGATTTCAAAGGTAACTTAAGTGAAATTTCATTGGGAAAAAGTCAATTGATGAGTTGTAAATGAGAAGTGAAAACATCAAAAAATCGATTTGGGTGATAAAAAAAGATATTTAGGCAGCAAAAAATCAGGGAATGATATTGAAAACGAGAAGGGAAACGATGGAAGATAATAAAACAAGCCTAGCTGCTGCTTAGTCAAATTCAATCACTACTTCTATTATTTTACCATACAAAACTACGTATTTATCAGACTGTATCAAGCCAATTGAGGTTCTTGCACAGTCAGTGAGACAGCCTCTCGGCAATCAGTTGGTTTCGGTTTAAATCATGGTAAGGGAATGTTGGGTTTACGTATGGGTTCACGTGCTGAATTCGGGTGATTTGTGGTATTGTTGTCCTCAGTAAGGTTGGGCAACAAAATCAACTCCAAATTTTGTAGTAAAGTTTGAAAAATAAACGATTAATCGTGGCTGCTCCAAGTTCAAACTCTACTCGAACTTCTGTTTCAACTGGAAATGATTATCCTATTGTTTATATAACAAAAAATTCCCTAACACCCGTGATTTGTTAGTCTTGGCTCATGTGGTAGGAGAGCTCCATAGCAACTACTGGGTTGTGATTTCAAATGATGCTTGGTAAATGGTAATTAAAAGTTTAAATATTTTTATATGTACTTGTTTCAATGTGTTCCAGTGCTCCTGCAAATACCATTTTATTTACAGATTCCATAATCAGCATCAGTACTCCACTACACTGCTCCAATAAATGGACTTTCTGAATTTTGAGGGAAATAAATCTTTTGGACTTTTTCGTAGATTATTTTGACTAGATCAATAATAGTGTTTCCATTCAATCTGACCATCTTATTTCTTGAAGGATTTTACTTATATGACTTCAAATTTTAACATCCACGTTTCAATTATTGACTGTGATGCTTATATATATATACGTGTGTGTGTGTGTGTGTGAGTATGTATAAATATATATATATATATATATATATATGTATATATATATATAAATATATATGTATGTATATATATATATATATATATATATATATATATATATATATATATATATATATATATATACATATATTTATCAAAAATGCAATGTGATACGATGCAAAATCAGACTAGCGATGGGTTTATTTCCTAAAGTGTTTGATACATTCAACAGTGGATATTCGGGTGGATATAGGAGATGTATATATATATATATAATATATATATATATATATATATATATATATATATTATATATATATATATATATATATATATATATATATATATATATATGTGTGTGTGTGTGTATGTGTGTGTATAAATTTGGTGGAGAAATTTTTCTTGATTTTAGGGAAAATAAAATCCACTCTAACTCAGGTTTCAGTTTGACAAAAATAAGAAAGAAAATAAACCTTTTTTTTTTTAAAGCGCTCTGTGGCGACAAGTGAAGAGTCGGTGATAATGGTGGCAGTATCGAAGGTGACGGTGATTGAAGTCGTAGTGCTGAATGATAATACCGTCGTGATAATGATGATAAGGTGCTGGTGACTGGGGAGATTTCCAAGCAGAAGTGGAAAAATCGAAAGAATGTAAACAAAAAATTACAAAAAAAGCGATGAAACGACAAAATAAATAATTTTAGGATCCATATTTCTTCACGAGAGAAAAAGAAAAAAAAGTTGCAGCGAAGAAAATGCCATTACTGAAATTTTGTTGCATCAGAAAAAGAGCCAAGTGAAAGAGAGTATCAAGTAAAAAGCGTCATTGCCTCAAAACCAAAAATGCTACAAAAATCAGATGTAGAAAAGAATAATTTGTTTCATGAGTCATGAAGGGAAACCTAAATTGAATTCCTCTCAACGAACGCAAACAAAATCGTGATAAGTATCACTGAATATGCTATAAAATATATTTAAACTTGTGCACATTGAAACTGATTCAGTAGTCTCCGAGGAATCGTTTGAGAAAAACTACGAATATCATTCAAATCTTTTGGTTAGCCCAGAGGTTTCGAGACTGTGTGTTGTTACCAAAATACTGGATACAAAATTTAATCCTTCAAGAAAATACTTATTTTGTATACTGATAAACCGTCATCATTAGAATCTTCGATACCCATTGCTGGTTTTACATTTGACTACGGGAACATACAACTTTGATTTCAATTTCCTTATATCAAATCCCAAATAGTCATTTAGGGTGATGCATCTGAGGAAACTTCTGATACTCATTTATTAATTTCATTCTCCATATCGAGCGTTACCTTTATCACTTAGTTGCCAACTATCTATACACCATAGCCAGGTTCGAACCAAACCTTCATAAGGTCCTGATTTGATTAGGAGCTACTATTGCCCATTTTGGCTCTTGTTACCCTCCGATAATCACAGGGCACTGAGTCAGCATTCAAGTTATGCCTCGGGCAAGCCTCTGTCACTAGTTCCCGATTGAAAAGAAGCTGGGGGTAACATGAATGAAGAATTGAGAATATTCTTGATTCAACTGAAACACAGAACACGACACATAAAATTATATAACCACATGGGCAAAAACGGCAAAATATATCGATGATTATTAATTAATAATTATAATCAACGCTCCCTTCTGGATTGTGCATTCTTAGATTCGACCCCTATCTCATGTAAGCAACTATGCAATGCTCTTCTGACTCTGGGATTGAGCTCTGTGGAGGATAAGGGTATATGTGTAAATACATATATTGCTTGATTCGGTCAAGTTCCACGAGGGGCAGAGAGAGCATCTGCCTCTGAGTCCAGAGCTAAGCTAGTGGTACTAGAAGGGTTATTGAGTCTACGGCCACATTGAAGGGTTGTCATTCAACGAAACAGCAGTCTGAGGATGAAACGATTATGATATATATATATATATATATATATATATATATATATATATATATATATATATATAACATTTTTGGGAATTATTCTCAATGTTCAAAGTTGTAAAGCTATAAATAAATATATGATTTTGATTTGGAGAAGCTTTGGATGGAAAATATATCGAAGGTTTATTAATCAGTCGATTGATCAATAATTATCTGTATATATTGTGTGAGAAATTTCCATCCTGAGCAACAGCGTTTAGTGGTCTCTGTAGAGAACAAAATTAGTACAAGGTAAATGGCTCTAAAAAGTGTAAGTCTGTAAGAAGTCATCGATGAGTGTAAAGCTTGTTCTTAGAACAAAAAGATTTATGATGGACTCAGTTGAAGAGGTAAGCACAATGGTTGTCGGAAATTTGAGTGATAATTGGATTTTTCTTTTGCTTTAAAGGAGGGGTAACAGAAAATAGGTAGTTATTGTTAATCAATCTGATCACTGTTTAGTAAAATGCTTGTAATATGCAAGCTGGTGAACAGCGCGCGTAAGGGGATTCATTTATATCAGTCTCAGCTTTTCCACACGGTCTCATACGTTACGTTCAAAAAGCAATACGAATCACAACTGAAACACTCTATCATCTTATAAACACAAGCTGCACCATCAAAGAAAGTCTCTTTTCATGAACCACTACGCATGGAAGGAGGATTAGGAAATTAAGTACCGTCTATGATGAGAGTTTTAGATACCAAAGTATCATCCAATTTAAGGATGACCAAGGAGTAAAAATGATTAAACTTTGTGAATTCCGATTAAAAGAAGATACTTTTTTTTAAAGTCTTACACATTCAACCTATTCTATCACTACCAAACAATACTGATATACAATGACTTTGAAGTATCCACGAGAGAAATGGATAACAGTGCTGAAACGGGGAGCTGTCACGTGATCTCCGAATGGCGAATTATTTAAATCATTTCTGTCAACGTCATTGATTGGCAAAATACATTATAGAGAAAAGAAAACAAACTAAAATATAATCTTTTTCCAAATTGAGCGATTAATAATGATAACACACGCATATACATGTATATTATATATATATATATATATATATATATATATATATATATATATGTGCATAAATATAAATATATATATATATACACGCAGACATATATATATATATATATATATATATATATATATCCATACACATACATATACATGTGTATGTATAAATATATAAACGTGTATATCCACACGCACCACGCACACACACAAACACACACACACACACTCAGATATATATATATATATATATATATATATATATATATATATATATTTATATATATTTATATAGATAGATAAATAGATAGATAGATAGATAGAGAGATATACATGTGTTTTTTTTACTCATCTATCGAGATTTAACCATAAATACAGTTAGGTAATTTTCACCCATCATTTTTCTGAGTGGTGATGTTGCATTTCATAAATCAACCCTCTACGCTTCCCGTTCAGCTGCTTGCCAAGCATTTTACTTGACAGTGACTATATTTATTCCAAGTAACCATGACAGCCAATTGTCAATCCTTTAAACTGAAAAAAGTCTCGTTACCAGTCAAACTATCGACAACCACTGTTTTTATCTCTGCACTCAGGTCCATCATAATTCTTTTTATATAGGGTACAAATCGGTCACTCGACAATGACTTCTTACAGAGTTTTGTTTTTTAGAGCCACATATCTGGCACTAACTTTATTTTCTATGGAGATCAAACCTTTAGATCATTAAACGATGTTGCTGAGGATAGGAACTTTCCACAAAACATATACAGATAATTAATTAATCAATTAACCAATTAATAAACTTTGGTATATTTCCCTCCTAGGCTTGTCTGATTCCAAAACATATATGTATATCAAGTACAAATCAAGAATATAATATAAGATACAATAATACAAATATATGCAATGTGTAACATGATTGATTTCATAAATTGCTCAATGCATTCAACATTAAACATTGTGTCAATTTAGAGTAGAGCTCTAAATATGATGAAATAAATGAGTTGCTACACAAACCCGACCAATTTATAACTACCAGACAGGAATTCATCTCACTATAATACCGAAGGAACAGTGACAAAGAGACTAATCAAAGATAAGAAAAAAGAAAGAGAAAAGATGTATAGAAAGAGAAAAAGGTAAGCTTATCAACAAAAATCGTCACCACCTCAAGAAATAATTAGAATTGTTAATACTTCTCAGGGAATCAAGTAACCAAGAAAGATGGGCCCAGTCTTCGTCAGTGTGAAAAATCAGTGTTTTGACTGGAATCAGGGAGACGGGAAGACATTTGACTCTGATCTATTCGCTTAACTTATAAGATGTTTGGCGGGATGTAAGTCAAAGCATGGAATGTTATTTAACAAATTGTCTCATAACGTAATCGCCCATCTTGGTCTTATTACTCCCTAGAAAGTGATTTCGTTCCAATCATGTATATAAGGCTACTTTATTTGATAATAAAAACGTTTCAGTAATATTTGATGAATGTGATATACGCAGAAAAATGAACTTTGAAATCTGTGGGAAATAATTTTCATATTCTTCAGTTGAATATGTTGGTAAAGAATTGACACAGATAGGTTTTTCTATGTAATTAAGATCATCAATAATATCATGTATGTTTTCATGCAGTCTGAAAATAAAACCAACGAAACGAATTTAATATTCACTTCGGTGAACATCAATAAGAAAGACACATAGTGCAAGTAATGTCTGTTGTTATTCTCATTGATCCCTCATCGTTAAAAACAGTTTTAAGGTAACAATAAGTAGGCCTTGTTTCGAAAAATAAACACGTAGTATAAAATAATATCGATATGAAGTACTCATAAAACCTTGTATGGAACATCAAACTGTACGTATAGCGAAACCATTTAACAAATGGAGGTAGTTATTTATTTCAAACAACTGGGGCACCATGTTGATATCACTGTTTTGTTTTTTAAATGCTCAAAACCACTTTGCCGAACGAATGACAATTTATACATTGTATAATGATGACAAAATATAAAGGAAACAGGGAAAAACATTTTGAAAGATTACATGAATTGCATTGATAGTTATGGGGAAATGAATGACTGATACGACACAAAACAAATCGTTTGAAAGAGTTTTATTAATCTTTGGTATTCAAGGCTGTAAAGCCTTCTGGACTATATATACGCACATAATACAAATGAGAAATGCAATATAATATAATAATAATGATATATGATCAGTTTATCTTATAAAGTGTTCAATATATCCGATACTGGACATCAATTGATTTAGAGCAAGGCTTAAAATATGTTGAATTAAAAGATTTTCTAAAGAAACACGTTTATGCTTTTGCCTTGTTTGGTCTTCTCCAAGCGAATAATTCTGTTTATTCTATGTCACTGTTCAGAATATTTTTGGGGTATCTCTATTTTCCATGATGTGAGATCAATTTATATATCCTTTTTTTATTTAATGGTTGGTCATTGTTTGTTTTGTTTCAAAGTAATGGGGATACTTTGTATGTTGGTGGTTACATTATTGTATGAGATATGTATAAAACTTTTTTTATCTGTATCTTGTCAAACTATCAGCTCAATGTTATATGCTTCCTCTCCAAAAGCAGTGTTTCTTAGTGTTACTGATTGTTACTGATACTGCTCACTCTAATATGACTTTACATTATATATATATATATATATATATATATATATATATATATATATATATATATATATATATATATATATATTGTTAGTTTTGATTTGGTGGAGTTTAGGATTTTTCTTTGAAATTTTTCTCGATGATATCTCGATTATCACAGTCCTCAGTGCTGCAGCGTTATTTCATTTTCAGCTCTAGGCCTTCTTTGTCCATTCTGGAGTCTGAACTCGCCGGTTTATGTGTGCGTCATATGTACGTATGTATGCAATTGTGCGATTTTCAACATGTTACTTTCACAGATAATTTTTGGGTATTCCTAAATTAGTGCTTGAAATCGATGAATTGTTGATAAAATCAGTTTCACTTGGGAAATAAGGATAATCAATTTTTAACCGACGATAAGCTATTTTAATATTCCCCTTAAGTTTCCACACTCTAAGAAATTGATATGGAATAATGAGATAAACAAAAGAAATTACACACAGAATACTATATATATAAATATATATATATATATATATATGTTTATATACTTACATACGCACACACATGCGTGCATACACACACATACACACACACACACACACACACACACATATATATATATATATATATATATATATACATACATATGTATTCAAGAGCACTCCAAGACAATCGTATGTAAGGTAAATTGATAGTTCTAAATCATGTTTTGATCTGTTTTACACTGTATGGTGCGTGAAAAATTGAGAAAGGAAGTTTTTTTGCACCAATCGCACAAGTATGGAAGTAATTGATTTTGCAATCAGAGTCAAGCCCGGTGCCTCAACGGATATATGTGGCGATAGCATCACAATCATGTGATCATGAAAACTATACATAAACAATCTCTCTACCTTATTCATAGATTGAGGTCATGTCCACTATGGTAAAAAGGTTTTTGTAGTCCTTTCTCGCCGCCATTGCATCAGCCATCCCTATAAAGTTGCTACCAACCAGAAGTTTCGAATATCCTGGTATGCGACATGTGAAATAAACTCAGAGTTGACAAGCAGTTAGAATGACATCAAAGTTGCTTGCACAGCACCTGGTATTGCAAAGCAGTCACACTCTCCAACCAGGCTTGGCGTTCCTCAACCTTGGTGACTGCCTGCTTTGAAAATTAGCATTCCTAGTTTCACCTTCATTTGAACACTGACTGATGGCCACAATAGGTGGTACACAAGAACTAAAAACGCTTAAAAAGACCAAAATTCTGTGTGACCTACGACAACAATAGTAGAGTGCACGATGAAGATCGAATTTACAAATCCCCAATCATTGAATCATGTTGAGAGCTGATTGAAAATCAATCTATTGCATAATAAAAAATGTTACCATTTAAAACACTATATAAATTGAAAAACTATAGCCATCAAAGATGGCAAACCGTTTTATCTTTTTTTGTGCATGTATTTCAGTGATTCTGGCCATGCTGTTATGTCTACAGACTTTGCATCAGTACTCCACTTGATGATTTCTATTTTTTTAAAAGCGTTTTGGGCTCTTCTGGGACCATATCGTGGTTTTATTGGTAACTAATGCTAAATCATAGACAGCACTGGACCTACATACATAGCCAGCCATCCAGAACAACATTAAAACTGAATGAAACCAACATTGTCAGTTTTAGACGACAGTTTCTGATATATCATAGTATGCATATGGAACTGAGAGAGACAGAATTTACCAAAAAAAGTTCCTGATGTGTTTTCTTATCAAGGCCAATTACTCGTTGATTTTGTTAATTCGATTCTTTTGTTCCTTTGTGATAAAAACTGAGAATTCAAAAGATTGAAGTTGTCCTGAGAATGAATAGGAGGATTATCAAGGAGTATGTGATTCATTGCCTGAGATTTCAAAGAAGTTTTATTCTAACTCATTCACTCTCTAGAATTAAGAAAGAGAAATCGTGAAAAAACCCCAATCTGCCAACCACTGTTCTGTCATTATGTGATTACGCTGTTGTTTTTCTAAATGTATTGGTGTTTTTGACTGAGGTGTTTGTTGCTTCAATTCCCTGGGAGACTGAAGACATTCCTCACCATCTTGCGTGGTATCAGTAGTGTTGTCATTGTTTTATCCGGGCTTAATCATTTCAACATCGTAATTACATTCAACGTCATCGCAATTACATTAGAAATGTTTTATCACTGATCACATCAACGTTATATTCGCCGTCAACATAATCATATACATTGATGCATTCTTATACATAATTTATTATACAACTACCCTTCCAGTCGAAAGATGACGCCATATTCAAATGATCTTGCGATTGAATCGTTCAAACTAACTATCAAAAACATTATGCTGTACGGATATTTCTAGATTATTTTCAATAATTCAATTTAAAAAAAACTAAGGGCATGGGGTTCAATACAAAGATTTTTCTGGGTCGCTGATCGTCACGTATTTGTGTACGTGTATATAAAGTGTGTAACACAGACACACACAAATATATATATATATATATATATATATATATATATATATATATATATATATATATATATATATATGAGCATTTAATTCATTGGGAACAGTATACGATCGGTCACTGACGAGTATTGGAGGTGTGAAATGTTTACATCAATTGGGTACACGTCCTAGTGATTTTTTTTATTTCATCGATTAAAAGCTGCATTCACTAAATATTAAGTAATGTGATCAAAATTTATAACAGATAAAATCCATTTTGGGGATAGTTTCCTGTCTGTATTTCACAAGTTGAGATAACAGAAAAAAATATGTATGTATGATACACATAGGTCATTTTTTTCCGGTAAAAGGAACAAAAAAAATTACAAATGATATTCATTGACCATAGAATAATTATCGTTGTTTATTAATTAAGTTTAGTATACCATAATAATCATATTCTCTTTACATCATCATTTGATGACGTCAGAAGCGTGAAAAGAAACAGACGAATAACTGTGAACATAAAGTGTTTTATTTTTTCTTCGCAGGATTAACCAATTCTTCAGCTACTGTCATTTTCATAGTGTCCGTCATATTTTTTAAAAAGCTTTCAGGTTTTGGTTCGGGTTTTTGATAAGGTCATCAACGTTCCCGATCGTTCACTTTTGTAAAAGTTGATCCAACTATCGCCGATAAAAAATAAAAATAAAAAATAAGCTTTATCATTTCCCAAGATGTAGTGGAACTGAAAATATCTTCCTTACATCTATCTATTGACGGAGAAGACTCTTTTGAAGAAACAATTGGCTAGCGATAAAAAAAGTCTTACTTCTTGCAGAGGATGATTGAGATTAGGTGCAGGTCATGTGACATACAACAGCGGCTAATGGTGGAGTCGTGCAAATTGACTGCGGTCAGACGGGGGCACAGACTCCATATCAAGGAACCGTTGGGACTACAGTATAATGGAGAATCGGATATAAATAATATGATATATAGAGACAGGAGGAGAGAGAGGGGGTAGAGAGAAAGAAAAAGAAAAAAGAGATAGTTATCTTTCTCATGAACTTTTACTGTGGTTTCCCCAAAATAAAATCATACAAATATTACTGATGATATTTAGTGAAATAAACATACCATTTACCATTAATATATACGTACGTACGTTCACACACACACACATACGCACGCACATAACATATAAATACACATACACAAACACATATATATATACTTATATATATATATATATATATACATATATACATATATACATATATATATGTATACATATATATATATATATATATATATATATATGTGTGTGTGTGTGTGTGTGTGTGTGTGTGTCCGTGTGTTTAGTTGGGCGATTAGTTGTGCTGAAATATATGTATACATGTGCATATACGCATACATTCTCACAAATGCACAAATAAACGTTAGTTGTACTCGTAGCAACAATACGCATAACCATTCCGTATACAAATGTTTACCAATGGATTTCAACTCACACCTGCAAAGGAAAGCGTCATCAGATTTACTTGACAGAAAGTCACATTTTAGAGGCACTTATCGACTTTACTACTGCAATAACAAAAATCACACCAACGATAAGAGTAGTCGATGTGCATGGATAATCACAATTGGTTTAAAAAGTCTAAACTATTAATTTTGATTGCTATTTCCTTCGTTATATGTCATGTAATTTTATATTCGCTAAATTCAGATCGTCTTGGTACGATTGTTGATATCTAGTGTTGATTTGAAATAAGGATGAACCCTCAGAGTAAAACAAGTAAAATCTCCAGGAATACTCCTGTCTGTTGCAGTTGCTTTACTATTGTGCTACGAAGGTCAATGTAATTGGTTAGTCAGATGTTCAAGAGAAGCAGGAACTGAAGTACAAGGACAATGATTCAGAGTCATGCTCAACCTTACATGGAGAGATCACAAGACAGCACAGTATATCAGGAAGAAAACAGCAGTGCAAGACATTATAGAATCTATTACAAACGTAAATTGCAATGGGCAGGCCATGTTGCAAGAATGACGACAACATGGATCCCCAGAGATCACATGCAAAATTGAAACCAACAAAATACATGATATAGTGTTGAACTAGACAAATTCAGAAAATACTGACTCTGTGAAGCCTATGATAGAGAATTGTTACGGATTCTGGGGAAAGTTTATGTCTAGCAACGGACATTAAAAGACTGATGACAACTATATCTATCATAATTTATACTGATGTAGAATAAAAACAAAATTAAGCTAGGCTATTGTTCCCTCTAACTTTTAGTGTCTTTTGCTGTTCAATATTTTCCTATGACAAAACTATGTGCACCCCAGATGCTTGTGAAAATGCAAAACTTACGATTGTTTCGAGATTGTGTTTGTGCAGCGTATGCCTCATGGCAAGAAAAACACTCAATTGGTCAAATTCGATGAACTAAGGCCCAAAAAATTGCAAAGGGCTCCTGTCCACACACATGAAAATTGGCAACAGTATCCACTACAATCATCTTATCATATTAAAAACTTTTTAACATTACGAAATCTTGTTTTGTTGGTTTAATTATGATTTCTACATTCTCGAGGATCAAGATATTTCTAAATATTTCTTTCCAGTAAAAATTGCTGGTGGTTTTTCGAATATAATTTCTTTAAAAAATTAATTATCGGATGGAAATTTCCCATATGACTTCATATTTTGACGCCACCGTTGGACAATTATTGACCGTGATGTTGAGTAATGCTTATAATCATGATTCAATCATAATTTATCTTTAATTTTAGGTAACTTATATATACATATATATATATATATATATATATATATATATATATATATATATATATATATATATATATATATATATATATATATATATATATCGTTGTGCTTGTTTGCAGAATATACAAACACGTGTAAATACACAAAGCTAAGAGGGTACTATGCCTAGGGCTACCGGAGAGGACACGACATGCTACACAAAGTGGAACAGCAGATATCCTAATATGAATGTATTTCTTGAAAGATCTTGTGATTTCGTCACTTTCTATTGGTCCTGTGTGTTCAAGTTGATTAGTGCTTTCACACATCTATCGACCAGGCCTTACGGTAGCAGTACACTAGAGCCGAGCGAAAGCCGATAGAATCAGATCACAATGTTCCGAACTTACTGACAAAGTAGATTTGAAGTCGTCAACGAGATAACCATCAGACATCGAATGTATGGCCGATGAGTATTTATGAGACCAAACCGGCCTTAATAGGAGCACGGGGCCGTCCTGTGAATACCTCGCTCGATTGTCCTACTGTCACCTCTTGTATTCGTCAGTGAAGCGATCCGCACCTATATATTACCTCCGAGATGACAGTACCCTCATTATCAGTACTGCATAGAATTCCATCTTTCACACAGGCACTGGCGGGGATTGGGGTTGGGGAATCCATCAATAAGCAACGACGGAGCCTCTTGCTTGAGCGGATCGTGCAAAAGCTAAGACACACTATTGCTCTCTAACGGCCGTCTTTCTTTCCCTCGAACATGATTTGCTTGTCAGCGGGTTTAGAGTTGCTGCATTTATCAAACCAGCTGAGATAATTAGAAACACTTTCATTGTTCGATTGGTCCTGTCTGGATAGATCTCAATGCGAGCCAGTGAAAAATGATGTACGCATGCTCGGCAGAATCCGTTCCTGATCTGCTTTCGTCCGCACAGGATCGATGTTTACAATTTATCGCCATGGTTTGGAAAATCTTTACAATAGCCGATGGATGTTTTGTCATTCGAAACGACGGGAACTGTATTCATTTCACTTTCATCATTATCATTATTGCTATTTTTATCATTGTATGTGCCCCTCAGTTGTCAGGGGAACAAAGTGACAGCAAGTCTCTACAAGTCTCGAGATCCCCTCCCCACCCCCTCTCAAAGTCCACTGCAGTGATTTGGATCACAGTTGTACATTAGTTTCCTGGTGGTTAATGGTTGAAGCTGAGTTACAATAACCCTCTCCCGGTCTCCAGTCAGCTTCTCATAACATCCTCTCTCACCTCCAGCTCTGTGAAAGATTACGTCTCCTCAATGCCTTCTTACTGGCCTTTGGGACCTCGCTAAGACCATATTTCTAGTTATCTCCTTAGTATTCGTGCAGTCGCCAGTGGTGATGTGGTTTGTATAGTCTCAGACCTTATTACCAGAGTCTCTAATTTCATATTCAGTGTCTTTGCTATCACTGGAACTACCCTGACTTTTTTCAGTTATTTTGCCAGGTATTGGTATTCCCAAGCTTTTTATTATTTTTTCGTATTTACTCTGTGATCTATAAGCTCAGCCAAGTCAATTATTTTACAGATTTTCCGGGCCTGGTCTTCTTGCTTGGATGTAATTTCCAGTGTTGATGTTGAATTTCCAGAGTAATTTGTGGCTGTATTTTTCAGGATTGTGTCCGGTTTGTGCATATTCCATTTGTTTGAATGCCCAAATCCAATTCGTTTGCTCAGTTCCTCTTCACCCTGATGCCACCCTGTCATGTCTGTTTTTGTACTGTTTTGGATACATTCATTTATGCTAACTAGTCCACAAACGCCTCCTACCTCTTTACATTCAGTATACATTTGTCGTATCTGGGGTGGAATGCTTTGTACATTGATATATGCCTTTTTCCTTCGAAAAGCCATTAATTGAAATTCTTCCTTCACTCGGTCAAGAAATGGTCCCGTGTATATTACTAGCAATTCTGCTGATGTGTTCATTCTTCTTCATGAATTCCTGCGATTCAGATCGGTTTTTAATATTTTCTTATCCCGTGTGGTCAATGCTTAGATTCTAGAGTCTTGTAATTTGATTCAATTTTCGGCCTTGAGTCTCCTTTTGCGTTCACCATTAGTGTCCGTTCTCTTGATCAGGAATCCATCCCAATGTTGTCAATGTATTCTTTGACCTTGTTGACCAACGTTTCATGCTCCTTCCTATTCTTTTCAGAGAGTTTCATGCCAACAATGTATATAGAGAGATCGACTTTGCCCCTTGCTTTATACAATTTGTATCAATCGTTATTATTTTTTTTTCAATTGTTGAGCAGTACCATAGTTTGGACAAATGGTAGTGGAGACAGTGGGTCCCTCTTGAAACGTTCCCCTTTGATACTTACCGCTGCTAAATGTCCTCCTGCATTTGTCATGTCTACCCTCCAGTCTTTCATGGAATTGAAAATGAATCCAACCACTGATTTGCTGAGCTCGAATATCTTGAGGCATTCATGTTTGCAGCAATGTGGGATCATGTCGTATGCTTTATTATTGCTGACTGTTCGAAATTGCAACAATTCCCTCCTATTCTCACTTCTTTTTGGATCATCTTTGTAATGTAGAGCAAGTCATACATCTTCTTGGTTCTTCTCCTGCATCTATTCGTCTTGCAAAAGTCCCCTCATTTCCATGAATATATATTCTCTCTGTTATCTGTCAATATCAGTGGTAGGCACGTCATTGGTCTACTATTGCTTGCCTGGTTTCTTTCTTCAGTTTTCTTTTAGATGAGGGTCACAGTGCATTTGGCACTCCAATCTTGGACCTCATCTCCATCATTGCAACTTTAGAGTTGGTAGATGAGTCTCTACTGTGATGTGATAAAGTTTGTGGATCGAAAACCATGGATCCCATCAGTTCTCGATGCATTGGAGTTGGGTTTTGAAATGGTTTCATTCAATGTTATGACGTTCAGCGTCAATTATGTCTTTCAGTTTTTTCTTCATGATATTTACCTATTCCGTAGCTTTGTTCTGTCTTCTAGGGTGTCCCCACGTGTTTTCCCAGAAGTTCATATAATCTGGATTCCAGTTCACAGTCTTTTTTTCTCTTTTCGGAACTTGGTAGAATATCCAATCGTTGTTTTAGGACGAAGTATTCTATGAGCCTTGTATAATTCTCTGTCTATACCTCTTCACACTAAGGCTTTTTGGGATAGCCTTCCTTGGTTTATCCCTTTTAATAGACACACTTTTTTTCATATTGCATTTGCCCCATTATCTTGTAAGTGGTCACTACATGTGTGATGCATGTTTTAAAGTCCTTTGTCTCTGTGAAGTTGGAAAGTGTTTGTTTTTTTCTAACAATATTCCCCATAGCTATTTGCTACTATTTTTTGAAGTTCATCCTAGTTTTGTAAAGACTTTTTTTTTACCATTGTACGAGCTTAGATCAGGTTGCTTTGCTCCATTATGTCATTACTTTCGATATGCAGTAAGGGGAAGTTGACATGTTAATCTGACTCGTTTATTTTTCTTTTTCAGTCCTTATCCTAAGAGATTGCAGTGTTTTCTTCTCCCCTTGCATCATTTCTTTTAGAGTTTGTAGCTGGGAGTTCTCTTCTTCTGTTTTGGCGTCGATGTTTCCTTCTTGCACAAGGCTTCAAGTATATATTTTTTTCATTTGTTTCTCTTTTGTTGTTTATTATGTTTTTTGTGTTGGTTTTTTTCTTTTTTTGTGTGTGGATTTTCTGTAGTTCTCACTCCGATAGCCATTTTTTTTCTTGGTTTGTTTCATCCGATCAGCCAGGCACTGATCTTATGCTCTTATACAAGATTTTTTTACCCACAACATTCTGAACATGCATTCTCTTTTACTTTTGAATTAGTTATTTCATTTTCTCCATCATATACCCGTCAATGAGGTATTTCAAGTATGTACCCGCACTAAGGAGCCCCGAGTTTTGTTCTGTTTTTTTTTTTTTTTAGGAAATTACTTTCAATGATGTATCCTAAATTCAAGTATTTTTTCGAGGCAGAACAATTTTCAGGAATAGAGTTTTTGGGATGTCGATGACATAATATTTATCGGTGTTTCACAACAGGCGATTCCATATTTTCACAAAATATTAATTGTTTTATTTGCTGTCTTACTCTATTTCTTATGCTGAAATCCATTATAATTGCTGGGTCATTACTGAATCAGACCAGACAACCACACAAATATTCATTCATTTTAACATATTGGTTTCCATGTAAGGTTTTAATGTGGATAGATCATTATTTTAATTATCATACTTCTTCTTCCCAATCTATTGCAGAGTTGTCACAAACATCTTAACGTAAAAAAAAGTTTAAGTGATGTACACTATTTTCCAGTCTCATTTCGTGTGTAGTATTTTCTTTATGGGCTGCTGTTTTCCTCTTGTGTCAAACTTCCCATCTGAAATATATATATATATATATATATATATATATATATATATATATATATATATATATATATATATATATATTATCTAAGTCAGGTTTCTTCCCACCCTTTTTTTGTATCTGGAGCAACGGTCAAAATTATATCACAGTTATTTTGATCAATTTTTGCATTTGAAAACAATAGATGAATCGTACCAGTTAGCTAGATTTAGCTCCAAAATAGCTAAATTGGTTAATATTTTCCAGCATGCGAGTCAATCTGTCAGTAACAGTCATTGGCATTAGAGTTGTTTATGGATCTAATAATAAATGCAACGTTAGAATTCTCATGAATACATCATTCAAATCTGGTTAAGATATGTTCTGCATGAGTAATACACCAAATGCATGACATAGTGACCGACCAAAGACAGAAGAAGATCTTTTGTCTCTCTGTTTGCAGGGCTGGAAGGGCAATTGTATTTTTCTGTATATTTGGGGATAGCAATCCTTTATACATAGTAGAATTATGTACTCCCAAGAACCTCTTCTTTTACCCAAATCAAATCAAACTCATCCAACAGTTCTAATCCCTTATCAAATTAAAGGGAAAACCTCGAACTGGCCGGCACGACTTTGAATTCCCTAAGTCCCTGATCAAAAGTGAAGATGTGAGAACCGATTCAAAAAGCGATTATCACCATCAAAATGGGAGAACATGTCATGCTTCTGAGATCTGGGGTTACTGGGAGATAAAAACCAATTGGCAGTGGAAAAGAGCAAAATTCACTAAAAGCCTCTCTTTGTGTCTGTATTAGACAGCTTGCCACGAATACCATACAACATAACTTTTCTGTGCAGAATGATTTTACACCGGGGAATGATCTTAGTAAATAAGATTTTTTTTTTAAAATTTGGGATGGCTAGCCTTCGGCAGAGCAAGCTCAACTTTCAAAAACCAGATGATCCCATAATTCTAAGAAGAAAAGTTTACAACCAATGCATCTCCCGATACGTGGAACCTAATCAAGAGACAGACCAACAAACTGAGAAGTATGCAACATGGGCATGAGAAAATCATGCTCAACCTTACATGGAGAGATCACAAGACAATACAGAATTAAAGGAAGAAAATGTGTGTCTGTGACATAAATACTATCAAAAAATCAAGAGGCAATGGGCAGGCCGCGTTGCAAGAATGAAGGACAACCGATGGACAGCACGACTCACAACGTTAATCTCCAGAGATCACATGAGAAACAGAGGCCAACAGAACACAAGATGGAGAGATGAACTGGAAAGTTGCAGGAAATACTGGCTCTGCAACACCCATGATAGAAAGTTGTGGTAAATCCTGGGGAAGGTCTATGTCCAACAACGGACGTTAAAAGACTGATGATGTATTTGGGAGTTCTATTTGAAATGTAAATACATGCTAAAAAGATGCTTTTTTATGTCTGCTTGTTCGGTTGATCGACCTGCATACAGCTGAAAACAAGCAGTTGGTAAGAATCGTAACTTTTATAGAGGAGAGCAGAGAGCAAGTTAAGTGACTTGTGTATTGGTAATTGATTCGGTGATATTTTTCTTCGAGCATAGATGGGGAAGAAGGTACAAGTAATTGTTTAGTGGTATGTACGTACATTTTTCCTTGAATGACGTGAAAATAAAGCTGTAAGTATCCTTTTTGGAAAACAAATTACCAAAGAATGGAAATTAGATAATGTTTAGTCATTAGAATCGCCATTAAAATTGTCATCATAAGTTTTCTCAGTTTTCAGAGGCCGGCCAAATTGATGGTTACGTTTGTATCTTGCATACAGGCAACTACAAAGGAAGTTAGATTGAAACATTCATTCCCTATTAAGTCCAGAAAAGAAGTTATTTTCTATCAATGTTCCTTATGGATATCGGATATTTAACTTGCAATATGTCTGTGCTGTATTGATCCCTTAGTCTGTGTCCGGTTGTATTTAAGTTGTTTTTCTTCTAATCAGCTTTTTCTTCACAAAACATAAAGAGAGTTACTTATTCATTGATTAATCCTTTTTCTCAATGGTCCGGTTGTTAATCAAGAAAGCAGCGTTCCAAAAGATGTTCTCTGGCGCGATAGTTTCCTTTGAGTGACTAAGCGGACCTGTTTTATCGGGGTTCTTTTTACTGCTGGTGGGGGGAATACCCTCCCCCCTGTTATGGTGGACAACACGTTATTGCAGAAATGATCACAATTTGACAAGATCAACTCTGAAAGATTTTATATATATATATATATATATATATATATATATATATATATATTAAAGCAAGAATTATTAATCGGAAAAAAGCATAGAATCCTGAGGTCCTAGAATTAATGGATTCTTCTAATTTGTTCTGTGCTGCTGTCTGCAGTCTTTCCTTCGTAGGAAGTTGTTGGAATACGTTAAGAGGTGGTATCAGTCGGGTAGAAATCTGATGAGCAAGTTGGTCGAAGTTGAGCTTCATAGCGTAGTTCCTTCAATTTCTGCTTGGTCATTTGTACAACACGCAAGTTTGTATTTTTTTAATTCAGGGTAATTCGTGAAACATGTTGAACCTTACAGCCTTTCTTATTTGATGAAAATTTCGAACACCAGTTGAATGGTCGATAATTACTTTCTCTACAACCTGCCATAACTAGGTGTGAGTTGGCTCCCGTAATGACCCTTAATTGGATCACAGAAGTGCTTCCATATCTTGAAGGCTCTCGTCTCTGTAACGAACTTTTCAGAATAAATGTTAAGCAGTATGTTTGTTGACCATCCTGGGGCCAAATACTTGGTTAATATTGCTAAACCTGAAATTATTCCCATCTTTAATTCGGTATCCTCAAATAGACAGTAATAAACAGTGATTTAAAAAATGAGTCTGGCTAGAAGATTAACAAAACAGAATTAATATCCCCATGCATTGATACTCCATAACTACTCGTCCTATTTTAATTCATTCACTGGGATTTTCTGTGAATTTGATTTACAAATTTTGGCAAAACAAGTCTACCTTGACAGGCTTTTGGAGTGGGAGTGGGTTCGTCATCATTTCTGGCAAACGTCATTGTGTCAGTTATTCATGCATGATGACATTTTTTTCAAGTCTTGTCATTGTCATACGAAAATGTGGTCAAAAATCAGAAGAAAAGAAGACAAATTCACTCAGCCAAATAGTTAATCCACCACTAGCCCCAAAAGTAAGGAAGACAGGAAAAGTCAACCAATCTTAATGCTTGATCTGCCACCGACCGCAAAAACAAGGGAAAAAACCTTCTCAGCCAAATGACTAATCTATTGCTGTCTTTGGAAGGAGAGAAACGGATCTAAAAGTGTTGCTCTTGGCTGGAACGATGCCAATATCTACAGTTCACAAGCCAAACGTCTTTCAACACTGTCTAACGGAAATGTTGATGAAAATTGTAACTTATTTTTGGCTATAGATGACATCATATTATTCAGATGAATTGGTTATTAACAGTTTCAAGACATCTTCTGTAACATAGAAGGTTTCGCCAAAAGTTTTTAAAGAATTATCTTCAAATATTCATGTGCTCTATTATCATTAATTTTTGCAATTAGTTACGTTCATCTTAATTCTGAGGCGCCAGTACTGACGTTTGCCTGCTGAGATGGCAGGAGAGCGTGTGGCAAATGAGATCAAAACCGAGTTCGCATGTGCATTGTGTTAGCCAATGAGAGAATACTAAGGCTGCTCATTGTTAAACGCATTAGAAACCTTGGCCCAGCTGTGGGGAAGCAATTTGCCCCGAGGTGGTGCTGTCCCATGCACTAAGAGGGACGGATCAAGCTGCCCTGACGTTTTCGTTGCTTCAGTAACAACTGTTGCGTCGGCTGGAGCTATTTTTCACGGGACTTTCCCTTTTCCCCACACCAAACTTGATCATGTGCTGCATTCCGCTCCAGTCGAAGTGCAAATAAATAGGTGCTACTCATCACAAATAAACAGTAAAGATGAAGGTAAAAAGTATCAAAAAAAAGGTAGTGATGATTGCTAATATTTTATCCACAGAAATGAATAAAGAAAATATTTTTTTAAAACGAAAAGCTCGTTGCTGTAGCTGTGATGATTAGGGGAAACCTTTTTGGGAACTGAACTGAACGTAATATTCTTTTGATTCACTCTGAAACTGGGACATGTTTACCTTTAATCTAATTGTATTCTGAAAAAGTGAACCCCTGGAAAAAAATGAGGTTTAGATCTTTTCGATACCTTTTAAAATCAAACAGAAGCATGAATAACAGTGGATATAAGAAACAGAGAAATAAATGAGGGTGAGGATTTATATAAATGAATAAGAAGAAATAACCCCGGATTTTTCTGTTCATAGAATGATTAGTGAAAGTTGATTGTCACAAACGTTGATCATTTTAATGAAAACAAAGCAAACTGTCGGCATCCTGAAGAAAAGCTTAACATCACTTCACTTCGCTATGTATTTTATTCTGTCATGTCATCATCACATCTCTTTTTTTGTTTATCTTCTGAATATAATGGATGCTGAATTCGGAAAAGTCCCAAATTCGAAAGGTTGATGAATTATGATGATAGAGTTAACTACACAAAAAAGAATTGAAGTTGGAAATAACAGATAAAATTTGAAAAACGTAATTATTTAACCTAGAAAGGAATAATACATTACTCGACTCCAAGCAAAGATCTGTTACTGGCTCTCTCGTAGCATAGCAGGATGTTTATAATGAGAAATAGCAGACGCATCTTTGGTTAACATTAGCGTTTGTTAAAATGTCTTGAATAAATAATGGTTAGCTTCAAATTGATTCAGTGTAACGGGAAAGTGACCGACTGATATATGTCATCGGTAACGAAATATACTCAGTGTGTATGTATGTTTTGAGGTTTTGGGAACGGCCTACTGATAATTTCTCAAATATATATTTCAATATCATGCAGCTTATATGTTTGATAGGAAAGTTCGTTGTGATTCAAAGGATCGAAACGAACGGAAATAGCAGGGACAAGAAGCAACATGATATCTGGGAATAACTTAGTTGGGAATGAAACAAAATGTGCGAACAAGACGGGAATAGAAGGAAATGCATACCCTTTTATAAGCTGTCCTCCTTTGTTCACTCAGCAAAGGTCCCTGATGATAACATCTTAGGTAATGATTGGCTTATATGTGTGTGCGTACATGTGTGTGTGTGTGTGTGTGTGTGTGTGTGTGTGTGTGTGTGTGTGTGCCATTTCACTCATTCCCCCAAATACATGTTCGATCTTGCCACTATTCTATCATTGTAAAGTGGCAACCAATCTTCCCATTATCTAACACATATATTTCAAGGATATTGAAGAATCACTCTGCTGAAATGATCGCTGAGGTGAGTTTTTTTTCTGGATTATTAAGATTTCTACTAATCTTCTACAATTGCATATATTAAACTCATCATAGCCAGAATGAGTCTTGGGAAAATATGCACAGGAGTAGTTATAAACGGACAGACAGACAGACAGACGGACAGATAGATCTAAATAGTCACTCAATAGGAACTGTTACTTGTCCAACGTCTTTTGACAGCAGGCAGTGTTGGGGTAATCCACATACAACATCTAACATTGAAAGAGTGGGGATCATCAAATACATTACTTTCCTCACTTTTTGTTGAGTAGAAATTACTATGAATTCTGAATTGAAAACATTGATAACAATAGGAACGAACTAATTCAGCATTAACTTAAATGCAAATTGATCCTCCCCGGACTATTGAGACCATATTTAGGGGATGATTTGAAAGAGAAAAATTTCGAGACATAATAAAAGATTTGTTTCAAATCCTAGCTCTCTAACCCCATTTGAGCAGCTTGTATGCGTGATACAAACATATCCAGCGGGACTGACATAGAAACTGAAGGAATCTGTTTTTAATTCAGGTTTAAGACTTTTACTTGATTGATAGGTATGAAAGCATAACGATATTGATAAGATACATTTTTTTATTAACAAAGATGAATTAGGTTTTTTTACCAAAATATTCTTAACTCACCCACGAATTTTTTTACCTATTATCACTGTCCTCATTTTCCTTACCCTCATATTTTATGTTGGCGTCCGTTTTCCGAATGTTTATTAACCTTTCTCCTCGGTCACAACGAGAAGCATAATATATAAATGCAGGTGGAAACAAGCAAATCTTATGATTCTTTTTTTTCTCTGTTTGGAATATGAAGAAGCACGGTGTGATAACAATGATTCCAGGTTAAACGAATGGCCATTCCCTTTGGGTTTAAAACTGTTCTCAGTTATGGAATCGTTAAATATACAGGAACTCCTCGATTGACGTTATGGATAAGTCTATGAAAACCAAGATTTCAATTGAAACAACGTCAGAAATCGATATAATAACAAACATGGAACCTAAGCTGGCCATTTGTACAGTTGACAGAAGTCAAAATATGTCTAGTCATAAAAATGAACATTGTCTAAACTTATTATTTTCCTCCACCGTCTGTCTAGCTTGCTACTTACATTCGTTCATTCACTCCACGCCCCCACCTGTAGACAATGAATAATAGGCGTTTCCATGGCAATAACTCGTAGTGAAATTTAATTTATTATAGAGCACGAATTTTACAAAAAAATTATGCCAAGTCTGAAGACCCACTTAATTTCAAATTCCAGTTGTAATATTTGATAGTATCATAATTTTTCTCAACAAAGTAATAGCAGAACTAAATTGAATAAAATGACGTTCATTGTGCTGTTCCTAAATTCAAAATGGTAGAATATGTCATGAAATGTAAATTGAGATCAAATGGGAACTGAATAGCAAAAATGACTGCAGTTAAGAGGATATTAGGTCAATAAAAAAAATCAGATATTCGTTCAAGAACATTCCCTATAACCAATGCTCGTTTATCGTTCAGGATGAAATTATAATTATACAATTATATTGAATTGTCTCTGATTCAGATAGCTTTATGGATCTCATTTTGCTTACAGCTTCAGCAACAGTGATATGTCGATGATTTTGTGATATGAGTTCTTCATTTCTTTCCGTCGATGATGATGCAGTGGCAGTCTTCACCAATTTGATAGAATTTCTCAATTGAAAGGTTAAAATGACTGAAAAA
This sequence comes from Thysanoteuthis rhombus, assembly GCA_963457665.1. Taxonomy (NCBI): domain Eukaryota; kingdom Metazoa; phylum Mollusca; class Cephalopoda; order Oegopsida; family Thysanoteuthidae; genus Thysanoteuthis; species Thysanoteuthis major. The sequence goes on from OY735199.1 coordinate 80,553,921, forward strand.
TAAACATAGCCTCAACAATATGCCTACCATGCAAACCAACGCCAATCGAATACAAAGAAGATACACTTTTCAAACCGGAAACTGTAGATGGACGGCGCAGTGCTATTAAAAACATGCACGGGAAATACCTTTGGATGAGGAAATTATGTCAATCATAAATATTCTTGTAATATGTGATATTGTAAATATTGATCACTACCCTAAAAAGATCAAATAGTTTGTTGCTACAATTTGCGATCTTCAATCTTATCCTAATGGGTTTATAAAAATGAATCTTGATCAATTTCATACACCCTTTTTAACAGAACCTCAGAATTTTTTTTTTAGCGGAAACCATTTAGAGGAACACTGCGTAATATATATTTTCTCAGTGCTACATAATGACAACTTTGCACCAGAAAAAAAAGTGTTTACAATCTGAAATCTCACAGAACTGAACCAAAAATGTCTATATTAAAAAAAGTAACTATATTTGGTCGAGTATCTCTGAATACCAGACGTTAGATACAGAGCAAAAGCTAGTGTGCAGCTGCCTTCAATGGATAGGCTATATCTTCGGAATTGACAATTATAGACCAGTTTAAGCCTTGCTGTACGGCGTATTGGCTAATGAAACTCGACCAGTTCGATATCCCAAACTACGCAATAAAGACACATAAAAATATATGTTTTGAAATGTGGTCGTGACCGAGATCGGTAGACAAGAAAATAGTAGATGCTTGTTTATAATGGGGGCAATCTATTCATCAGTCATGTGAAAAAAAAGTCAATAGGAAAAGAATTGATGGATATTTGAGGAAAGAAAGATTAAGAAGAAAAGGAAAAGAAGCGCAACAATTATAATCTCATATCATTGTATGTGTTTGCTGCCAAGTTGTTGATCATGTCGTATACGCTTAGGCTTTGAAGCATTTATATACACACACACTCACACACACACACGCACACACACACACATACATATATATATATATATATATGTATATGTATATATATATATATATATATATATATATGTATATGTATATATATATATATATATATGTATATGTATATATATATATATATATATATATATATATATATATGTATATGTATATATATATATATATATATATATATATATATATATATATATATATATGTATATGTATATATATATATATATATATATATATATATATATATATATATATATATATATATATATATATATTGTCTAGAGGACTTAACAGCTTCAAACACTAAACATACAAAAACATCTTTTTTCCGTAATTCATGTCAATTTATTAATAATTTAGTTCATGCAATTTTTCCCCAGTGTCTTTGAGATTCTACACTGAAATGGTACGATGTGTGATTTACTTGGTTGAGTCATCAAAACTTTACCAAGTAACTCTTCTGGGGATTCAAAAAGGAAAGCAATTATGTTGACATAGCCAAGCAGTGTTGAAAAACACCAAGTCTTCTTAAACCATGATTCCATTATCAATAGCTTTGTTTATCTATAAATACCACACTACATGTTGGTAATTATTTTATAGATGATACATAAATTTTCGACTCGTATTAAAAGATCACATATAATATTATGCATCTATGTGTGAATAAAACACGTCATGATTTTACAAAGTATTGCATTGTTCAAAAAGACACTATGTATATCAGAATATCAATACATTACTTGTCTTGTAAGTCACTGTAGAATCGTTAATAGGGTAACTAATTGAATTTTTGGTTTTTGCTGGGTAGTAATTGCTAAAAAGTCTAATTTCAAAACAATACGTTAATGGTATTCAACCCTAAGTAAAGGATCAATCTAGCATTAAACTACATGACAAATTGACCCCCCCCCGAAAATTTTTTTTACTGAAAACATAGTAATGAGTTAATATTATGATTCTGACCAACCCACTCTCCTTTGGTACGGCCTGTATATGCTTCACATTCATAGTCAGCCAGCAAGACCAAATTAAAACTTGAAGAAACATTTTCGGGCAGTTATGGTTGACTGGCAGTCAAATATCCCCTTACATACAAAGGGGAGTGTGTGGATTTTTCTATTTTGTTGGCTGCGTGCTTGTGACTGTGGAAAGTGTTTGTAATTTTCTTTGGTTTCGTTGTATACCCTGACTTATCGTATTCCTTATTCTGTAATTATCACAAATATTCTGTAAATTACATGGTCTGTTTGGACATGATTTTATTGGAAATGAAGATCCTTTGGTCAGGTGCAAGATGAGCATGTCCTGAAAAACAAGCCGGGTCCTCGATGTGCTGCTTTCTTTTTTGTTTGTTTTTTTTGAAGATTAAAAGAGGACAGTTTGCCGATTTTATTTTCAAGTTTACTTTAGGAATTGGGAAAAGAATCATTACGAAATTCATGAGAATATAAAGCTGTTAAAATATAACTAGAAAGTACGGAATATGTTACTGAGAATAAATAAATTTGATGTTACCGCCTCAAAATGTCTTTTATTTTTTAAATTCATTTATTATTCATATTACTCATTTTGTTGACAAAAGATGAATAGAAATATTTCTCAATGCACTAAATGCATGAGAATAGCAGTTTCTAATACTTAGATTCAATCAAAAACATCTGAACATATGATGGAAAAAATAGACAGCATTGAGTCAGAGACGTAACCATCATTTTGGTCAGTGTCCACAGTCGATACTAGTGATGCTAGAGCATATATAGATAATTTGTTATTTCTTTCTTGATAATTGACAAGAACGGGTTATTGGAATTCGATACAAATACATCGGTATCATTTTTGTTTTGTTTTTATTTCTTATCCAGAAATCCCATAACTGTGGGGGAGAGGGATGAGACCGTAAACCATATAAAAAGTGAATGTTGTCAACAACTCCAGTAAAAAGTATAAAAACAGATATTGCAAAGAATTAACAGGGTATCAAAACTGGACACTGATCAATGGAAGCCATAAATTGGTCTTGTACTTTAACATCTAGACTGACCATCTCATCCAAGCATGAAGGCTAGACCTAGTAATTGTGGACAATGGGAGGAGAACCTGTGAAACGAAAGATGTGACGTTGCCCAAAGATTACCAGAAAATGATGAAGAACATGGAAGTCATGATAGTACCAGTAACAGTTGGTGCACTCACGACTGCACAAAGACACTGAAAATAAATTGGGGAACTGGTCTGGGGAAGGACGATTCAGACAACAGCACTACTGGGGACTGCACGAATACTAAGAAGAGTAGTGGAAATATGAGACTTACGACCCCAAGCTAACAGCAATCGCACGTGAGTGATTGCAGAGGGGGGAGAGAGACCCTCATCCAAAAAGGTACTGAAAGTTGAAATCAGGTAAGCAACTATAGACCAATCACGTGCTGATCACCGATGTGGAAAATTATGACCAGACAAATAGCGGTGACAATATATATTTTCATAAAAAAGGAAATGATTCTTACCAGGGAAATGATTCAGGATATTCAAGATTTGCTAATCAGCGGTGAGACTCAGAGCCTATTAAAACTGATAAGTAGACGACAGCTGCCAGAAAGAAAAAACTTATCAGCATAAAAAGAGGAAAATTTTGAGGTGGATTCTCTATCCCCAGAGCTATTTGTACTAATTATGATACCAGTGAGCAGAATTTCAAAAGCCAGGGAAAGGTTACCAATTTGCGACATCAAGGAAATTGGTGCAATAATACTGTTTTCAAAGAACATGAATAACCTCAAAATGCTTTTGACCAAGATGAAAAAATACAACAATGACATTGGAATGGGATACAGTATATAAACCTACATGTCAAGGGTAATACACGGGGAAAGGATTGTAACTCCAAGAGGAATCGACTTACCGGACAACAACTAATTTAAAGTATTAAACACACAGGATCGCTAGGAGTGCCTGCGGAGTCTCGAATGTAAATTGATTTAACAGGAGTAAATGAGAGAGAAAATTTTAAAATGATACATTAGGAGAATGAGAGCAATATTAGATAATAAGATAGAGAGCAAAAAGTTGATTTAAATGAATAAGCGCATGGGCAGTATTGGTAGTGCAATACTCACAAACAATTCATGGATGGACAAAGAATGAACTCCAATCTGTGAACCAGCAAACTACGGAACGTAAGGCAATGCATGTATCTACATCCCAGAAATCACTTTGATAAACTGTGTGTGATGGTGTAGATTAGCTGTTCGTGCAGAAGACTTCTCAGTATACAAGAGAGTGTCCAAATGACAAAAATGAGATTAAAAAGAAATATGTAGGCAGACATGGACGATATTATGGAAAGTGTATGAAGCAGCACAAAAAACAACCAAAACAGAGCTAATATGGGTTTTAAAAAGACAACAAAGAAGAAAAAATTGGAAGAGAAAAAAAACTACACTGGGAAAACAAAAGATAGAAACGGGAAAACGAACATGGACGTCGCTACGCAATGGTACCATGGATGAATAAACATGATCGCCCATCATATCAGACCAAAAAGGATGCAAAAAGACAAAGTACATCATGGCAAATATCGATAGAATCGAGAAAAAAAGCAACAAATGCTATGTGGGGAAATAGGAGTGACTTTGAACCATGCATCCATTGTAGAAAACTAGCCCAGAAGGAGTACAAAATAAGTTACGGTAGGATAGCAACTGTGACATAATGGGAATTATAGATATGGCTGAGGTTCGAACACGTAGACAAATGGGATCTGCAAAACCTGGAGACTGTCCTGAAAAATAGAACCAACGAATTACTATGAGACTCCAACATTCAAACTACCCACCCAATCCGTGCGAAAAGATCGGACCTGGTACTCAGGGACGAGGGAAAAAGAAGCTGCAAGGTAATAGAATAGGCTGCAGATCACTCAGTGGATGAGAGAGTGAAAAGCTTGGAAGATACCAGGGCATTACAAAGGAATTGAATTATGCGTTGAACATGAATGCCAGGGTAGTACCAGTAATGGTAGGTGCAAAGACACTCGAAACGTAATTAGAGGAAGGATTGAGACGATGCAGACGACAGCTAAGTATGGAATTTACGACTTCCAGTCGGTAGCAATGGACTAAAAGCTTGGGTGAAAAAGACAATATCGAGCTGGCACCGATTGTAACGCTGTTGTGGTATGCAAGAACGATGGGAGGGGTGCTGGAGACTAACAGTCGCAGCCTTCAGCGACAGCCACCAGGCGATTGGTGTGAATATGAAGACTACTACTACTACTACTACTACTACTACTACTACTACTACTACTACTACTACTACTACTACTATTAATAATAATAATAATAATAATAATAATAATAATAACAATAATGATAATAATAATAATAATGATAATAATAATGATGATAATAATAATAATAATGATAATATTGATAATAATGATAATAATATTGTTATTAATAATGATGATAATAATGATGATGATGATGATAATAGTAATAATAATGACAACAATCATTTGCATTTGTGGAGAGAAACAATTGTTATTTTCGTAATTTCCTTTGATCTAAATTAACAAAAGCAATTTTATCCTTCACAAAATTTAATTTTTAAACATATTTTCAACTACTTCAAACAACACAATATGAGCGGTAGCAGAGATGAATAGAAAAATAAAGGAAAGAGAAGTCTATATGCACACCATTAATTTGAATGAACAATATCATACGATTTGTGGGGGGGAATCAACTTCTAATATTTATCGGAGATTGGATAAATTTTAAATAAGTCACGACTGTATAGACGTGTATATATAGGAGCGGAGGAGGTGAGAAAATGAAAGAGAGAGAGAGAGAGAGAGAGAGAGAGAGAGAGTGAAAGGCAGAGGGACAGGACATATGCAGCGTTGCAATATTTAACTATCTAGTCTAGATAACAAGTTCAATCAACACTATCCTTGCCTACAACGTATTCAAACACCTGCACACATACATTCACACACACACGCAGATATATATATATATATATATATATATATATATATATATATATATATATATATATGTGTGTGTGTGTGTGTGTGTGTGTGTATGTGACATTTTGAACACTGATTTCTATATTCGAATATATGTGTTTATGATTGTGTATTCATACATTATATATATATATATATATATATATATATATATATATATATATATATATATAAATATAAATATATATATACATATATATATATATATATATATATATAGATATATATTTATATATATCTATATATATCTATATATATACACACATACACACACACACACTTTTGGGTGTGTATATGTGTGTATTCCTCTTCCCACATATACGTTGGTGTAAATTTGTGTATCCATATATGCTCGTTTGCGTGTGCTTGTGCGTGTGTGTATGTGTTTGTACTCGCATGTATATATTTTTTCATTAAAAATAACAGACAATTTCTAATTTCTCACCAATGTTTTTGTACAATTGAACGGCTCTTTGTGTCATTTTACGTAGACTCTTCCCAAAGGATAAAATTGTTTTCAGCAGTATCTCTTGGCATCCCTAGTATCTGGGTGGAATTGTACTGTTCAGTTCCATGGTGTATTTTTTTTATGTTGGATTTTAAGATTGCAAAATGTTGAAAAATTTCATAATAGAGTCAAAAGTCCATCACTTAACAATACACAGTTGATACAAAGTACCGCTACATCGGATGTATTTAGTGATTAGTTATTTGATCGGTTATTAAATATTTAATCAGTTAATCGATTGTTTACTTGAATACGGTTGATAATTGAAAAACTCCACTGAACGAAAAGAAGAAATCCTCACACACTAAATGACATAACTGGAACACTATTGGCAAGCGACAAGAACAAACAGCCGACCGCAAATGCCTGTCTCATAATTCAAGTTCTCTTCTAACTATCTGCTCAGTAAAGTCAATTAGTAATTTATTATTTGTATGCGTATAACATGTGCACTACTATATATTTATACATGTTTTTAGGTGTTTGTGAGCGCCCGTGTAAGATGATGCAAAATGTTCGTTTCGTAAAATCAATTTCTTATTTTCCATATTAACTTCATTGAACAAAATATTTATTGTTTCGTTCTGCTGTCCTTTGATATTAGGCAAGCAACTACTTAATTCACCCCTGTCGGAATTCTGCTGCTTTCTCACAAAAAAAAACTCACCAAAAATGCCCTAGGCGATCTTTTAAAAAATGGATCTTTTTTTCATTGACAGAACTCTCTAATGAACAGAATAAATGCTTCCAAGAATTTTCAATATGTTTTAAATACAGCAAATGAGCTGCTACATCCCAACAAAACTCTAGCAAATTTTGCCTCCCTATCAAGCGACAAGCAGTGCAGCATAATCTTGACGGCACCTTGACTGAAACGTGAGATGTTATTTGTGAGACTTATCGATTCATTACTATGCTTAATACGGCGCTTTTTGGATTAAAGTGCAATGAAAGGAAAAAAAGAAGGAAAGATAACAACTACAAATGGACAAACCAGTGAACAGTAATACTTTGCGTAATGAACTATGGAGTGAAAGGATGCGCCAGTTAAAAGTTAAGACTTGTGATATACGTGTCCACTGTAAAGGCAAAAAGTAACAATGACGAAAAAGGAGAAAATACCGATGTTACAATTTAATGTATTGTTTATTCCTCCATTTCTCATAATTGGGATTCCACGGCTACTGAATGATGTCAGATAATTCTACACGATTGGTGCTAGTGCAGTGCCCCTTATACTCTTAGTTATTAAGGAGAAGGAAAGAAAGAGAAATGGTCGGCCGCAGAGGCTTGGGCTAGAAGCATAACCAGCTAGGCGTGCCAGAGCTAATGGGCATTGAACCATGTGCGTCCAGGGGTTTTATAGTGGTCGGAGGAGGAAGTAACGCTTTGGATATCTAGCTAAAAGAAATGTTTCGTACTTAATCCCTAACTAGAAGTGTGGGGGGTACTACGCTAGTTATACAGTGAAGGAAATTGACGGAGGGCGAGAATGTTGGTTTAGGTGCTAGAGATGTGGATGATCTTTCCTCTGACTTGACTGCTGACTCAAGGCGGAGTCTGTTGACCCCAGGCTGTGAACAGCCTTTTATAGGGTAGGCCCATTGATTAGGATGTAGATAACATACGTTGCGTGCTCAAGTTAATTGAGCCATGAAAATAAACAAATGTTGTTTCCGGCAACTAACACCACTTGAAGACAATTGTTTCACCCGAAATGATAAATGGGTTAGCAAAGCACTTATCATTCTCTGAAGTATCTATCTTCAATGATATATGTTTGGAATGCCGCAGATTGTTCTCCGATGACAAAGACCAATAGAAGTCTGCTGTCCCTGGGAACGTTCATCTGTCCATTAGGATGTGTCATCGTTACCTGACTCGAACCAACGCAGTGAACTACCGTATTTTCGTGCATTACTCCCATCAGTAAAATACATGAGCATAATCCCCGAAAACAAAATAATAATTAGTTAGTTTATTCCTATATATATATATATATATATATATATATATATATATATATATATATATATATATATATATATATATATTATATATATATATGTGTGTGTGTGTGTGTGTGTGTGTGTAGTGTGGTATATTTATTATTTTTTTTGCTGTATAAATACTCAATCTGTTCATTTCTATGCATTATCCATCTAGATATTCACTATTCTTTATCATATAGCTAGAAAGACTTTGATTCATTAAGATATAGGGGTATATAAAAACTAAAGGTCACTATGTCTATATAGGAGGGACGTTTGATTCTTTTTCAATTTTTTTAGGGGGGTGCATTTCAAAAGGTAAATATCTGCACTTCATCTGTAAATTGTCGAATTAAGTTGGAATATTCGACAATTCCTACATTTTTCAAAACTTGTTGATATGTCTCTTGTAGCAAAGCCCACATATTTTACTCAACTGACTTTCTTTTTATTTTGTTTGGCTCCAATAACTTTCCTGATCTTCTCCAATTGCTTTTCTGAGTTCAACAAAAGTTCACGACGTGATTATCTCTCACTGGCGGGAATTTATCACTAGAACAAAACGGAATTCGATCAGAGGTTGAAGAGGTGTATAAATCAGGAGTCACTATGTTAAAAGAGGAGTTAGGGAAGGTCGTTCGGTTCTCTTCGATTTTGATTTGCTTTTGTTTTGGATTTCTTTTCTGCAGTTTTTGAGGTGAATATCTGCAAAACATTGAAATAAGTTGACTTATACACTGAGTACAGAACTGAACATTCAAGTCAACCAAGAACTACAATTCGTACATTTTTTCCCGTATAAAAAAACTCGTCTGCCTGTACAGTCTTTTATATTTCACCACCCTTTTAACCTATATGTTCACTCTTGCACAGTTCATCTGAAACGGGACTTCCCTGTAACGATTCTGACAGGCTGCATTCATGGTGTATGGTATCTGACGTTGATGTTAGGTAACTGCAACGTTATAAGTGAGTATTTCTCTGAACAAAAATTGGCTGCACATCCTGGATGTTTTTGTAATGTTATGTTAACTTTGCAGCACATTTTGGAAAATAAAATGAAAACATTGTTTACACTAAACAATATGTATAGAATATATATGATTCCTCCAATTGATGAACATTAGTTTAGATTATACAGGTTCTTCTTACGTCTCTTTGAAATTTTGAATAAATTTTATCAGTGTAGAGAGGATTTTTCAAAGAAACGTTGATGTAACGTTAAAAAAAAACGTCATTGTAACGTTAAAAAACGTTAAGGTAACGTTAATAAACGCCGATGTAACGTTGCAGAAAAGTTGTAGTAACGTAAATTTCTTAGCTGGGAATAAGCCAGGAAACCATATCATTTTTGTTACCCCCATAAAATCAAGTACCTTCAGAAATATATAGTATAACTAGAGCATGCACATTAAAGAACTTATAATATTTCAACCATATCCTGAAAGTACATGATCATTAATAAGTTGTGATTTAGAAATGAAATACTTTCTTTGCACTATCCATCGACATCGTGTTTGTAAAATCTGAAAATTCGCCATTTTTTATCCACTCTGATTTCACCGTACAACCTTCCCCGTGAGAAGAGAAATTTTGATCTAATAAATATTCATTACTCTAACAGCAAACTTTTCAAAAGTTTATGCCAATGACCATATATTCAATTTACAAAAGATTTTCTCATATAGAGGGATTTTTCAGGCCGCCGGACACCAGGACCGACGTTGAGAAAGCTCATCTGCCTAAGAGGTGAATCTGGAGGCACTTGTCTTATGAGAGCCTCAGCGAAGATACTTTTCTCCCAAACCGATCCACGTTTTATAATCGATTTTTTAAGACAACCCATTATGACAAAAGCCTCCCAGAGTGTGTAATTCTATTCATCATACGTGATCAGCCACAGAGAGCTTCCGGGAGAGACGCAGACACGAACACTTGGGAAAGCTAAAAGTCAATGACCAGGAACGAACGAGATTTTCCTCGAGTTAATTTCACCCTGTCGCCTATTTGTCTGCAACAAAACTACGACATTTTGTGTAGCTGTCAGCACGGAAATACTTAGTGTCAAATGCTGACTGCGACTGAGCAAGTGTAAGAGCCACGAGTAGGGGAAATAGACCCAAGTCGAACAAAAGAATATAATGCCCGTTTGCTATATCGAACAAAGATGTCTAATCCGAGAGCGGCTCATCAATTAACTGCAGACGACGAGTTGGCGTTCGCTTGTTCGAAACGGGGAAAACTAAGATGAAAAATCGGGTTTGGTTCGTAATAAATTTCAAGGCGTCGATTTTGTCGAGTCGCCGTGTTTTATATATACTTAGCGTCGAGTTAATATAGATCTGCCATGTGAAAATTTCCTTAGTGATATTTTCGATTACAAAATCATACCTGACAAGGGAACAACGCCAGAGTTAATATAAAAGTTATTTCGACTTATGAGATAACAGGTCTGGTTGATAATTCCATAGAAACAGTCATTTGATCAACGTCTTTTGGCAGCATGCCGTGTTGGTTGTGATCTATGAAGAAATAGGGAAAAGTGGGGTGAGCAATGAATAACTTCTAGTTCTTATTCTTAGATGGGATGAACAGAAAAGTCCGAATAGAAAGAAATAAGTATGAATGCTACCGGGCATGAAATGAGGGACTAATTTTGCATAAAACTTCCAACGTAAACTAGACCGCTACTGAAAACTTTTTTTCAGAGGGATTTGGAAAAAAAAAATTCAGACGTTATAATCATTGAATTTTCAGCTTTTTAGCTCCATCGGTGCCACTTGTGTGTGATATATACTTTACTGGCTAACCATATCTGTTTGAAACTTTTTTAGCAGTAGAGTGACGGTTTTAGCGACGGTTTTGGTTGACAGTTTCCTATAGTATTTACTTTAAAATCAGGTATATTGATTTCATAGTCAATTTTTTTTGTATTCATTCGATATCATTCTTCCATAAATAAACTTCTACTTTTACATTACATGGAAAATGACGTAAAAGTTTGTTTTCATTTAAATTCAGGATCTGTTCCGATGAAAACTAATCTGAAGTAATCTTTAATCCCAATTGGTAAAATTCGATAGATGCCTTTATGATATGGGTATACTTACATGTATCATCAACAGTGTGTAAAGGACTAATAGTAAAAATCAAGTCTTTCTAGATGTTGTCAGCTGCATAATTATATGTACGCATTCATATCAGCCAATTATGTTAAGTTGAGAATACGGATTGTAAAGATATGAATATTACAATCAAAATCTTTTGTAATTAAATCAATTAAAACTAAAATCTCCAAATGCGATCTAAAGACAAAAGCTGAACAATCTTTCCAGACGACGAAATATAACCAAAACGGCGACAGTTTCTATTTTCCTTGGACATATATTTTTTTCAAACTAGGCTACAGTTAAGGTTTTTGATATCCTGAATATTTTAGTCCTTTGGATTGATACATGCTTCAGTGCATCACTTTCAGTTTTGAAGTACTAAGATATCGCAAAAGCAACGATATATCCGGACGTGCTCTTCGTTTTAACAATGATTGGAAAACACTAATGCAATGATTCAGATGATTGAATTACTTGTTGTCTGTTTCGCGTACATGAAGTTCCAGCTGATCCATAATAAGGCCTTTCCAAGTGTTGTATCCAAATGTGATGGGGGGTTTAGATATTACTGCTTATAATAACGTGTGACATCAAGACTATAGACAGGGGACGCGGTTGAAAATTGAAAAAAAACAGAGTACATCGACGTGCCCGCCAAGCGTATAAGTAGGACGATTGCAGAGTTCAGCCTGAAGTATGTCCGGCTACTCAACGAGGAA
>OY735199.1:80568724-80623724 GCA_963457665.1 Thysanoteuthis rhombus
AATTCAAAATCCAACCAGGTTCTTTTTTCCTTTTCAAGCTCATATGCTTTCAAACTATTTCACCTTTGAACCATACGGAAAATATGTGAGTTCTTTTTTATAAAAATCTTTTTTTCCATGTTCCACAGTAGAAATGCTCTATTCACAATGTAATTCTAATGCTAAACTGGACCCTAACTTTCATTCGGCATTTTGAAACTGCTAATGTGGATTTCATTTTTCTCAATACTTTTCTATTTATTGCAGTGTTTATGTTATATAAAGTACTATTTTTTTTCTTTTGATTCTATAAGTTTTCAGTTGTTTCAATCTTCAAACGTTTTGAATTTATCAGGTTCGAGAAAGGGAACATTTAAAAACTTTTTTTTAAAAGATGTTTTTTTCTAAAATACAACTATCATGCGATTTAAGGGACCATGGATGTGAATTTCTCTTCGTCTTGATGCTTATGACAGTGTGCCTGACATTAAACACTCTCTTTCACAGGTCAAAACAAAGGCACATCCCAAACCAATGGGTTTCAATTTACCCATGACGTATATTTCGAGGACGAATTTTATGAAAAACGAGCTGACATAGGAAAAAACATTCAAAGAAAATGGCTTGTGCAATAATAAAACGTCGTTCATAATTGTGGTAAATACAACCGATGAACTGATTTCATACCCGATAAAGAAAATTTTTCTTCACGGATATGAATTCCTCTCTCTACCAGTGAGTGCTTTGGCTTGACCAAAAAGCACACTCCAGGGACTTATCATTTTTTCCCCTGTCTCGTTAGATGTGAAACTTGATCTTTCACAAGCATACAGGCACCCAAATAAGTTGGGTATAGAACAAATATAAAATTATCGTACATATATTTTCTGTATGAATTATTCATTTATCTGAATGAAATAAACCTTTGTGTATGAATTCGATAATCTGTTATTATAGTCAGGACATGTCAATTTAGCATAATTGATAAGACAGTTTTCTGGCAATCAGTTGGTTGAAAGTTGAAATCACAATCAGGGAAGTACATATTACTTATTGGTTTACGCCCCTCATTTTTGAGAGGATCGTTGTTGTCGTCCTTCTTACGGTGGGAAAAGTCATAAGGTTTTTAGGTAGGAGTTGGATTTACAGTGTAAGTTCACGCTAAATTGGTTTCCAGTTTTCTCCTGCTGGTTTCATTATTTCATGATTCTCTCTTTAGTGATTAATGTCCAACAAAAGACGAGTAAAGTAAATCATTGATTGATAACATTTTCTTACAATGTTTAATCGATCTTCAAAAAAAAATAAATGCTGCCAAGAGACGCTGGTCACGTGAAGATTCCTATTGAGTGAAGACCTGTACATTAATTAAATGAATTTGCCTGCAGGATCAATTTTATATTCAGTGTATCATTATTAAAGCCTTTCAGGTAGACTTTAATCACGATTCGAGATTTGTGTGAATAAATAAAAGAGAAGACCCTGTGAGGTCTACTTTGACGTTCTGCTTTATCTTAATATAAAGTCGGATCATTAATTTGTATTCTCTTCCGATACATAAGAACATTGAATAATCCGGCTGAATCAACAGAAAATATATTTTCGTGTTCGAAATCGACTCGTCTCAAAGAGAAATCAAAACGTGATTTCCCTTTTTAAAGAAATATTCCATTTTTACACCTTTTAATCAAACCAGTTTAATCGGGCTCATTATGAATATATCACGTATGTCCAAAACCATAGAATCTTTAGACAATTGTCCTGATATTGAATCGATTGACATTTTCAAAAACGTGATTAAAACTCTATTTGCGCAATATTTTTGGTAAAGTAAAGCGTGCTTGAACGACAAAAGATTTTGCATCTCCTGCCAACAGCTCCATAATGTCTATTTTATGCCTACCTGTACTTTATTATTCAGGATTGAATTGGAAATTCAAACACAATCTCAAACATACATAAAGAAGAAAAAAACAAAAATATATCGTATATTTTGTCTTGCCAGCTCTATCGCTATTCTTTTGCGTGATATGTCCCTTAAGGGTAAGAGTGATCATGGCTCTCCTGTTTCTTTTCTCTTGACGCTTTCAGCAATTCTTGCAGGTGATGAATATTTGTAATTGTAGAGAATTATAAAAAAAAAAAACTTTGAGGAAATAAATATATTGCGTTGTTATTAATAAGAATTCTAAAAACAACAGAAAACAAAAAAGAATCGAAAGAGTAAGTTGTAAAGTAAGAAATTTCACTATTTGAAATGTTTTATATCCTTCACATCTCCGTTATTCAAAGGTCACAAAAATGTTGAAATAGTGAGATAAAGTAATGTTCAAAATTTGATCACTATCACGTGATCATTCGTGTAAAAATGCACTTTCCATCGGATTTTTAAACCTTAAACTCAAGGATGCGTGTTATATAAGAGAAGTAAATGTTTTTTTTTCTCTGGCTGAGTGCGTGGCCTCATTTGGGACGGCCTGAAGAACAGTAATTTATATCTGTTGTCCTATGTTATATGCAACAGAGGGTTTCAATCACTGACCTAACTATTCTCAACGGGGATGCGAGTGCAATGGAGATATAGTGTGTCGTGTCTGAGTGTGTATTCTTTTGGGGTTTTCTGGAGATTTCAAAAGAAATAGGCAAAAAAATATTTGTATCAGGACTCATATTTTGATTGGATAGGGAAACTTTTGTATACATTCAAAATTTACAATAGGAATTTTTGATGAAAGACTTGGTAAAAATTTTACAAGCGTTTTATACGGATTATTTATTTTTCATCTAGTTCATATGATTCTGGTAAAGTTTCAAAATCTCACCAAAAAAATTTCCCTAGCATGGAGACACGGTGGCGTGCATACTTATATCCTGGAATATGCATAATCATTAATGACTATTGGTTGTCATGGTTGACATGTAAGGTCATAGCTTTACCTGCTACTACCTGGGCAGGTATGCAAGAGTAGTTTACTCAAGTGATAACATGCACCATATTCTCAATCAAACATTATGATATGCTGGCGACTTAACATTGCTTAGCTAACTGGGCAAGGATACAGAAATTTTCATCAATGCCTCACCCGAGGGGCACTGGTGAGGGATGAATTTAAACGAAATTTGGTTCTATTTATTTTGCTGATAACTGTTTCGCCACCCTGCACCTCAAACTTTTATGATGTCCGATGGTTGGATATTGATAAAATTTTATCTACAATCTTATTTCATCAGTTTTAGAATATATATCCACAGCTGCCTGGTCCTACGAGTACTGAGTCACTCGACTAGACAGCTGGTATATGAACCAGGTTCAAAAGTTTATTTACAAAAGAATGGAGCTGAATGCTGATCTATACTTTGACTTGAACCCTAAAACGTTTGCTCCACGGCTTCTATGACGTTATTTTGTGATTCGTACCCAGGTCAATTTCATCAGGTGATAATAATGCCCTTTATAAAGATACAGCTTCCGTCGATTTTTGCTCAAAAGTTGTGTACATTGAGAGATAAGCTTTTGTTTGCATCAGTGTGTATATACATGGACTGAATCTATAGTATCCATGTTCTGTGCAAGTGGGAAACATTCTTCTTGCAATAACTGACATTACTGAATTTGCTAAGTACCATAAAATACATTTGCTTTTAAAGGAAGGACTTCAAAAGCAAAGTTTGAATTCATGAACATGAACATAGATTTTTTTATGGTATCATGTAAAAAGTTGAACTGGAACTAATACCTTACGTGAGCTGAAGCGATCAACTGCAAAGAAAACAGATCGAGTACAAGGACATTGTCACATACAATGAAACAAGCTGGAAAAAATGAGAGGCAGGACACATATTATCGACTTGAACGCGTTTTCCAAGTCTTGTAATCCCAACACTTTTCTGTCGGTGGCCACGATATTGGCTGAGACTAATTTTCCCTTGGAGACACGATAATCGGATCTTTTTTTTCTCGCGCTAAAAGGTTAGTTTTTATGTCGAAAGTCAGAATTTCCTGCTGGAAAGACGTTTTTTTTATGTAAACAATGAACAATTCATTTATATAAGGTTAATTGCATGAAAAAACTAAAAGCAGATTTCATTGTTATTGATTAGAATGTAAACATTGAGAAAATGTTTTTTTCTTCTTGCTGACGAATCACGTTTTATTCCGATCTGTAAAGTTATTTTCTTTCTTTTTGGAACTTTAAGGGCCTATCTATTCATTTATTCACTTGAATCAGTCTGCCGGTATTTTGTTTGTTTTTTAATCACTGTATTCCCGTTGCTCCCCTACCTAGTTTGTCCGAGCTAATTCTTACTGTTGGTTACGTTTCAGTAATGCCAAAGTGAACGGTGTATCGTAACCATGGGTGTGTCCGATAAAGAGCACCCACACAAATCAACTAAAAGTTCTGATATCATTGGAAGGATACTGAATGTGACAGACATCTAAGGAAGACAAGACAGTACGGCAGTTGATATGTTGTGATGAAGCAAAACAGACGATGAAACTGTCTTGAATGATTCCGCATAAAATCTATTCATATAATTGACGGAGGGATTTCTTTTATTCCTCTGTCTGTAACAATGAACTCTTGCATTCAACGTTTCCATTTTTGCTAAAAAATACTTCTAATCTACCGTTTAATTCAATGGACTCTTTTACTGGACAAATTGGAAATTTTTTTTCCAGAAAATGATATAATTTTATTGACATTTGAATATAACCAACGTTGTACAACACGAGAGATTGACAAACAGCTTAACATAGCCAAATATAACGTTGAAAATCGTTTACACAAAATGAACTATTCAGTTCATTTTTGAATATCCAACTAGCAAAATAACTTATTTAATCATGCTCATTTCAAGCTACAACTCACAGTGTGGATCCCCAGAGATCACATGCTGAACTGTGGCTGGTATAATATAAGATGCAGGGACGAACGCGTTCAGACTCTATTGGCTCAGCAACGCCAATGATAAGGGAGTGTGACAAATCCTACGTAAGGTGTATGTCCTACTACAAATGATAAAAGACTGAAGATGATGAATCTGAGCATAGTGATTAATCAGTTTGTTTTAGAATAAGTATCACTATTTACAGATGACTTGTACGGTAATCATCTATGAAATTACTTCCAACCAAAGCGTTCTCATTGCTATACATCTTGAAAAAACTTATCTGCCATTGAAAAAGAATGATTAAATCATAGCCCTGTTTGAATGAGTAGCATAAAAAATGTATTATAGAAGTGACATATCGTAGAAGTGACATAAACAGCATTTCGAAATGTTTGCATAATCAAAGTCAGCATAAAGGTTAGAACCTTTTTGCCTCAAAGCGAAGAAGACTTTTGAGAGACTAAACTACCCGGCACTGAATGCGAACACGAACAGAACTAAAAACTAATAACTTATCGATGGTTTCGGATAAGCAGTGCATAATCCACAACCAATAATTTGATTAGAAGTACTTTTAAAGCCGTAAAATTGATTCAGAAGTATATTACCTTGTCGTGGCTATATTCATATCACTCATTTGATATATTTCTCTGATTTCTCATTTCCTTGTCGTGTCACCTGTTTGGTACTAATCTAGTTGATCAAATTGAATATATAGTACATTTTGTGGTCATTGTACTTATTAGTTTTTTACTTTCGAGAATGATGACACTTGATAAGTTCCAATATTCGAATCTTTGGCTCTGGATTCTGGGATTCAACTTAGGCTATTCTTCTCACCTCTTTTTTGTCCCAGGTTTTCCATAGGCAGATAAAATTGAAAATTATTTTCATTATAATTTCCCCCGAAGTATTTCTTGTACTTTCAACCCTACTGAATGAAAAGATGAATATCAGGAATAAACAATAGCAAGGTATTGAGACTGTCATAAACGTTTCCTAAAATCAATGTTCCGGTGTAGGAGATCTCATTTAGAATAGTATCCTAAGAAGAGAGAATTCAGGTGACATGAAGGACCCAAGTAATTTTTTTTTTCAAATTTATGAGACAACTTCCTTTTCAGTATCATCTGGCTTGACTGAACAAATCTCGTTTGCCATATTGTGTGAAAAAAGAGAATTTATTCATGTTCTGTTCAAATTAAGTTTCGAATTGAAATTACTTATTTATTTATTTTTGCAGAGAAAATGATAGTGAACCTTTAAGCACATGTTCCAGTAGATACTAAGGGTATTTGAAAACAAACTTTCTGGATCAAATGTCGTTATATTAGTTTTGGAATTTCAAGTTGAATTCAAACATTAATTTTATCAATACAAAAAGCAAAATCATACCTAAAATTAAATTAAATATAATTGACATCCTGAGTCGATTACAGGATAATTTTTTAAAGAATTGAATTTTCGATACATCGTGTTCAAACGGTTCCTGATCCCTTTGTTGAGTTTTAATAGAATTGAATTCACGATAGACAAATTTGTGAGACATTCTTTGCACTTCCAATCCATAAAAACGTTCTTCACCTCTGTAATTCTGTCAGTTTTGAGAACAAATTTTTGAATGTTTTCTAAAAGTTAGATTGAAAATTCATTTTTTTCTTTTTTCGAAAAATTACTTCTCTTTTCTCTGTTAGTAAGTCACTTTCAAAACTTCATTTTTCAATCAAATATCAAACTTTTCGAGCTATCAGATTGGAAGCACAAAACATTGTGTTAAAACAAATACTGATAGAACATTTTGTTTTTCCTTTTTCTACGTTTTCACCTTTTTTGCCTCATCTGACTTTCTTTTGGATTGAATAACAAAACATTACTTTAAAGGATATTTGCTTCTTTGAGTGTAATTAACTTTGAAAACAAGTACAATTTGTTCTCTTCTATAAAACGGCTGGCTTTTGTATGATGTCATGCAGTGCTACTACAAAAGGTATGCACTTACAAAGCGGTCACTCCCAAGGTGAATAAATATATTTCGTAAATGACCTCTAAACTATTTTGTTGCTTTCTCTATATCTGTGAATATATTATACTTAAACTTGCGACCAAAATGTAAATTCAATCAAAATATTGCCATATTTAGTCAGGCATAATGAGCCAAAAGAATGTCTCTTATTCATCTTATCAAACTCATGTCTTTTCCTAATGAATTGATAAGATTTCTTTTAAGAAATATAAAACTAAATTTTTAACCTTTGATAATTTTTTAAAAATTTACATTCATATTTTTTTTTCCCGAAATGACTCATGAGATGAATGCAGTTTATCCTGGAAATTATGAAAATGTTGAAAATTAATCAGTGTAGTTCAGAAAAATATCATATTTTTTGTCGTTTGGTTCTTATGTATCAGCAGTCAACTCTTTAGCCTTCTTTGAATGTCTACTAATTATTTAAAATCAACTTGAAATCGTTTAGACATTGAATATTCTCCAAATATTACTTCCAAATATTTGTGGGGCCATCCAGCGAAAGGAAGGTCAATTTTTTCCAAAACAGGCCCAAGAGCACTAATGGGAATCCCCTCAAAAAATCAAAAGAGCAACATTTATGAATATTTATCCGATGTGAGCAGGTTTTAAGGGACCCAGATCAGTTCGCTCAGTGCCAACCGAGTGATATAAAAGGAATGGATTTTAACTTGAAAAAGAGAAAACAGTCGACTCACCGAGGAAATGATATTTCTGATGTACATCTCACATATGATATCACTATTATCAGCATTAGCAACCTCTTTAACATACGTTGTCGGATATATCAACCGTAAGTTCCGGAAAACCTCTCGAGAATTACAACGATAGTATCTCTTCACCCAGTCTAAATCATCTCAGTACATTATTATCTGGCAGCCACAGTTCTGCATCTGATCTCTGGGGATCCAAAATGTGAATCGAAATGTCAAACGGTATAAGATATCTCTGATCCTTTTTTTCCACTTCGATATACTACACTGTGCTTTTATCTGTCCATATCGTGTTAAGTATGATTTCCGCTCGGGCACGTTGCATGATTCTATGTTTGAGAGCCATCTCTTGCTTAGATCCTAGATTTCAGCTCCATGAGTGACTATCGGGTAAAAATATTGATCGTCGAGTCTTCTTTTCGAAACTAATGGGAATGTTCAGTTCTCGAATGTTTGGACTGCTCTCCATAAAACCCACTAAACCATTGCGATTCTTGGTTTGATAGCGAATCATTTCGTTCAGTTAAATGTTTCAGCTTCCCATTGGTTGATGACATTTTTTTTTTCAAAACAAATATAATCGTTCTTGAATGCTGTGTTTGCTGGGTAGATTCTCAGTTTGATTTTTCTTATAAGGATCTCACGGAGTATTGTCATCCCAGGTGGATTTTATGGTGTACTTTCGTCAGGACTGCATTTTCCCATTATGCATGACTAAACAGCGCACTAAATTACGTAGATAACTTAGTGCTATGTCTGTCTTTCTATTCATTCAACATTCAGCTGAGCGTCATTTGTACCTTTTTTCTTGATACACAGATGTACTACGTATGTAAGGCCAATATACGATCAATGATTTGTGCTACGTAGTTTGATTTATTACCTACAGTCAGAACATAGATTATTACACAAGCTACACGTATTATTTCAGTGGTAATAAACATAGATTGACTCATTTTCTTTGCTACATATATATATATATATATATATATATATATATATATATGTTTAAACATATAAATATATATATATATATATATATATATATATATATATATATATATATATGTATATAAGGCAAATGGGAGTTTCGATTATTTCACAATAAAAAAAATTAAATCCTTGACAATTAGCAAATGCAATGTTAGCTGGGATTTCAAGTGTTATCTTTAGTTACAGCTTGAAAATTACCATTTCCACGTATAGGATAAGATATATGACATAGAACTGATACCATTCGAATTCTCCTTCTCTTTGTAAAAATTGAGATGTGTACCAAGCAAGTCCTCCAACTCTATCGAACTTTGGGCGTATGTGTGATAAACATAAATTTATCACTACTAATGGTGAGAACGTACGATAATACTATTTGGTTAATCGTTATAAGGATCTGGATTTCTATACAAAAAGAATTATGCCATTGTTAAATCGATCATCTCACTGCTTTCAAAGGTTTTGCTCCCGATCGTTCCTATGGTTTAAGTAAATGGAAACTCTGCTGCTGAAACAGATTATTTCAAAGGAACATTGAACTAGCTTAAACGAGCAATTCGATTTCCTCCTAATCTTTTTTCAAATAGTTGTTTTGTTCTGTCATTCTGAAGAATGGTTCCTTTTTTATTGACCGGATCACGGTATTTGTGTATAGATATCTTGCTTTCAACTTGCTCGTTATTGACTACAAAGTACTTAACTTGCATAATTCTTGAAACTTGTGAGAGATGGAGCGTCCCATATTCCCCTAAGCGCTCACAGTGGTTTCATGCTTTTATTTACGAGTTGACACAACATTTTTTGTTCAGAATCCGAACTTTCTTTCAACGATAGATAAAAAGATAAGTTTCGTGATTGAAATCGTTTTCCGATTCTATGATTATGATCTTGATAATAAATTCACTTTTTGCTAAATTCAGATGAGCTTTTATTATCGATATGAAAAATGCAAAGTTTATTTCCAGGCAAAAAAATGATTTCATTTTTATTTCGTAGTTTTGCGATGATTCTTAAAAATCTCGGATTGAATAACACAACTGAGATTCTAAAGATTCTTTTCGTGCTGGCTCGTTTTTCGGTTGGATTTTTTTTATCATTTCACAAATCAATAAATTGTGGTTGATATAATACGTTGAATTTCAGAGTTTGGAGTTCCAGTCTTGTGAGAACTGTGTCTAGGAAGAATAAATAAATATTCATTTAATTTTTTTAATAGCATCTGCAGCATACATACTGAGAAATAAAAACGACCAAGGCAAGTGAAAAATGGGATATCATTCCGAATGATTGATGAATTTAATATTTTATCATGTCTAATGTAATTTGTGAATTCTTTAACTTTTGGAGATGTTTTTTCTCAAGTGCATTTTAATTTATCAAATGATTAAGTAAAGTGCTACTTTTTCAAGAGTTTACAACTTTGATATTCTTCGTGATTTCTATTGCAAAGCAATCTATTCGAGTGTAAGTTCCCCTGGCGTTGATTTTCTTTATGAATTTTACAGACTGAAGAATTATTCGAGATTTTTTTTATAAGTTGAATAACTCTCAAAGAAAACATATCTATTGGCTTGAAAATTCTGGTCGATTTTGGGGAATCATTATTTTTTTTTTAATCAGACGTTTCCTTCTTTTGCTATTGATAATGTCGTTTTTTCATTTCAAATTTCTTGGCTTGAGTCGCCTCTTACATCTTAGTTCATCGAATTGATGGATACCTTAGAGCAAAATGTTAAGTGTCTTATCTTTGCTTTTTATTACTCGTCCATCGGCCATGTAAAAATGTCCATTTCTTTTTATATGTACTTTCTATTAGAAGTCCGGAGAACTGGATGAATCAGTTTATATTGAGAATAAGATATATTATAATGCTGTTGTTGTTAAATAATCTCACTCGTACTTTGTGACCAAATCAAAATATCTAACTGTAAATATGCATGTATAACCATATGTGATTATGCTTTAGAAGTAAAAGTATCTCTAGTCAAATCAACCAGAAACCAAACGCTATCACCCATATTGTCTTGTTTTGTCCCAAAAGGATTATAAGAATATGGTTAGATTTCTTTACACCAGACTTCGATGTCCTTTGAGATCATCTTCCGTACATCGGACAGATACTTATATTGTCTAACAGATCTCGATCTTTTGCTTACTCATGATTTGAAAGGATACCCAGTTCTTACAGAAATTGTGATTTTTAATGACTTTCGGTTTAATCTCTTTTATATTTTCGTATAGTTCTTAAAATCTGCTCTAATATTCTTATTGTATGTGGTTATTACAAGTGACACACGAAAAAGTCTACGAAGCCGTGATATTATCCTTCTTTATGGAGCTGAACCATTTGTAATTTTTCAGCCCCTCTAAATGTTTTTGTATTTTATATCAAAATGGAATTTGGCATATTTCTCAATATGCACCAGATATGAAACATCGATTACCTCCATACTATCAGAGCTTCATGCAATAGAGCCTTTCCGCAGAAGGGACATTGATTTAGTCTTCCAATGACCATCTATTTCAGCGAGCTAGTCTCTGGACGGCTGAACCTGGAGGCATCCGTAGAAAATATACACGGACGTTGGAAAAGACCATCTTTATTATGGAATCAACTACTGCGATTGAACAACAGACACTATCAGGAGAGATATAGGATTACATAACATTTCCTAAAAGACACAACTTTCAGAAGCTAAGACGGATCGGAGAACACCAGGAGTGCCGTAAACCAGGAGCTTTGTTCGGTTGTTTGACCTTCTTCAGTCCACGTGGATGAACCTATCTGTTCCGGCTCGGGCTTGCCAGTAATTGACATATCTGAAATCGTCGTAAAGAGTGCGGCTTAACCATCTACGAGACGAAGCAATATTTATGATATCAGTCATGAGTATAGATATATGTAAGTATATACAATGATACCTTTATGAAATACGATTTTTTGGAAATTTATTAAAAATAGAATAGATATACACATAGTACTGTCTTAGTCCCTCTCACTCTTTCAGTCGTTCTCTCGCACTAATTTTCTCTCTCCCTCGCGTCTCCCATTTTTTCTTCACTGACTGTCTGTCCGTCTATCTCTCAGTTGTATTAACAAACATCGTGATGTTTACTGTGTGCAAGTGATTATGTAGTTCATTGAATATGAGTGAGTGTTAGTGCAGGAGTGATTCAGTGGATTGGCTTATAGATATTCGCTCGCGTGCGCGTGTATGTGTGTGTGTGTATTGTGTTAGTGTGTATATAATTATATAGACATGAAAACTGAAGGAACAATCAAATATATTCACGTAAAACGATGAATTCTATCTTGAGAGAAAAAAACATAATTATTTTCCGTCATCCATTTTGAAAAGCTCCCCATTAAGCTTTTTATGTAATATGAAACATACAACCAGTAATTAAGGAGTAGCATATACAGAAAGTTATCATGAATAACCAGTTACTAATCCAATGTACATTGTAACGTTTGATAACGAATGACAAATATGTTTCCTATTCTTCAACCTTCGGTGTATTGACTGCCAGCTAGATTGTTATTAATTGTATGATTATTAGATGAGTTATGTTATATTGAAACTCTCATTTGAAAAGATTCCCGCTATTAAATAGCAAATGTATCAATTTACCTACGCAACGTAGATACATTAAACAATTAAAATAAGAGGAGCTGCTTCAGGAATCAGACCTGTCATCAATATCTTAGCTATTTCAACGTAGCATTGCTCCTATCATTGAGTTGAACAGGCTCCAGAAAAGCAAAAGCTTAACTAACTGTTTTAACTCCTACTTCTCATTTTGCACACAATTGGTTGATATCTGCTCTATTTTTTTCCAACTGGACGGTTATGTTATCAGAAAAGGGGTATATGACCCGACAGAAGGATTATAAACTGCATTACATTATATTGGAACTCATTTTTCCCCCGTTAACAAACTTGAACAAGGAAAGCTTAAATCCTGATTTTGTTCCCTGGTAGTTTTGAATATCATAATGCCGCTGTATAATCTTTTCTTTTGCATACATATAGCTTCCATAGGTGGATAGAGAGTAAACTGCACAGTGAGTACTTTGACCAGTTGATAAAACGGCCCATTCATAATCAACAACTTGAAATCAATCATTGGTATTTGTCAAGTTTCTGTTCAGACCTCAAGTTGGCTGTGTTTTTCTTACTGCTACAAAAACAATCATAATCGAATTCAAGGGAGTCAAAATCAACGTTTCCCTATCGTGTTTGAAATCTGATTGGTCGTCATGTCTCTCACCGACTGGTCTAAATCAAATATTACCTATCAGCAGAAATTTATATTATAAATACACAAAGGCTCATATCATTCAAATTGATGAAAACATCAATGAAAGAAACATCGATAAGTTGAGTAAAACTATTATAAATTTTAAATTCAAATATAACACGGAGATGTAATAAAACATTCATTAAATTATGATTTTGTGATCTTGAATAGAGGGTTGACCTATAAAAAAATAATAATCTTGTATGGTTGAAATTCTGATAGTAGAATCTTTGCTTGAGTCATCCACCAAAGCTTGATATGGAAAGTTGCTGGACTTGAAACAGTTATACTCTGCTGAGATTCTCCTAATATTCTAGTATATGATTAGTCCTATAATCCAGCATTATGTATGTATATTGCTTTTGAAATAGTATTTATAAAATTGAATAATCCAGAACTAATCATATTGAAAAGTATTCTCATAGATTAGAAATTGAATTTTACGTAGCTATTTTGTAATTGCTACTAGGTCATTATACATATAATTTGCTTCTGATCTTTAACGAATCAAGTTTGGTGACTCATTGTGAATATTAGATGGTGAATGTATAATATTGAAACGTTTTATGGAGTTGGTTATTTCAGAGATGAAAAGAACTAAATAACGTAGACAAACATTTCTTCTTCTTTTTGCACTTTGGATGATTTGTTGTAGTCAAAGTTCACTTGTTTTACTAATTCATTCATTTCCCGGGTGTAACATTTCTAACAGTCACACTATTACCAATATTACAGCATGAAAAGACTTTGAGCTGTTTGTCTCAACCCGAAATATAAGACCTAGTGTTTCAGACATCTTCATAAATGCACAATGATAATGCCCCATCTTTCATGTTTCACCATTCATCACTGTTCACACACCAGCGATATTTTGGAATCTGAAACGGGAATTAGACATCTGCCACATTTACCTATGTTTTTTTTTTAATTTGTGCATAACAAAAAGCTGGATAATGACGTGAAATGAAGTTCTAATTACGTCATTAACACTTCTGAAATGAGGAAAACTATTAATGAGGGTAGGACTGGCTTATATTACCAGAATCATGGTCAATCACCCGATGCATCAAGGGCTGTACATGAGACGATAGGACTTCCCAAATACAAATGGAAATTGGAGAAATAATGTTTTAAATTGAATGGAAACAGCTAAAATGAGAGAAATCTCGATTGTGACCACGACATTTCAAATATATACGATATCATACTTCAGAACAAAGAAATCATAAGGCTGTCACTCGGTGAGCGTGATCAAAAACTATGAATTACTTGTGTGTTTAAGTGTGAGTTGTAAGCAATTGGAGAAACCTAAATCGCACAAGCTTCACACTCCATGTAATGAGCATCAGGATATACAATTTTCTAAGGAGTTTGAGAATTTAAACGACGTTTGCTTCTAGCCCTTAAATCCCCTTGTGATGATTATGTATAAAAAGTATAACAGCCAAAATCTAAAACATAAGTACACATTCCTATATTATAGATCCAATAATCATGATTCTAATTGGAAAGACGTACTTTTAAAATTAATGGGATTTCGTAACAAAATTCGACTTGAAATTGTCTGGGAAATTACGTAATATAAGAAGACCTCAAGGTGAGAAATCTATTTCAACTCTGAATCCCAAGAAAATGGCTGCAACAGTTATATGCAAAAATAATTACTTTTTTTTGTTTAAAATATTATTTTCTTCAGTTTGAAATAAACTATTATTTAACTATGTCCATATAATATGCCATTTCAGTGCCTGGATTTCATTCTATTTATTTAGGCTAGATGGTTTTTTTCTCAATATTTTTTTCTTTATTTATGACTATCAAATCAAAACAAGTCTGAGCAAATATGTGGCACGAGTTCAAGTGGTACGTAACTCAGCAGAAACTGCTTTCAATATCAACCGTATCTGACCGAAGGATCATCATGGAGCGTACAGCACGACATTTGTTCGAAAAATATTGGAACATAGACAAGAGCAGTTAAGATGTGGACATATTTCTTTGATCATCATGGAGGCAAGCCCATGCAAAACAACCCAAGATGTTACAGAGGAACTGAACGCTGTTCAGCATTCGTATCAAATTGGGAAAGTAAAAGAGCTTGCATGTTGCATGCAAGCCTCTGCAAAAATTAGGAGATCTATGCTACAAAACTGCAGCTCAGTCGGCTTATCCACCAGACTAATGTCCGAACGACTAGCACTTTTTCAAGTATTTTGACCATTCCCTACACAGCAAGTCTTCAACAACTACACCACAGCTCAAAACGCGTCCCAAAAAAGCAGTTGTTCCAAGACCTCAAAATGTTAATGCTTCTGGAATAAATGGACTTGTTTCTAGATAACAAAAATGTGTAGTTTCTGGAAGTTGTTATTCCGATTGATAACATTTATTCTAACCTGAAGTATCCTGTTTTTTTCCTTTATTGGTGAAAGACTGCAATCATTTTAGCATCAAACTAATATTTTCAGCGATGAAATCATAAACTTTATTATTATTCAATAATGTATTCGTGTGTGTTCCAGAAAAGAGAGTAGACAAAAAAATTTCTAAGCAAAATAAAAAATTTGAATTAAAAACAGTAGTCATTAAATGTGCCCTACTGGCTAGCAAGGCTAAAAATCTGGTCTGATTCGATTGTAGAATTATGTCATTTGAAATTTGCTTAATAAGGAGAAAAAATTCAGCTAGACCAACTGATATTTTGAATCATATATAATTACTTCCGCTTGATGATATAAATATGAAATTACATACGTTCAAGCACATACGACGCATGCATATACATTCACACATTCACATATACTCGTATCAAAACGTGCAGGGCCACATATGAGTACACAAATACCGATGCACACGAATCACAAAGATACATTCACGCACATACTACGTACAAATAAGCGCAGGAATTACATTTAGACATCGGAACGTGCATATAGAAGCTATATATCCACCCCAAAGACTTGAGACACATACCACATAAACATTGACTCACATACTATGTTTTTCACATCTGCACATGCACTTGGAGGCCATATATGTATCAACAAGCATTTACGCAACGATAGCAAATCCATTCATGTATGCACATTCAAACATCTGCATACACACCTTGCATTCATTCGAATGTGTGCTTGTGTTCGTGGCGTATATTTGTTCGTTTAAATCGCTCTCTCGTTGGAATGACATTCGATATGAAGTTGTGTGACGTTTCAAATATGCTTAATAAGCCGAAAAATTTAGCCAAATCCGCTGATATTTTTAGTAATATCTAATTACTTCCGCTTCTTGATATAAAAATAAATCTTTCCTTTTTTTTATAAGCCAAACTTGTTTTTATAATTAAGTATAATTAATGATCGATAACGACCAATATATTTTCATGGGTTTTTGCCCAAGAGATGTTTGTAACAACAACACAAAAATACTTATATTATTTGTTTATCAATTTGCTACTTGAAGTAGTTTTTGACTTCATTGTCAAATCATGTATATATGCATATGTAGATTGGTTTCCATCTATACACATATTTTTGATTTTATACATCTTTTACAGGGTATATTTTGAAATAACCCAGACATTTGTATGCATAAACACCATGATATACACACACACACACACATATATATATATATATATATATATATATATATATATATATATATATATACATATATATATATATATATATATATATACTCATAAGCAATTTTCATTCATTTGATATTTTGCTTTGATAAAAAAAACTTTACAGCGAATCACTATTCAGTTTTTCTCAAAATAGAGTGTTAAACTTTTTGTAAACTAAGATGGCGTGAAACAGGTTACAATTAACTCATATGGGAAAATATGTAGAGCCCTTGTAGACCCTCAAATTGATCAGATTAAAGAGATGACAAAATGTTAAGCTGAGATGTTTGTGTATTGGTAGTTAGAGGACTCTAAGGTTCAGGAAAGAGAAGAAAAATGTTCGCATCGCATCCCTAATAGCTTTTTTTTTTTAATTAAACACTTATATATAAATGTGCACGTTTGTGTGTCTGTCTGTTTATCTTTCTGTAAGTTGGATGTGGAGCAATCCAATGAAATGTTTATGGAAATGACTGTACCTCCCAAATTTTTCTCTTCTTCTCCAAACAGTCTCTTTCATCAACGGTGCTCAACCCCTTGCTTAGATTAATATCCGTTACGTGTTAAGCTCAGGCAAACAAAATGAGTTTTTGAATATTGATTTTTACGACAAGTTTTCATCCAATGGACAAATATTATTACGGGAAATCCTTATGCCTATTTCCCATCCATTAGGTTTTGTGCTAGACTTGGGTTAAATAGATACACGTATACAGGTAAGTATATTTATGTTTAGAAGTTTTAAAGTTTCATGATGAAAGGTTTGGTTTGATAGAAGGGTCTGAATAAATATGAGTTCATATAATGTTGCATCTGTGGCATTGGTTAAGAAGAAAAACTATTAAATGCTAATCATTGAGTAATATCCTCTATTTATTAATATATGATTAGCTAACAGATAAGAAAATCGAGGTTCATTCTAGTTTAACATCAACAATGAAATGAAAGGTAACAATTTCTTCCATTTTTTGTTTGCTGTTATGTTTCCAACACTTTTATCTGATTATTCTGCATTTATATGAAATATGCAAATATGCTAACCTGGGAAAGATGTTTGAATTGAGGCAAGTTGATAATATCATCAAGAGAGCAGTATATACATTATAATTGGCCCGATACAGAGAGGATCAATATGGTCCCTGCACAAATATGACATGCAAATCCAGGAAACGTTCCATATTTCACCGTGGGGGCTGCACTCGTGCTCAACGTAATAATCACAATCTGTTTTGCATGCATCTTCTATATCCTATAACGAATAGACCTGATTTAAAGATATGTAGACAAAACCACTAGATATTTAATTGATTATCTTCTTTTGTTAACGAAATATAAGTAAATTGTCTGAGCAGATGAATCGGTTATTTCAAATGACAGGTCAGATATATACTCACCAGCAAAATTGTTAACTTTGTGTGGCGGAGTCCTAGGTTACGGATGAAGAAACAAATCAAACAAAAAAACACACTATTCATTATATATGCAAGCCGAATAACGCGTCCATAGGACATGTATTTGGCCAATGATTTCGATGAGGCATATATTTAAACTATAAAAACTGACGATACCCACCAGGTTCAAACATAATATATAATTCTAATACGGGGAAAATGTCTTGAGATTGCCATCTAAAAACTAAAACTTATCAAATAAGAAATCGTTTCAGTAGACGAATTTTTTTTTATATTATAAGCTTCATTAATTCTCAAAGGTTCATATTTTGTGTTTGTTCCTCTGAGAGTACATTTTTTCTCTTCGTCTTGCCACATCTTTATTCCCTACAGAATACGCAGACGTCTGCTGAGTGAATTATGGTGAGCAGATATATTCCGCTTGGCCGAATTTCCTTTCTTGACTGTTCAAGATGCAACATTCAAAAAACAACACAACTCCCCATTTAAAATTTTAATGCAGCTTAAGATTTCACATCTATGATTTTATTCATTGTATTCTTGTCGATTATTGTTGATGACGATCAGAGTGAAATCACTTGTCATCATTGTCTGGAAAGACTATTATTCTATTATGCCTGAGATCGACTTTAACTACACGCACACACACACACACACACACACACAAACACATATATATATACATATAAATATGTATACACGCATATATAGATATATAAATATGTATACACGCATATATATGTATAAGTATATACATATATATACATACACATGTATATATACGGATAAAAGCAAATCATATAACCAAGTTTATATATATATATATATATATATATATATATATATATATATATATATATATATATATATAACACAATCGGAAGTGCGATAGACTCAAAGTTAACACTGTATGGAAACTTTGTTTAATAGCTATCGAATCCATTAGTTAATTAATTGGTGTGCTAAACATGTTCCGGGAGATGTTCCCATCTTAAGTAGCATGTGTTGAGTGCGTGTATATATATATATATATATATATATATATATATATATATATATATATATATATATATATATATATATACATGTATGTGTGTGTGTGTGTGTGTGTTAGTGCATGTGAGTATGTGCTTAGATGTCTGTGTGTGTTTTCAAGAGGATTTGTTGAAATGTAGAGCGCTAAATATTTTAGTGAAAAATTTCCAGAAATCAAACCATTTCAAAGTGAAAACTTCAATAAATCAGATTTTAAAAAAGAAACACTGAAGAATGTGACGTGATAGTGACATTTCAAAATAATAATTTGGAAAATTGTTCGATTTGTTTGAGTTCACGAGCTCGAAAAGATTTGAAAAGGTTGAGTCGATTTGTCAATCTGTACTGAGTCTAGTAAAAATATACTAAAATAATGATACATGAATACATATGTGTGTGTGTGTGTGTGTGTGTGTACGTGAGTAAATATGTGTATGAGTGAATGAGTGTGCGTGTGAGTGTCATAGAGTCTCGTTACAACGGCACTGTTTCTAAGTGTACAATTAAATGACACACACATTTTTATATCACACTTGTTACTCTCATTGGGAATCAAGTGCAGATGCAGTACATAAAGGTTTTAGGGCATCCTTTCAAAAACTAAAAGTTGTTATCCTCAAAATAATATTAGCCCAAGTAACGTGGGGAATTAAATTGTGAGGAAGATAAGAAAAAGCCACTTTTGTCCGTAGTTTTCGGTTTCTGGATACATTTTGTATGAATTCCTCCCGTTATAGCTGCAAAGTCGTCAAAACAATGCTCTTGAATCCCATCTACGATGGATAGGTGGATGAGAAAGAGATGGTCTTTCCTCGGCATTATTCTGATGAGAGAATTCACAATTATTACCATGTACATCATTTTCATTAAAACGTCCCAATCAAAAAATGCTTTTCTCACTAAGGAAAATATTTGATGGGCCTTAATCAAACCGAACTATTGTTTTGAAACTTCAGATCTACTCCCTCTATCTAATAATTGGATCAGGCGAGAAATACCATAATGTTTCAGCTAATTTTACTTACACACCTACACCCACGCAAATGTGTATGTGTATATATACAAATATATACATATATATATATATATATATATATATATATATATATATATGTGTGTGTGTGTGTGTGTGTGTGTGTATATGTATGTATATATATGAGTTTTCATAATTAAGGAAAAAACTCAAGTTGGATATTATTTGATGTATAACAACTTTGCTATTTTGTGAAAAGAGTTTGTGTTAATAGCTGCTTTTTCTTTATGAGCTCGCATAAAAGGGTTTCCTGCCAGCTCCCAACGAGGCGTTTGAAACAGATACTGTTATTCAAAATTATAAGATATCTTCCTAATTTCTATCCCTAACCGACACTCAGTTCATTCTTGATAATTCCTTGAACGCAACCACAAAATTCTCTCAGTAGGCTCATAGAAAAATCCAACTATAAACACAAACCTTTTTCGCAAAATATTTAATTCAAAGATATCAGATATCAAAGAATATCGAACAAATACGACATCCTTACTTTCCAATAATCTCTTACAACTATTGGATACTTTATATATATATATATATATATATATATATATATATATATATATATATAATGCTCTTCCATAGGAATATAGCACTGGTGGATGAGGAGTTTCTGCGTAAAATGAATACTTGACTTGAGTTCAGTTTTATTGACTTCCCAGTTCCGTAGTCCTGGTGTAGGATATCAGCCCCTGGGTCTGATGGGAGGGTTTCAATTCTGCCTCGCAGTATTGGATGGGATAAAGTCTATAGCCACATTGAAGAGATGTAATTGTGGATAACACAAATATATATATATATATATATTAGGACTATCGAAATTAAGTGGAATATGTTATGTTCATTTTCTTCCAAAAAGAGACAATTTAGATCTGGGTTAATTTTTTTTTTTATCGTTTATCTGCTCTTATTATGTGCTATGTGACTTGGTATATCTTTGCCGACAAAAATCTGTCAGATAGATAACTTTAAAAAGGTAGTTGCAAAGTAGTCCCTCTTACTTCCTTTTTTTTCCCCAATTTTTCAGAAAATTCAGATTCATTTTGGTTGGACTTGAATATGAAAATGCGAACCAGCATGAATTTGGGGACATTTTTTTAATTCAATGCAACCGTAGATAATGTCATTTTGACATCATCGGTAAACTACTCATATTTTGGAAATATCTCTCCGACTCAAAGTGCCTTTCTATCTTATGATCAAACACT
The DNA here is from genome assembly GCA_963457665.1 of Thysanoteuthis rhombus. Taxonomy (NCBI): domain Eukaryota; kingdom Metazoa; phylum Mollusca; class Cephalopoda; order Oegopsida; family Thysanoteuthidae; genus Thysanoteuthis; species Thysanoteuthis major. The sequence continues at coordinate 80,589,947 of OY735199.1, forward strand.
AATATATCCGTCGGCTTTATTACATTCAATTTGGTTTTTCTCTTCTAAATAAGCTAAATATATTTCTGTCTATTTATATTAATGATCTTATTATTTACCTTAATTAGTTTTCCATTTACAATAATGACGATGTTCTCATGTTTTGTATTTTCTAATCTCCTTATGAACACAATTACAGAAACTTGTAACATCTTCCTTTTCAGTCACAGATATATTTCATACGCCATTGTCACACAAATACTTGGAACACTCGAATAAAATGACAACAGGAGTTATGATGAGGCAGAAACTGAGACGCTCCAGGGAGGAAGTGGGATAGACTTTCCCATGTCTAAAAAGAATAAATGCGTGAATATCTGTAACACTGATTGGTGGCACTGACCAAGATCATCCCCCATCTTTATATAAATGCTTTGTAGCAAAAAGGGGAAACCTTCACATCTATATTAGTAAGCAAAATATGAAGAGCTGTTTCGATAATAATATCAATGCTGTTGTTATTACAAGATGAAATACACTCGACTGTAAAATCCGACTATATGGTTATATATTTGTCCAACAACAATGGTGATTAAAGAACAAATCAAAAAATTGAATTAATTAATTAAAATTTTCCAGACATAAATTCAGATACTGAATGAGTATTCAAGTGACAGGCCTTGTACTTTATCACCTGCAATCATCCGTTTTGACATGAATTGATTACTTTTTTTTTTTTTTTTGCAAAATATCCAAGTGAGCTCGTTTGATTCTTTTATTTCAAGTCGAAGATTTGGCAATGTATCCTCTAACCTACCATTGATTTAAACGAGATCAAGGCTTTGGGTCAGACAGGTCATTATTGGAAGTCCTTTCTGGTTCATGAACTGGCTGTATTACTGGGTTCATTATCTTGCTTTGTGAAAAGATGGTTGATTTTTAACTAAATAAGGGTATGAAACATACCGTCGGATAAGTTTTTCACTGATTATTGGATTTGCTTTGAACCATCACACTACCACCCTCAAACTTCAGACTTCAGACTTGTCTCAACGTATTGAGGGAGCAGCCAAAGAGTCTTTTTTTCGCAATCAGATACCAATAATATTAACCAATCTGTAAATTACCGTTCTAGAGTTTTAAGGACATGTTCTCTAACGTACTACATGATTTTTTTTTCTGCTCCTCACGACTGAGAAGAGGTTTTGATGCAATGATCTGAGATTTTTATCCATCTTCAGCCAGTTCATATAAAACAGTGTGTCCTGAAACTCGTGCGAAATTCAAGCGCCAGTTTCGAGTCGGTCTACCTTAGATGTTCTTACAATCGCACAGTCTTTCCTTTTATTGTTTAGCGAGGTCATCCAGACTTTTCTCCAAGTTTTGCATTGGACATTCTATTTCAGATGATTATTCTGTGAACAACACTTTTACGTCATCGAAAATCATTTGCAATGACTGAACTGCACACCCGACTCTCGTGAATATCAACGATATCTTCTTTTATTGAGAATCTGGCTTGTTTTCTCACAGGAGTGGCTATGGTACCATTCATATTTGTTCTAGTTATAATATACCCCCAAGTAACTTGGGATATTGTGCACTTTCAACCCTGATGCCTATCAATGAATGGAAAAAAATATACACCCGTCCTGAACTCATCATGAGCCTGAATAATGCAGGAATATGCTCTCATGGGTATTTTGTGAGTCTCTTTTCCCCGATTAATCTTTAAATTCTACACAATACCCCTAATCAGCGTTGTAATAAATTGTCGGAAAAAATATTTGACACGAGAATCTTTTCAGTGATAGCTATTTAAAAATCTAATTCGTAATAGCTGTACCATATATTTTGTCCCTCTGCTAAATATTCTGACTTATAGGTTTCTTCGAGGATAAATTTTCTAGAGTATTGAATATTCCGGTTCCACACAGTTAACTGATGTTCATATAAGCAATTTTGCAATATTGTTTGATTATTTTATGCATTGTTTCCATTGAATATCGCTTGTAAATTCCCCAAGTTTTGCTGTTGACCGTTACAAATTTTCAACTAAGCATTTTGGACGAATCTTATCAGATTGTAAGCATGTTTCTCTCCTTTTTTTTCTTCTATGTTATTGTCTTTTGCCGTTTCAATTACAATATTTCACGTTAGAATCCTTTAAATTTTGCACTATAAACACACTTTTTGACATCAAAGAATTCCTAAAATTGCATAGCTAAGAATACAGACCCACAAAGATTTTTATTCGAGTTAATTAAATTGACATGAAATTCTGATTAGTGTTGTTTTCTACATAGGAAAGCTAAACCACGTTAATTTTCTCATTTATTGCTCAGCAGATCAGATGATAATACATTGAATGTGAAAGAATGATATCTCTAAGAACAGCATCGATTCCTCCGTTGCAAATGCATCAGATGCTAATGATATATCGGATCAATATTGCAACTGTTCTTGTTGGTCTTTCATTAGAGATCGTCATGTGATCTACGTCTCTTGGTTGCATGCTGTGATGGGAGTGATAAGTAAAGAAGTTGGGAGGGAAAGTTGTGATCAATGGATGAGTTACTTCCCTTGCCAATTGTTCGTTGGTGATCCCTGAGAACGTCTGATTTTTTTTTTTTTTTCAATGGATACTGACAGAAACTGGAGATGTATTTAGCATGAACATACACTGCAAATAGGATCCTTCCCTCACAAAAATCTTCTTCAGGAGGAAATTCTCAAATAGAAAAAACAAAAACCTTGTAGACATGATAACGAGAGAATGTTGAAAATTGCAACCCTCTAGCTTCCGAACTAGGTACACACTTACGTAAGCAGCAAGCCAGCATGATTCACTTGAAAAAAAATATTTTGACAGATGTTGTTATAGCTTTACTTTACGATTCCTCAAAATAGCTGTCCTTGTGAATAATAAGCAGAATTTGATTAAAAAAAAACGAAACAGGCTCGTTGATTGGATAGTTCATCTTTTAGAGGCAAAAATCATTAGCAAAGTCAACAGAAGTTCCCTCAGTTTTTACTTGATTCTTGCTGGCTTAATGGTCGGCTGATTATATGTGTATACATGTTGTTGTTTTTTATTTTGACTTTTCAGTTTTCACTGCCCAACAGAAGTTGAGAGAGGTAATTTATTCTTTGATGTTCCTTTTTTTAATTCTTCAACTGAACACACCTGACAAGGCATCCTGCCAAAAAACATCGAATGACCAATCAGGCTAAAAAGAGACTGATATTTTTGCAACTGCATTGTATTTGTTAGTGTTCAAACAGATTGAATCCAAATGTATATGTGTTCTTAAAAATGAGAACAAGTGTAGATGAGTATTTCGTAATCTTAATTCAATAGTTATCTCCCTTGGCATGTATCACATTCGACTATATGGGCATCCACGTCCCGTTTGATATATGTACATTGATGTACCAAATATTTGAATGTACATGACAGTGATGTTAATATATTGAGTTTTACATTTGTGTGAACTTACTGTTAAACTCAATGGAACAGAATATATCTATTCAGAGGCATTAATATACATACATACATACATACATACATACATACATACATACATACATACATACATACATACATATATATATATGTGCGTATGTGTGTGTGTGTGTGAGTGTGTGTGTGTGTGTGTGCGTGCATGCGTGTGCGTGTGTGTATACAATTGATATTTCAGCATTGAGAGATATCCGTATTTTGACCAGTCATTTCGATTATATGTTCAAGACTAGGTATGTACAAATATATATCTTACCCTTCGTAGCATGTAATGGATACATAAGTTTGCATGATGGTATGTCTTTATATATTTATTCATATCTTTATTTTGTTCTAAAGTTAACTTCAGTAAATTAAGGGTATAGCTATCAACTTTGTTGGATATTTTATGAGTGAAAGTTGATAATATCTCAGTTGAAGTGAGGTACTCATTCTTCTATGTATAAATTCTCTTCCAAGTCGGTGATAATTCAATCATGGCAAAACCCTCGGAGGATTCATCTGAAAGGATCCGACTCCGTACTCCCGGGATGTCAGTATCCTAAAATATCCTCTCTGTTTTAAGTCAGATTTTATAAGGATAAATTTCCCGCCTTTTCGATGTTGCTTTCAATTTGGGGTCAATTGAAAATGAAATAATATCTACAGGTTAAGTAATAAATATAAATTGAATAGATTCCAAAGAATTCCTTAAAAACTTTTATCACGTCATTTCCTCAAGAACCACTTTTGTTATATGATTTTGGCTACCAAAAAATTGATTCAAAGACACATTCCTAGTTTCAAATGTTGACATCATACTTTGTTACCTTTTGAGTACATATTATTCAACCGAATGAATTCATATAAAAATGTGTGCGTCTTATGAGAACAGTTGTTATGACAATGGTCTTCTCCAAATAAGGAGAGTTTATGCATCAATAGATGTACATTGTATTTTTCCTTGCTTTCTGATATTGTTTCCACCAAGTTCTACAGAACTCAACGTAAAATCATAACATAAGTTGAACACGTGATTCTGCATTCAGAAGTCTGCGTTCATTGAGAGTATTTCTTGTGGAGCATCATCAATCATATTATATACTTTCTGTCTTATTACTTATCCGTATGAAACGGGACAATTGAGCTGCTTTTAAAGAACAATCCTATATTCGTCACTGTAGGACCACGATTTAGAAGAAAAGCTGACTGGAATTGTGAAAAGCATATATACTTATCTGACTGTTGGGAATTTCCTTTCTTACCAGAATGAGCAATAGGAAAATATCAGATCTGGTCAGTCATTTGATAAAAACTATCATGTGACCAATGTTTTTTTTGCAGGTGTTAGGGAAGATCAATTGAAAAATTGAAAAAGAGATGATATATGAATAAGTTACATCACTCACAGTTTGTTTGAAGGTGACCACTGTAAAGGTAAAATGGTAAAAAAAAAAGTGTGAATGTTAACTAAAACTGGGGATCAATTCAGCATTGACTTCATCTGCAAATTGAATCCAAATTAAACCCTGTTTGAGGGAGGGTCAATAAACGGAAAGGAAGATTTCGTAAACATGCTTGGAAGACCTGTAAGCGTGATACAAACATTGCAAGCAAGTTCGACCAACTTGAAAACTGATGAAACCTATTTTGACATTTGTAGTGACAGTTGTAGTTGATGGTTTCTAACCTGCATTCAATGGTAATGAATAACGTTAATGGATAATATCAAATACTAGCTGACTCATGTCGTCAGAAAAAACACAACAGTATATAGATATTTTTTTAATTATAGTGAGCATATGAATTATCCAAATGATATCACACTGCTTTGTATTTCTTTGTTCATGATCAATCAGAACAAACCTGTTTTTTCCTATGAATTTGAAAGAAGACAAAACAAATAAATAAATGGGGAGAACTTCACGAATACCACTTAGTACTTAACTCTCTTGGCATATATTACTGAAAATATCAGCCCATCACCTGACTCATTACATAAGTAGATTCGAAAATAATTTAGTACTCCATTCGATAATACTTTCGGAAAATCTGTTTAGAGCTATAAAAAAGAAAATATCCTAGCAAAATAAAGTTACAGCGTATATGATAATAATAATAATAAGAAGAAGAATAATAGTAATAATAATAATGATGATGATGATGATGATGATAATAATAATAGATATATGCTCAACGTTTTTAAATACTTTTGCTAAACATGATGATTTTATCAATAAAATTTCGTGATCGTGTCTTCCTGAGATGATGATGCAAAGGAAACTAGACTTCCATAATTCATCCCTCTCCTCAAACATCTGATTAACTGAACGGAAGATCATTGTGTTCTCACCCTCATCTTTATCAGGCGATCGAAGTAATTTTCCTTGATCATCGTCTCATTCTTTTTTTTCTTTACGCTATGTGGTGCAAATAGTTGTCTAGACATAATCTCAAAAGGAAAGAAAATAGACACCGTCAACGACAAATAAAAACTGTCAACAACCCAACTTGGGTTCCTTCGGTTCATTTCCCGTACAGCCTAATTGGCTATCTATCTATAGCTGTGTTACGTATATAAATCACAGTAATAGAGCTAAAAGGCTGAAAATGTAAACATGTTTTCCTAACTACCTTTTTTTTCCATTTGATTCTTGAATAAATTTCTATTAGAGGTTTCAATTCACCATGTAAGTTCATGCTGAATCGGTTTCATATTTCTTAGCGTTCAGAGATTTTCGTTTGTTTTTCATTTTGGCATTTTCACTAACCAGCATCGAACAAAAGGTGGAAGAAGTACCATTTATTCATCACCTTCTTTTTCGCGATCTTTCAATTGGTTTATCGCTGTGAGGTATGCAGCCAAAAATTGTTGGTCACATGGAGGTTTCTATCGAGTTACTAACCTGACTAATTTCTTTTATTTTCTTTCGGATAGTTCAGCTTCGTAAACGTCATGCTATCTTCTCATTTCTGTAGTGCTGTGTTTCGTCTTGGATCAATACAAACTGACATAAGATTACTTAGATCTACTTAATTTCCCCGACTGATACACGGAACAATTGATAGCAAATATCGCTTCTATTCAATGCTTCAATTAATGTTCTTAAGCAAGGCTGCTCTACCCGCCCAATCAATGATCTACTTGTGAGCCGAGGGACAGACGGGGAACTCAGACGTTATCAATTCGCTCAGTGGCTCGGGACGCCAAGCGGATTTTCTTGATTGGTATACATAAAAACACAGCAAGACTCTTTTTTTTTCTGCATCTGCTCCATTGTGCAAAATCGAACAATTTGCCTTTCTATTGTAATCGATGAACTGGCATTGAAGTCAAGTATACCCATTTACTTTGCCTGCAGTTGTATACTTTCGTCTATCAGTATCCGACACAATTGTCGTTCATTTAGAATCAACCTTTGTACACACAGCAGAAGAGAGCACGTCCTCATTTCCTTGGGTAAATACTGGAAAGTGATTTTTTTATCAAGGGCCTGATTGAATATGAGGGGAATCAGCATAGCTATGAGCTCTGGAATTCGATTGGCCCTGCACTAAATACTTGCAAAATATCAATACTACCTGATTTATTATACACTTACTCTATTAATATATTACTTTGATGACCTCATCAAAATTAAGTGTTTTAACATTTACGTGTTTTTGCTCATATTTTGGTCCCCTCTATTAAACATGCTACGGACCATGCACAAGCTTGAGCACTGTTCTTCTGATTCTGCATAGTTTGATTGTATGTAACTGTGTCTATGTATAAAATGTTTCTGGCCTGTAATCTGCAGAATTCTTCTTTCTCTCTCTCTCTCTCTCTCTCTCTCTCTCTCTCTCTCTCTCTCTCTCTCTCTTTCTTAATCTCTTTCCTCTCATTCATTTACCCATTCACACTAAAAAAGACACACACAAATCTATCCTAAATCAACGGTAACAGACGTTAGCAGCATTTGGAAACTACTCCAGAATTTGAGATAAATTCACATTGTTAACCGGAAACCTCTAAAAAAAACTATTTGGGAGTTGATTTTTAAAAGCTAAGTCGCCAAGAAAAAAACCGCTTTGGGTCTCAGGAATAAACACGAAATATTTCATTTGGTTATGTTGTGCTTGTTTTATTGTAGGCTGTTACATACAGACAGACTAACAGACGAATTTTCGGTGAATTATAAGATGACGATTCTAAGAAATGTCTGGACTGATGCAGATAACCCTAGCACTAATTCACTGAGGATAGTACTGAATCTTGAAGATTTAGAAAGCAATTTCTGACTCCTCTCGCCATCAACAACACGTAATGTTTAATAACCTATTAAAAGAAAATATACATTGAAAATAGAATAATAAAATGATTTGCTACTTTTGAGTAGAGACTGGTCATGCACTTCATGTGAGCAACCCAGCATTATTATTGTAGATAAGGAAAGAAATCTACATTGAAAATTTCAATCTAATAACCGAGTGAAACATATTGAGTGCATATAAAACGTCTACACTTTGTCTGAGAATTCCTGACGTTTCGAAATCATAGTTGACGGTCATGCGTGTAGTCTTCGTGATACTTGCAACTGTTTCAAAGATTGCTGCTTACAAATTGAAATAATGATCAATGGGAGCGAAAATTTGTCAGATTACAGCTTTGAAGTTGCTGTAGATAATAAGATGAATGTACGAGAATTGAGAAAATTTGCTGCCACTTGATCCCTAGCCATGAATTCCAGAATATTCTAATGGGAAGATATTCTCCACAAAATTTGAAATTCCTGGTCTATTCATTCGTTTATCTATTTGCTTCTCCTTCCTCCGTAGCTAAGAGAAGAAACCCATATATATTATCATTAAATAGGTCATCATATGACAGAACAGTAAAAGTAGAATTTTATGCGTTGATGACGTGATAAAAATACTGAATTGATAGAATAAAAAAAGATCAATAAACCAAAAACTAGTAATAAAAAATCCATTTGTAGTCAGCAGATCGCTATTATCAAAGCTCATTGCAATGCAAATCACTTTGTATGTATAAAAATGGGAACTGTATCCTTATATTTCATATACATCATACGTTTCAAAGCCACGAGTCAACTATCATTATCGATATTGGATATGTATTTTGTTTTTTTCCTGGTTTTTTATGTGATTTCTCTGGAATTATGTTGCACTTATGCCAGCTACACAGTGGAATCGTACTACAGGCTATGAAGAAATTAAAAGATAGACAGAATTCAAATGTGTTGGGTCAAATTCCTCATGAGGGGGCTATTGCAAATAGTGGCACAGGCCACAGGAAATGGGAAGTCATATATTTGTCTGAACCAAGGAAACCTTACCAGAGGAACACAGCTATTAATTATACAAGCTCCAAGCAGTGTATCAACACAAAGCATGTTCGGGCGAAGATAAGTTAACCTTACGAACAAAGTAAATGGTACTTCCATCGAAGCATAGATCTGAGACAATTGAATTTGATACGTTTTCGTCCTCTTCTTTCTCTCACATCTTTTCCCCATCCTCTTCTTTTCCTCACCCTCTTCTTCTTCTTCTTCTTCTTCTTCTTCTTCTTCTTCTTCTTCTTCTTCTTCTTCTTCTTCTTCTTCTTCTTTGTTCTGAAATGCTAGATCTTGCTCTGAAGGGTCGTGTGCTTTGCGTTTCATACACTTTGCATTCGGTATGAGCATCCAAACACAGAGATCTGGAGAAGAAAAATCTTAAAATCCCAAATGCACATTATAGAGATGTGACTGAAGGTATGAAACGGAAGGTGTCATCGAGACAGTAAAAAATCAGGAGAAGATAACTATCTCATCCGCTGCAATACTGGGATGAAAGAAAAAAATCATTCAGATGAAAGAATATTTGCAACTGAAGAAATAGCATTCTTGGCAGACAAAACTCTTTGAAAAAAAAACTTAAGGAAATTATTGATGTGACATCGACGTTGAGTGAGCCAATAAGTGCATCACTAAAACAATATTCGATCTATATGCAATGGAAAAATAGGAAAAGTGTTGATACAGTGGAACCTCAATTATAATAGGAAATTTTCAAAAACATGACAACTGATGATAGCAATCATATAAATTTGGATTTCGACTACTGAAATAAGTTGATGTCATTGTGCAAAGGGGAAGCTATTCGAGCAATAAATTGAGCTGATAATAAGTGCAAAGCAATCAGAGAAAAATGTTCTTTACCAACCCATATATTTACTAAAGACCGAATGAGAATCTGTCCATTTGCAGCAATGATACAGTTGAATTAGAAATGATAGTTTTGATTTTCAATGTCTCGTACTACTGTTTAGAGATGTTTTTTTTTAATCTATCTCTATAGTAAAAAAAGAAATCCTGTATCCTCCCAAATTTTCACGTGATTTAGACATGGTACACTATCAACAAAATTCTATCGAAATCCATTGAGTGCTTACTGAGATAATATTTACACGGAGAACTTTCAAAAACACTCTGCTTTTATTGATACATGGCAACGATAGAGGGGAGATAACTGTGCGTGGATCATTCCCAAAATTTGATCACTCATTGCAAGTTTTCAATAAAACTTCATTGAGGACTTGGATATTCGGTGGATGCAGCAAAACAAGTGTTTGCACGTTGAGCAAAGAAAATTAATCATTAGCTTTAGCGGAAATTAGTCGTTGATTCGATCTGCTAATCACAGTCTCCCCTGGGAATAATTTTGAGCCATTTAGCCAATCAATATGTGCCGTAAATGTTCAACAAAGATTCAACACAGACATTACGTACTGTTCAAATATCAACTCCAACTGAAGGTGATAGAAAATTGGCTAAACACGGTCACCTAAAGCACTAAGTCATCCATAAAAGATGAAGGCACGGTAGCACTATCGTAATTACACAAGTGTAGAATCACTGAATCGGAAAGGATAGCTCGCAAACATTTAGAATGAGGCCCTTGAATTTACAGAGCTGTAGTAGATGTTACTTTTGCTTCATAGCTAATGTAGATATTCTGGAACTGAATGGGATGCCAGTACCTGCTTTAATCATTTTTGGCAATCATTCTTTTATTTTTTTTTTTTTTTTACAATCAACTAACCATACAATGAGCTCATATGTAAATCTTTCTGTGTTTTTGTTAGTTTGCGCTGAAATAAGATTATCTCACTGCTTCATTTACCTTCATATTATGATCTAAGGTCTTAGAAACGCTCAAGCTTTACGTCTTGTTATATATTAAAACAGTTTGAGTAGCGACAAAAATTCAGGAAACTCGAATTACTAAAAATAAATCACCCAATGAAATAGCTGCAGACTCCTTTGTGCAGATCTATATATAAAAAAACCCGGTCATTTTTGACAGGTAAAGTTTGTAGGCAATACATTGTACGATGTTATACAAAATTACATGCTGTGTTTCTAGACAGAATATGGGTTAGTAAAGTGATCCCTTTGATCAGAGAAATGAGCTGTTTGAACAAACAACTCGATGATTTCTCACAGATTGCTGCCTCAATGTTGTTTCATTCGTTTCAAACTGATACCAACAGCTGATCAGTATTCCTGAATCGTACACCAACCAGATTTGCCTAAAAAAAACCTACCCGCTACACTAAACCTACATACACCCATTATTCCCTCTACTCTAAATCAGCTCACCCTCACCACCTAAAAAGGAGCCTACAATTTTTACGAGCCCTTAGAATTTGAAGAATTTGCTCTACAGTTTGTGATCCCAACAGACACAACCATAACCTTGTATAACATTTCACTCAACGAGGATACTCATTAGAAGATACAAAAAGCCAAATGAAAAAGGCAAGTAGAATACCCAGGGATAAAATACTTAATCTCTCCAACAATAATAAACTTGACTGCATACCGCTTATAACTACTTTCAACAGCATACTCCCACTCTTGGCACACATTATCAATATGAGATGGAACATCCTCACCCTTGAAACCGATATATGAGAAATATTCACAGATCCATGCGTCATCGCTTACCGCAGACCCCCAAAGCATCAAAGACATAATTAGCAGCAACAATATAATCAATAACAAAGTTTCACGCAACAATATTCCTTAGATCCACTAAATTCTGTAAAAATCAAGCAACAAAAGAAATAGTCAACGTTGCAACCATCTGAAGTACACCAATACCTTCACTTGCTTTACCACAAAAGAGAGTTACTACATATACAATCGCAGTAACTGTCATAACAAAAACATTATATACATTCCAGAGTGTACTAGTTGCAACTTACAGTACATAGGCAAGTCTGAATGGCAATTCAATATTATACTCAACAGCTACTGACACAGAATTGAATCAAAAAACAATTTAAGTCCATTTCCCGAAGAGTAACTCTATTGTAAAACCGGTCATAATTTTGCCACCCACGCTAGTTTTACTATCATTGAAAAAATAGAAAAAAAACTACTCAGCAATTCTTAGTGAGGCATATCACTTGTACAAATCAAAGCCAAAAAAATTTCAATGACCTCTAGGGTCCCTAACTTCATCACCACTTCAATTATGATATCACTAACCTACCAACGGAATCTAACACCAAAGCACTTTTCACCGACCCACACACTTTACGTTCACTCAAAGAACTACTACTGTAGCTAACACCACAGACTTCATCACAGTCTGATCTTCAACACAAGTATATATATATATATATATACATATATATATGTATATATATATATATATATATATATATATATATATATATATATATATGTAAACCCCTGCCAACCGATATGGCTGAAGATTTGAAGGAACTGTCGCTAAAATATAATTCAAATGGTTCTTAAATATGTTGTTATTAATTCACTATAACTAATTTTGAAATGGAATCTTCGAAATCTCAGCAAGGTGATACTATGGCCCTATCTAAGCCACCATGACCCATCAGATCCTTGGTGTTTTGGGTTTTTTTTTTAATATGTATATATAAACATTGCCTGTTGTGAGTGTTTGAACATATAATATTAGGGCTGAATGGGAGTTTTCAATCGATTAATTCATTTTATTCTTTGATGTTTGATTTGTCTTTCAAAAGAATTGTTTGTTAATGATACTTCTTACGTAGGTATATGTGAGGAATGATTATATACTTGGTCCAACGAGCGTTAAGTTACGAAATAACCCTTTTCTGACGCCAGAAGGATAATAGAAACATCTTAAATAGATTTATCATTTATTGAAATCAATCCTCCCTCTGCAGATGGATAGCAAGTCAGCTATTTAATTAAAAACACATCAATGGAAAAGGGAAGATGAAAGTGATTGGGTATGAGGATTCTAAAAATGGAAGTAAAGAACGTAGATTATAACTTTAGTGACTTGAGGAACGAAAGAAAGTAGGAGTAAAATAGAAGAATAAAAGGGTATGTGATCATTTCTTTCCAATGTCAAGTGAAATTACAGGGTAAGTTTATTCAGTAATTTAGACAACAATAGAAAGAGGATTCTTGCTTAAAAGATAGGAGTCGAAAGGTTGGTCACCGGAGTAGTCAAGTACCAGACAAGACGATAAAAATGGTCAGACGGTTTACAGGACTCAAGCCCCTGGCTGCTGGCAGTAGAAAAACAATCCCCCTCAATCTTCTCTCTCTCTCTCTCTCTCTCTCTCTCTCTCTCTCTCTCTCTCTCTCTCTCTCTCTCTATTTCCCCCTATTTCTCTCAGCAAGCTTTCTTTCTTTTTTTTCTCCCTTTCCCTGAGTGATGATTCCGTTTGGTCATCAGATGGGACTATTGAAGTATTTTTGGAAAGAAAAAAATGGGTCCAATGTTTAATCTCAACGTAAATGTAGTGTCATTCGTTTCTTCCTCCGAGCATCCACAGTGCTTCCCTCACTGTGAATCATCGACAAATGTCCCAATGCCACTATCCTTCAAAAACTAGATTTCTTTCTTATCACTTGGTTTTGAAAGTAATAAACAGAAACAGAAACATTTTGAAAGAATGGAAATTTTCTGCAAATCACAAAAAGACACAGCATTTATTTTCTAATTTTGAAAGCTGAAATTCTTGAGAATCTCTTTTTTCAATAGAAATTAATTGTAGAATGGAAAAAAAAGTCTTTTTAGCTTCAATCTTGTTAAATATTTCCCAGAATCTCTGTTAAAAAGAGATAAAGGAAATTAATTAACTTTGCTATATGAATGTGTTGCCAAACTAGTAAGTTATTTTTGATTCCTCAATCTGCTAAGAGACCCAAATGGCCTTTGCAACAAATTTTCTACTTGTTCAAATACTTATGAGCAATACTCATCGATCAATTATAATTTATATATAAGAAAACAGGACTTAAGGTATGCCTTGTTATGTCGTTTGCGGAAAAAATAGTTGTAGAATTTTCCTGTTGATAACTCTTACATTCAAGAGATTAGATATAAATAGCGAAGAAAAATATATATATACACATACAGTCGTGTATACCTGGCCTTGTCTGAGGTGAAAGTTCAAATAAAATAACACTGGGAAGATATATCTTATAAAGATTTCACAGAACTAATCAATGGGGGGATCACTTGCAAGGTTCCATAAAATACATAAAAAATTACCAGCCACCAGCTTTATCCGAACACAGCTCTGTGAGAAATAAATGTCTCCCTTAAATTTGAAAATGTCAATTTCGATTTGGCCATGGATTGATCATCTAAGGTCACCGATACCTTTCCATCTATTTTCATCAAGGGTACGAGTTACCTTTGTACACAAAGATGCCGCCAATGAGGATAATCCCTCTCTTTACATTCGAAAATTGCAAAGTTGTAAATCGACATCCTGACTCTCTATTGATCTTCAGTGGTCAGTAAATGTCAGCACCATTCATCATTACCCTAATTTGTATAAGGTGTAGACGTATACCTTGGATTCAAAAATGCCCTAATTGACTTCTGCTGGCCATTCATAGGACCATCCCTGGGTCAAGTCAGGGTGTTAGTAAAAAATAAATTTTGAGAAAAAAAAAGAATCAAAGCGAGAAACTGGGGAAGATCCTCTGTCTGTGTTGTTTTGAATATATTGTCATTATCATCATCATCATGATCATCAGAATGATCTTGATAACTTTACAACTATACACCTAATGAACATTTTTTTCTTTTGAATTTGACATTTAAAACAATTGATTCCATATTATTTAATTTTTGTAGGTTTTTAGTAAATCTTTTCTTTTACACAGAATTAAATATCATGGTGCAATGTGTATTTAGGCGGGTTTGAGATCATCAGTTGTTTATTATGCAAGTGTTTCGGTAATTTACAAACGTGATAGTCATATTACCATTGGCTTCCAGCAGACCCCTCCCTTTGGCTATGATTTTTATACAGATCTCTATTTCGTTATTTTTCGTAATTTGTCATTTCATATAGAGTATTAACATTATTTATTGTTGATGGATGTCTTAAGGATATCATCAGATGGATTACGATACGAATCGCAAACGACAGAGTATGTATTTGTATATATTCGTGTTTTTATATGCCTTTTGTTATCCCTGTGAGTGGAACTGTGAATTAGTCACTTGTTCCACGGGCGTGTCTATCTTTACATATATTACATACATATCTTGACAAACGCATGAAGGCACTCAATTATACACATTGTCACACACAAAACACAATCTGTATATTTGAAAGGAGTATGAGTAATCTTTTGGAGCGTGTCAGATTCATTTTGCATCAAGTCTCTCTCTCTCTCTCTCTCTCTCTCTCTCTCTCTCTCTCTCTCTATCAATCTATCTATCTCTTCCTCGCTTTCCCCCCCTCTCCTTCTCTCTCTCCCTCTCTCTCTCTCTCTCTCTCTCTCTCTATATATATATATATATATATATATATATATATATACATATATATATGTATAAATGACTAGAGATTTAATTTCAAATACTTGTCCTTCTGTCTGACTTGAAAAAAGATTTTCAAATGATATTTTTATTTGAATATCTCTTCAAAATGAAATAGAATATACAGTCTGTAATGAGATATTGACAAAATCTTCACCTCATTTTATAACCACTCTACTAGTGGTATTGATCACTTGTCTTGAAATGGAATGTCTTATTATTTTTCTCTTTATATATATATATACATACATATATATATATATATATATATATATATATATATATATATATATATATATATGTGTGTGTGTGTGTGTGTATGATTATGTGTTTGTGTCTGTGTGTGTCTGTGTGTGTCTTATGGTGCGTATGTGTGTATATTTTCTGAATAATGAGCAGCAACATCGGATGTCTCTAACGCCATATTGTCGTCCATTTGCGTGTACCATCCATAACTCTAACATCAATCCCAATGACTCAGGAAACGCAAAGAGTGTGCATTCGTAAGATTTCTTTTCATGCTGAAAACCTGACTAATGCCAACAGTTAATGGGAACTCGCTACAGGAATCTTATCTAAATGGCAAAAATCTGAAGAATCTCTGTCCAAGGCGCGCTGACCCTATCAACCAGTTAAGATGCGCTTGACTATTTACAAGACACTTCTGAAAGGGGTTGCCATGGCAGTAGTTATCTGCTGTGCGCTGCATTATGGCAAAATATTCACTGGTCGTATAAGAATTCACATGTCTGGCTGAGCAAAATCAGATCAGAGGAAAGAAAAATTATATCTCATGACTTTGCTAAAATTCAGAGTCAGGGGCCAATTGTAGTTTTTGTCTTGTCTAAATTTTTCTTGAATTGGTTTTAATTTTGATTTGATGTCGGTACAAAGAGTTGCCCAATTTATATTTCAGTTTTCTTCAAGTATAATATATGTACGCA
Organism: Thysanoteuthis rhombus; assembly: GCA_963457665.1. Lineage (NCBI taxonomy): Eukaryota > Metazoa > Mollusca > Cephalopoda > Oegopsida > Thysanoteuthidae > Thysanoteuthis > Thysanoteuthis major. Next base: position 80,606,228 of record OY735199.1, read on the forward strand.
AAGAGAGCTTATTTTTGTGGTCCATGAATTAATCGGCCAGAATGATGTGTTAACATTAAAAATGGGAAGAAGACGTTGGCTTATCTGAGCAAGAGCTGGAATGTTGATGGCTGTATGTCTCAGCGAAATTGTTGATCCATTTCGTTTGATTCTACAGTATTAGTTAGATACACTGTGCTTTGCCAACAATATGCATGAGGATGGGAACCTAAAGCATTGTAGAATCGAAAATAACGATGGGAATGTCAGAGACAACCAAAACAATATTTAATAAAATAATCAATATATTAATTTAATTCCTCATAGTCTTTATCCTGACTCATCTTTGTATACAATGAAATCTAATTGTGCAATTGACGGAATATAGATGAGTGGTTATGATATCTACTTTCTTTTCTTATGTTATCAGCAATCCTCTGCCATGTCATCGACATTTTTTTGTTATATCTTCGTCATTTTTTCTGTCACGTCATCTACATTTTTTATTACGTTTTTTATATTCTCCTCTTGTGTCCTTATGTTATTGTATCTACATCATTCCTCCATATCGTATATATCCTTCTGTTATGTTATCTGCATTCTTCTGTCATGTCATCTACATTTTTTGTTATGTTATCTATATTCTCCTGTTGTGTTATGTACGTTCTTATGTTATGGTATCTACATTATTTCTGTTACGTCATGCATATCATTCTGCTTTGTTATCTCTATTCTTATGTTATGGTATCTACATTCTTCTGTCGTGTCATCTGAATTTTTTTTTTTATGCTTTCTATATTTTCCTGTTATGTTATCCACGTACTTACGTCATGGAATCTACTTCTTTCTGTTATGTCATGCATATCATTCTGGTATGAAAACTATATTTTTCTCTCATGTCATTTACATTTTTCTATAATGTTATCTATATTCTCCTGTTATGTTATCTATGTCCTCATGTTAAGGTATCTACATTATTTCTGTTATATCATGTTTATCATTTTGGTATGTTATCTACATTCTTATGTTATGGTATCTACATTCCTCTGTCATGTCATCTACATTTTTTCATTATGTTATGTATATTCTCCTGTTATGGTATCACCGTTTTTATGTTATGGTATCTATCTGTTATTTCATGTATATCATTTTGGTATGTTATCAACATTCGTAAGTTATGGTATCTAAATTCTTCTGTTACGTTATCTATTTTTCTGAATAATACGAAATGTAAATGGAAAACAAAAACAAAAATTTCTAATAGAATATATGAAACATGAAATCATAACAACTGTAGAAAGAAAGATATCGAAAAGTCTTTCTGTCGCCGTCTGTTCTTTAAAGACAGCATAATCCACTTTCCAAATTGGTAAATGTCAAATGTGTGTCTTAACGGGAGGCACGATGGATGGGAAAGGATTTTCATCTCCTGCAAAATGGAGAACTCAATTACAGTTTTGCATATGCCGACATTTATTTCCTTTCCATGTGAAGATATGAAAAGTCCCCTTAAAATTTATTTGAAAATTCTCAGAAGCCATCATATTTTATTTTGAGAAGAAATTGGAATGTTGGATTAGATTTTATTTGTTTTACATTTCATTCTTTCTTTTAGTGAACATCCATTCTGGTCAGGCTAAAATTTTCTGGTTTCTGAGGATTTCTTCTTTCAGATTACCCAGTCGTTTGATTTATTATCGAATCGCACGGTTCTGTAAAGTACTACTGAGGATGTTTAATTTCAATTTATACTGAAAAGAGCGGCAGCCATTATAAATTTACTGCTTGACGAAGGCCTCCCCCATTTTCTTCGATGACTATTCCAATCACGCTAACCCCCGCTGTGTCTTATCAACAAAGTTCCCCATCACATCTTTCAGTCTTGTTGCAGGTCTTTTCCTACCGTGTTTACTGTTTCAATGGCACCATTCTGTGAGCCTTTTGGTCTATTTGTCGTTATTCTTTCTTGTTAAGTTACTAGCCCATTTCCATTTGTGTTGCTACCTAAGATCCTCACCATGGGCACAGTCAGTTATTCGGTAGTTTTGCCTGGTTAGCTATGTTCATATCTGTTACATACATCAACGGAGTGATGGGCTCCACATTTCAACTTTTTCTCCTTGTATCTAGGAAAGACCTGTTTTTTGTTCTCTCGACCGCTGAGAAGATTTTCACTTGGATGATCTATTCACAGCATGCGAAATTGGACTTCTAGTTTGCATCCAGCATTGTTTACGCTTATTTTGTGAAAATTAGGACGTTTTAGTTGTCACTGCCTAACAAAGGGAGTGCTTAATAACTTATTCATAAATTGCCCTCTTTACCTGATTACTCCAGCTGATCGACCCTAATAGTGCATGCTGTGATAAGACGTTGGTCACGTGATGGTCTCTCTTGAGCAAATAACCGGTCCTATGTTTTCTATCTATCTATCCATCTATCTCTCTCTCTCTCTCTCTCTCTCTATATATATATATATATATATATAGAGAGAGAGAGAGAGAGAGAGAAAGAGAGAGAGAGAGAGAGATATTGGATCGTACCTTTGCTTTGCTAAGTATGGGAATGTAAAGATATGCTTCATGGTTAAAATAATGCATTGACCAAAGTGTTATGTTTCAAATGATTAAAGCAATTGTAATGTGACGTTCACAAATGGTGCAGTTGAATGAATGAGCTATGGGCGATATCCTGTGATTGACATATATACATTTGTGAAATAATGGGAGTTGACAAAAATTGTTGACGTGGTCCATAGTCAGCCCTTTCCCCATGTAAGTGTCAATGAATTATAAGTATTTCTTGTATATGGTTTGTTATATATATATATATATATATATATATATATATATATATATATATATATATATATTGTTCTGTCATCCACAGACAGCTGTTTCGATGTATTACATCTCTTCAGTGTGGCTATAGACTTTAACCCATCCAGTACCGCGACTTGTGACACATCAGACCCGGAGGCCGATATCCTACCTCTGGACTATGGAACTCAGTGGTCAGTAAGGCTGAATTTAGGCGATATATTCATTCATGCAGAAATTCCTCATCCACCAGAGTGCTTTATTCCTATAGAAGAATATATATATATATATATATATATATATATATATATATATATATATATCTGTGTGTGTATATAGGTTTGTGTGAACATACATTGCATGTGTGTGTGTCTATGTCTATTTACATACAAGCAGTGATTTCTTCTTAACCAGAAGGAAAACACAAATTTTACAAGAGAAAATGTCCTGGGTTTACTGTGCGTTTTTCTGTCGATTGAAATTTCTTTATCAGGCATGAAAAAACTTCTCCCTGCGACTGATCGACCACCGATCGACAAGTGACAAGCACCTGTCGATAGTCATTTGCTATATCCACAAGACAAACACAACATAGCAGATCATAAATTTGTCTGCGTCCTATCTGCAGTATATCATTTAGTCAATAATCTCATACGTCAACGCTTGTGCAACGCTACAGTTTGATTTAACAATCAATTGATATGAGTATCTCACTCTCTCTCTCTCTCACTCTCTTCATATATACATACGTGTTTGTGAGTGTCTGTCTGTGTGCTTGTGCATATACATATATATATATATATATATATATATATATATATATATATATATATATATATATATATATATATGTATATAGCTCCGCTAAGAGTTAGAGGCATCTTTGAATTTTTTTATTATCCAGATATGGTGTCCAAATCATTTTAATATCCTTTAATTTTCAACTCACATTTACTGATCAAAAAAAGTATCTTTTTTTATATTTGGTTGCCTGCCTTCACTAGCAGCCACGAACGCCTCAACAATGTTTCTTGAAGCCACTGATTAGCTTCTGGCCCTTCCAGCAGGTGCACTTTTTTAAAAGATTTGTTCAAGCTTTTGAGTATTTGTACAATACATGTGACGTATAGTATGATTTTGATACATTACTAGATTGATTATTTCTCTGAGGGTAAATACTCGTTGGTTTTTTGTTTGAAACAGTTCACTTCCCCTTTACAAATATTAGTGTACCGATGACCCTTGGACAAAACCTTGGTTATTTTATATTACTTTGATAGTAAGCTGCATAATATATTTTGATAGTATATTTTTTCCTACGTATAAAAACACATATATTTTATCATTGAGCATTAAATGTATATTGTAGAATATCCTCACATTCTCACAATACATTATAATACAATACGCACACGTACACGCACACACACACACACACACATATATATATATATATATATATATATATATATATATATATATATATATATATATATATATATATGTATGATTGTATTGTAATGCACAGACATATGTATGCGGTCTGTATCAATCATTTTGCATTTGACAATTCCCATTTTAAATGACTGATAATTTTCTTTGTAATTGCAACAACCGCGTGCAATAGAACCGAAATGGGATAAAGAATTTCATTGAAATTTAGAAATTTCCCATCGGCCGACAAATCCGTAAGTATCTTAAGTAAATTTGTCCTCAATTCGAAGCTATATTGGATTAGACATATATGAATTCAAATTTTTGTAATGCATATATATGAGCGTATATTCAAAATTAACCCAACAATTAATGATGTATCATAAAGAATAAGGAAGGAAAGTGAATAACTGAAGCCATGAAGGTAGTGTATTGTAATTTCCCCCTTTATATCAGTGTGCTTGAATGTTCCAACGCTGCTGGCCATACAGTTAACATAACAGGACCGAAAACCGGTATCAATACCCCCATTAAAACCCTTATGGAAAAGAATGACCTACATTTACATGCGTCCAAAAATTTTCTCTCACTTCATTTTAGATCAATGACGGTAAAAATGAAATCACCACAATTTTTTTTAACAGTATTTTGATGCTTTTTCAATTGAAAACGCAGGTGATGTCATTTATCAGAATTATTCCGTTCATCTTCATTCTACGATTAAATGCTCGTATATGATTTTAAAATTTGTCATTACTTTTGATCAATTATTGAGTGTGTTAAATATTCCTAATGCTACAAAACTTTATACAACAGTTGTGAATAACGTTATTTGTGCAGATTCACAAATAATATATGGAACAAGATATAAGATATGTACATACAATTATGTTTACTGCAGTAGACATAGATTTTCTTCACTGAAACCTCCAGCCCTTCACTCAATGACCTCAAATATTGCAATAGCACATCAGTTTGTGCTATCATCCCCTTTTCCCTCTTGTTTTTACTCATTGTTCGGTCATTTCTAAAAGATTGGGGTCATTAATTTCTTATTTGTGTTTTGCATAGTCTCAATCCTTCCCATTATCTCCAACTTCTCCAACTTAGGAACTGTTCAAACTATCATTGGTAATATCCTGACCTTCATGTTCCACTCTTTTCTCAGTCCCGGGACAAGTCCTGGTACTTGACCACTTTTTCACTTCCCCCGTTCTGATGTCATGTCTATGATTTGGCATTTCCTCTTTTTGTTTTGTTCTTTTACCAGATTTGGTATTCCTGGATGGGTTGGTCGATTTGGATATAGGCGTTCAAGAATAATTTATTGCTATTGCTTTCCAGAAGAATATCTGGAGTGTACTCGAACCATTTTTGTCAGAAGGGCTGAATCCTAGTCATTATAACAGTGCCTAGTGTGTGACTGTCAGTACACTGCTGTGCCCGTTGTTGATTAATTTTTGGACCAATTTGCCACATTTGAGGAGAATGTGATATAATGGCTCCTCTCTTTGCCCACACAGGATTTATTTGTAGTTTTCTGTCTTTTGAATTCTTCATGGGGTCCCTTTTATTCCAATTTTTCTTTCTTGTTGTCACTACAGCTTTATTTGCTACCGTTTTTTTATTTTTATTTTTGCACTACTTCTATTGCTTCCCATGATATCTTGCCTGTGGTCTGTTTATGAGTTGTGTGTTTCCCAGTGATTTCCTGTCTCTGTGTCGTTGGGAGATGTGATTTTTTTTCTTGATATTCTTTCCCAGGTATCGTATTTGTTCCTGTTGTTTGACATTTCTGCATGTGTCGTAAAGATGTCTGCGACCATATTTGCACCAGCGTTGACGAGGTAGTTGAATTATGTGATGTTGGTGTATCCTTCAAATACTCTTCAAAGGGCAATTGGCATTTTTAGCTGAATATTTCACTTTTTTCCAAACCGAGCCCTTAAGGGATAGTGGTGTCTCCGTCTCGTTTTGCATCTTATAATTTAGGGTTTGTAAAAGGACCTTTCATCCTTCCACTAGTGCGATGACGCCCTGGTCTCGTCTTCATCTTGGGCTTCGGTCAGTGTTTTTGTTCAAAATTTTTCCTACATCATTCATAGTGTAATTGTATCAGCTTTTTTCACTTATTCCAAAAAACGTTCTTTTCTCTATAGCTGATTAACTGTCCTATAGTTTTATCTCTGGTGGCCAGTACTTAAATTTATTTTTCTGACTTGATACCTCTACTGTAGATCTTTTTCTACATCTGTAACACTTAGCAGGAAGTTAGCTTTTTAGATAACTATGAATAACCTCTTTATTGTATGCTTTTTTCACTTTTCTCATTTTGGCCGACAACTGTTCGGTAACGACGCCTGCATCATCATCATCATCATCATCATCATCATCATCATTATTATTATTATTATTATTATTATTATTATTATTATTATTATTATTATTATTATTATTATTTGCAGTCCCGAGTAGTTTTGTGGTCTGTATCATCTCAATCATTCTTTTTTCCCCAGTTCAACGTATACCCTGTCTTTCATACCATTCCAAGTGCTCTTACAGTCACTAAAACCATTTTCAATTCCTTTGCCTTGTCCTGATATTTCCCTTGCTTGTTACTCCCTTTTGCATTCAATCTTCGAGCAGCGATCACATCATTTGGAATCATTTGGAAGGTTCTCCTCCCCTTGTCCACACTTACCAGGTTTCTTCTTCTCGCTTGGATCGCATGGTAAGTTTTCCAAGGCTGCCTCTTTGTTTTTGCTGAGACCACATTGATAAATCCCAGTCGTTTGCTCAGTATTAAGTGTATCCCGTTGTTACTCCGACATGCCTGTATCTGTAATATGTTCAGACCTGTTGACTATTATCATTACTATATATATATATATATATATATATATATATATATATATATATATAAATATATATATATATATATGTATATATATATATATATATATATATATGTATATATATATATATATATATATATATATATATATATATTTATACATATATGTGTGTATGTGTGTGTATGTGTGTGTGCGTGTGTGGGTGCGAGCATGTGTGCGTGTGTTTGTGTGTGGGTGTGTGCATGTTTATATGCACATGCACATACTAGCACTCACACACACACACACACACAATCACACATATACACACACACGCACATACACACACATATATATGAATTTTTAATGGAGAGTATCAAAATGTTTACTATTTAGATGATATTATTTGCTTTGATCAGAAAAACCAAATATATCTATAATCAGTGAAAAGAGCCTTTTCTAATTGCTTATAACAATAACTGGTAATTAAAAAATTACGTTGACAAGACATTCATGGCAAATTACAAAATTTCGATAAACAGACATCGTTTCAACAATTCAATCTATTTTTTTCCTGGTGAAAAGCCGAGGTTAAAGTCATTTGCCCGGCTTTGTGAATAAACAATGCAGAATAAACAGTGTTTATTTGCAACTTTTATTCCGTTTTTCTGGGGGCGGGTTCTCATATATTATTACAAATGGTCACTCCTTAAACTAAACAATACAATGAATGTTTATGCTGCCCATCCTAACAGACCATCACTTTGTTTGCTCTTTTTGAAAGAAATGGTTTTCTACGGATTAAATTTCGCCATGTGGTTTTCTTAAGGTTTCCAAGCTAAATACGCTCATATTTTCATTGGGAGCAGCAAGCATCTAATTTTCAGACCAAGTTGGCATTGAGGGTTCTGATGACCTTAGAGTGATCATTTGTTGACGAGGCGGATGCATAGGCGTTATAAGGTGAAAACGATCGACGACGGAGTATGAAGGGATCTGCCACCCCAAAAATTGCTACGGGTATGCTCCTGGATTGGTTTTCTAAATAATCTGTAGTTTAGCGAAGAGAACTTTTAGTATTAAAAAAATATCCATTTTGATCGAAATCATACATGTAAGATTATTAATAGTGCTGGAGTGGCCAAACAGTCCCTGACATACAGAACGGGAATTGGCGAACGGATTTCATGTTTTGGCAGAGGTCGTTTGCATTCACATTGCATTGATGGGAGAAGCGTGAATCTGATTCTGTCTGCCTTTGTAAGGGAGTGAGCAAAGACACAAAGTTATAATGGATCTTTGATATCCCATATAGTGAAATTACTTTCTTGATCACCTATGGGTTTGTCAGGTCATAGAAGAGAAGTTCTGAATTAAAATGTGGTAAAACTGACCCCTGTTAATGTAATCTTGCATCCAATGAAAACGAATTGATGAGCGTAATACTCAAATCATTTGAATCCTGTATTTGTTTTCTTTCCTGATTTTCAAATTTATTTCATGCATTTACAAGTAAATTGGTTCAAAGCAAACAAAAATAAAATCTCACATCCAGTGTTTAGTGAATAAAATCGCAATGTATACAAATTGAGTCAATATATACGAACGATAAAGGTGTCTTCAATAGAGATGTTGAATGATGTTTTTTTCTGATTGGCTGACGAGTCCACTCACTGGATATCGGAGTTGACAAAGGAATTGAAATCGTATTTAACATGGATCTGAATCAAACAGTCTCCAACGATGATATAGATAACATGAACAATGTAACTTTTTGTTGCTTTGAATTTTTTTCTCACTTTTTTTTATATCAATCTGATCAGTTGCTATTTATCACAACTATTTGCACACACTTATCACTCTAATGTCGTGAATAAAAAAAAGTTGACCAATAATGAAGAATAACTCTCCGCTGGGATTAGATCCCACATCCTCTAAACAAGGGTCCAGCTACAACTGATTTACCAATCAAGCCACCCTAAATCAAACTGGTAGCAGGAACTAAAATATTATCCTTAAACACGTTTTTTTTTTTTGTCAGATTGTTTGTTTACATTCTTGTGATTACAATATATGGTATTTTCTCCCCATTTTTTATAGTTTGAAATGAATATTTGAAATGATAATGATTTATGACACTTTGTAATAAAAATGTCTTTAGCGAACCTTGCCAAACTCTGGAAAAATTGTCCAATAAACGTGTCAGTTATGCATTACACGAGAAATAATGGATAGTTTGCCGTCCTCCAGATTCTGTCAGCAAAATCAGCCTTGGACAGTCATCTGAAGATAAAGTTTCACCTTATCCGTACACTGCATCAAGTATTCCAAAACTGGATTATCATTCATATTAATCACCATTACCATTTCTTAAAATAAATAAGAGCGACATCAATTCAATACTGATACCTTTTTTCGGTGAGAGTATCAGTCGGGGAATGCACAATTGTGTTTCCGTTGGGCTACTCCGAATGTTGATGGCTGCTTACATTTCATACATCGAAGAATTTCATTTCAATTTTTTAAATCTTCGTCTTTTTCAAAAATATGTGATACACGTGTCATTATTATTGGATCTTTTTCTTTCTTCCTTTCTCTCTTTTGTGGATATTTCCATTATCCTTCACTTTTAACTTGGACGAATGGAGGTTCTAGATGTTTTTAATTGAGTTTAATCCATTTCATTTTCCTATTTCCACACAATTAGAAAAATGAGTGTTTGCATAAAAACTTTCCGTAAGGCAAAATGGTGTAAAGCGAAAAATTAATTACCATTGATTTAATCGCTAACATATTTTGTGCATTCTTAAACTCCAAAACGATGATGTCTGTTTATTGGACTGATTGGATGGAGGTTGAAGTGGTGGAAAGAGAGAGGACGAAGGATCTACTGCCTCTATAACTGTTCGTTGCCAAACATTTACTATTTAGGCATTGAATCCTCTTCTTTTGTAAGAGAGGGAAAAAACTTAAAACGAACATTTGAGAAGTAAGGGATGCCTGGATTTCTTTTCAAAACAGTTCTGGATTCTTGTCACTTTCTGTCTCTTCCTTTTTTTATATTTCTCAAATCCTACTATTTTCCCATAAACGCATGGAAATTCCAGATGTTCTCAATTAGGTATAAACTCAATTGTTTTGATGTAAACACATTCCATTGTTAGACTCATAATAATTCAGGAATTGTGAGCAGAATCTGTGTCATCTTCTAATTCCCGCAGAATCAGAATAATGGTAACATAATTTCCATCTTTACGTTCGCTGAGAAGACACATTAAAACAAGTTTACCACAAATAAGATTACTAGATTAACATAATTATCTTTTTATATTTTCTCGTATATTATTGCTGCAGTTACTGAATTAAAGCCGTTATAAGATGTGAATGATGCTTAATATTCAATTACATAAATATTGGATTAGTTCTTGCCTCCCTTGTGATGCTGAATTGTCATTAGGTAGTATCGAATCAAGCGGGTCCAATTGAAATGTTTTGCAATTTATGTTATTGGATTAAGAATGCACTTCTGCTGCTAACATTTCAGCTGAGCTGGCCATGCTTGTAATTTTCCCTCCTCGAAAGTAATCAACCATAATGACTTTCTAAAGGTATTAAACTGATAATGTACAGAGAGTGGATGCTACTTGCTAGATCTAAGAATTCTTGGATCGTCAAATCTAGAAAAAAAAACATGGTAAACGTGATACTCTATCTTGCATCAATATGTTTGTAAAATGTTTTTTCATTGAGTTTGTACCATCATTTGAAATGACTCCTGAATGCAATGATGGTACAGTGTTGTAATAATACATCCTATTTATAATATTCTGCCAATCAGGCTCGATAATATCAGTAGGTTTGCGTTTTTATAACTTCAGGTGTCCTTCACTTTTTTTAATGTTCACTTTACGCCTCTTTTTTACTATCAAAGATGAAAATGAATTTATATGCTTGTATATTGTTATGCAATCCATTACATTGTTCGAAACTTCCTTTTTACTAATTCTTAGAATTTCATATAAGGGAAAAAAGGCGTCCAAGCATAATAAAATCTTCAAAAGATGAGATCAAGCGAAGAATCACTCTAATTTGGCAATCTTTGGTAAGGTCAATACATTCCCATTAGTCCTATAAAGGACATGTATACGACCAATCCATATTCCTGATAGTCATCCATGGAGCGAAAAATGTGATGAACTGAGAACCATGCAATCGACATGAGAAAAATCATACCCAGCATCACATGAAGAAACAGCGTAGTATATCATAGAGAAAGCAGGAGTCCGATATACTTTGAACTTAATGGAAAGCTCAAATGGCAATAGGCTGGCTGTGTGGCAAGAATGGCAAACAACCACATAACAACATGGATCCGGAGAGATCATATGCAAAACTGTGGTCAACAGAAAAAAGCTGGCATGACGAAATAAACAACTTCAGACGGTACTCTATCACATGCACAATTGAGAGATTTTGCAAATCGTGAGGACGGTTTGGATGTAAAGGATGCTAAAAGGCTGCTGCTGCTGTTACTGCTGCTGCTGATGATGATGATGATGATGATGATGATAATGATGATGATGTACCGTCTAATATAAATTTACCTTCTGCTAATGGAGAACTAGCCTTTGGTTTATCATATGTTGGCTCCAATGATTTTTTTCTGGAATTCAATGATTTAGTTGGTCGGATCTTCAAATATTCATTCTCAAATGTTTAGTATGATTAAAACTCAGAATATCGTGACTTTATATGACGTTATAATGACATTACTTACATGATAGAACCATATAATTAATCGCGCTGATTTCAGCATCCCAACAATGGAGATCAAGGGATGGGGGGAACAGGTTCAATCAACCCAAACACATTGATGAAACAACTGTTACGCACTTATAACAGTTAATATCAAACTTTCCATTAAAAAAAAAAACATAGACATATTTTCCATCCTCATAAGCCGTTACTAAGTGGCCAAGTCGATCAAATGGAAAGTGAAATACAAAACTGACACACCCATTAAATCAACAACCCCAAATGGACCTAAAATCCTGACACTTGAAATCACAAGTTATTTTTGTTCATGGATGTTTCTAGACCTTAATTTTCCGTCTAGAATTAGATGTTTTAGATTGCGTCTTCATGTCAGGAATTTAGATGATTTTCAACAAAATTATATTTTTTAAATGTTTTAGACCCTTTATTAGATGGAAACCTACCAATGGACTCAGCAATAAACTTAAATATGAATTCGCCATTTCATTTCAGTGATATTTCGGTTTCGGTGGGAAAAAAGCAATAATTCTATAGCAGAAATAATTACTATTCAGTCTATTTACGTGGATTTTCTCAAATGAAATACAAAATTACATCGCTTCATGAAACGACCCTATCAAATATGAAATTTTTCGATCTATAAAAATTGTAAAATAAGGGATTCATGTCAAAGTTTACTGACACTATTGGACGCATTAAACGAATGATTTACTACCATGCGTTCAACTATCACAGTTTCTAAACCTGGCTTTGCCTTCAACGTTCTATATTTGTGAACCCCGTTGCCTTTACCCATAAAATAATGTTAAGTTAACAAACGCAGGGAATTCAATGAGAATGAATGATAAAAATAAGCAAAAACCCTATCGAGCAAAGAACAACCTCAATGAACAACAAGCAACGACCTCTTCAATTTAGCTTTCCATGAGAATTGCCGTCCTGGGGAGTTGGATTATTAAGATTTCACCTCACGAGATTTTAGTCTGACAGGACTTTTTTTTTTTTAATTTTTTGATTGCAATCTTAGGGTTTTTGAACGTTATGGATCTTTCAGGATTTCAACAATCGGTCTTGAGGTTGCTAAGACTGTCTACCTACACAAAAATTTTTAAGGAAACTGAAAATGCATTATCCGCAAATTCAAGCAGTCATTTCAAACCAATCCAAAATTGATAAAAATTATCCTCCACACTGATAGTAGACGCTGGTAGGCTTATTTTCGATTAATACACAAAAGTAAATAGTTACATATTTATGTAACTACCCATTTTTGGTGGGGAAACTATCGTTGACTGAACAACTCCAACAATTGTATGGGAAGTGAAATACCAGTTCATCCAACAGGCTTCTCTGGGACGGATATAAAAACTGCACAAAATCGTCGATTAGCTAACGGTTTGCCGCAATAGATCAGATTTTTGATCGAAGGCAGATCACATATTTCTGAGCTCCTGCCAGGGGCTATGTATTGTTTTGCTTAAATTCCTTTTGACTTCAATCATATGGGATTTCTTTTATTTTTCGGGATCGTGATTTTCTGGGTTTTAGACACTATGGATTCCGATCTTCTGCAGTTTCAACAGTCGGGATTATGGCGTTCTGAATGTGTCTTCAGGGATTATGATCGGTATTTAGGATATCTGCTTTCGATAAAATAATAGCACCATCAACAAGCTTTATTTCTTTGTCAGTTTCCGCTTGCCACAGGGAATGAAAGAATAAGCAAAACATACAGCAATAATTCTTTCCATCAGACATAAATTCTCATTAGTCTGCTTTGTACCGACATCGCTCCAATACTGCAGTTCCATCTCTACAACGACCAGCATCAATCCTACATCACCATCGGCTTCACTCATCAAGACACATCGTTTCAACCCACTCATATTTGCATGGCTTAAAATGCATGAATCCACTGATAGCATCCGATCAATAGGAAGTACGGTAGAATAAAACGCTATGCTATGTCGCTGATATCTAAAGCGTTCATATATAAACGATTCAGAGAGTAAAATGAAAGGAAAAAAATTGTTTAGTTCCGGTGAATGAAGAATATCCCTCATTCCATGTCCACCTTGCATGTTTCTCAGTCTGCAGGTCAGTCTTTAGGTTAGGTTAGGTTTTAACTTTATTAAATACTTTTGGGAGGATGCATTAGGTGTATGCTCTTCTTTTTAGGACTCATGGGATCTTCTTGTATTTGACAATTGAGCTTGTTGTAACGGAAGCCTGCCATCATATTGTGATTTTTCACTTGATTTCTCCTTTCTTTGAGGATTGCAAAGAGTTTCATTGCCTTCCGTAGATGTAGTGGTCTACTTTCTCCAGCTGTACGTCTTTGATATTGATCATCATGCTCCTATTCCCGACGTAATTGCATATGATCTTTATTCTGCTGAAATTCATGTGCTTTTACGAGTTTTATGCTTTCTTGATTTAGTTCATCTATCATCAATTGAAGGTCGAGAAGGTTCTCTGCAAAAAAAAGAGATGTATGCAAATATGAGTTTACTCAGATACTTGCCGTTCTTTTGCATTCCTGTATTTCTACAGTCTAGGTTTCTGAAGATCATTTTGAGACAGGGTGTGAAGATTAGGATGACCTGGTATCGCTTCGTCCAACACTTTTTGGTGCTTAAAGGGATCCAAGTCTTCATGTAGCTTGATGAAAGAGCGACTGTGACTTTATATATGTTGCAGTAGTCTGACGTATATTGAGTATGCACCTTAGAATGTTATAGGCTTCAGGACCATGGGAATTTCTGCTGAGTTGGAGGGTTTTTTGCAGTTCTTAAATGCTACAGTGAGTGGCATTTTGAATTATGCTGCTTTTTTCCAAGCTGATTCACTGAATTGAGTCCATGTTCAAATAGTTTCTTTCAAAGCCAGCTTGTTTCCGTCATTGGTTTCCATTTATATATTTATACCGTATGAACACACACACACACACACACACACACACACACATATATATATATATATATATGTATGTATATATATATATATATATATATATATATATATATATATATATATGTGTGTGTGTGTGTGTGTTCATACACGCATATGAGTTTATATACGTATGCGTGCTTGCGAGCACCTCGGTACGTCCTAAACACACACATACACATACACACACGCATACACTTTGGTTATTGTAATATAGATATAGATAAAACTAATTGAAGTAAGTTGCATCTACGATTTTTGTCTTTCACGTATTCTATTATATCATTTTATGGTTCAACATCGTTTAATATCGCCAATAAATGGCTCATCAAATTCAGTATGAACCTAAAACAGATTGCAGATCATCAGCAGCTGCTGCAGTTTTTAATCACTGTTTGTTGAATATATACATCCCCTCTAATTTGCAAGACATGTCTATCATAGCTCGGGCATCGTTGGTACTTTCGTTGATTATCTTATATTCTGTCTGCTACAGTTTCACATATGATCTCTAGGGATCCACTTTGTAAGGTGTGATGTCCAGTATTTGTGTATTATTATTTTTACAAGATCAACCCGTCGTCATTTGAGCTTTTTTGTGCATCATATATCTTGGCCTTCTATTCTCTTTTGAATAAATAGTTCTGTTTTGTGATCTCTCCACATGATGTTCAGCATGAATCTTTTATGTGCACGTTGCATGGCTCTTGGTTGTAGAGTCAGTCTCTTGGTAACGTTCAATGGTTCAGCCGCATAGGCGTCTATCGGGCGGATACATTGGTTGTATACCCTTTTTTAGGACTTGAGAGATTTTTTCGTCTTTGAAGGTTCTACGTTACTCTTCCGAAGGCTTGCTAAATTAGAATCATTTTTGCTCGATTTATATCATGCAAAGAATCACTGTAAGATGGCTTCTAAATGGTTTACTCCAAATATACATCGTAAATTACTCGAAGCACGACCTATAAAAACCTACTCCAGGGCTTTTGCAGTGAGACTAAACAACGAACATTAACCATCATATTCGGGTGATATGCATCACTAAAATTACACTGGCACATATCCTCCCATAAAACGATTTTATGAAATCCTATTTACCCTGGGGAGAAAAGGTATTTGGATAGGTGCAAAATATAGTTTCAAAATACCTCCAATGCTTGGATGCACTTAAAGTGATGCTTTTTGATGTAAAATTACCATATTCCAATGCTTGGTTACACAGTCATTGATAGCATTTGTTGTCAACCCTTAATTAACCCTTTAGAACGTGTATTTAAGATCATTGCAACGTTGCAAACAACCTTCAAATATTCGACTCTTCTTGGATTCCTCTGATGAAATTGATGCTTCAAGCTTTGCCATAATTTTTTCGAATCATTTGCAAGAGAAAAAAATATTGACTAGGCTACTGGTGCACCCCAACATTGTTCTGAGCAAATCGTTTACTATTCCATGTTTGCAATCGTTGGAAAATCCATCCTTCAACAAGCTTAACTGTTGCACCAAAGACATCAGATCAGCTCTCGAAATTCTCTACTACACAGTCCTGTTCATGATCTTTTTAATCTTGTTATGTACCCCCGTATAATTGAGAGAGAATTACATCCAAACCATATTTTATATCTTCTTGCTTCCCTCTTAGATAACGATTTTTTTTAATCATAAACGAATCCATCTTATCTCTATACATGACAAGTTTTGGCCCAAAAGTCATTTTTTTGGTTTGAATCATGCCAGATACGATCTTCCAAAGAATAATTTGACTCCTCTAAGCGAACACAAGCTTACTTCCTGGGTGTCATTTCTTTACAGAATGTTAAAATGGATACAGGATTTTAACACTTTCACTGCAATTAATGATAGTTCCTTTAGTGACCGATATTCCAGCTGCCCCTAGATCTTCCTGAGTCTCCTTTAAAGTTATCATTGGATTCATTTCGACTTTTATAGTTATTTTTTTGAGAAGGTCTCTAGTTTTCAATTCTCGTTCATGGGAGATTTTACGTTGCAATTTTTTTTTCTGCTCCAGAATAATCGATCCAATCGTATTGATGAAGGTTTTTTGATATCTTGGCGATGGACTTGTTGCTCAAACCCTGATTATTTAGCTCAACAACTGAATTATTTTGTTTGGTTGAGAACATCTTCCCTTTGGATATGAGAGGTTCGTTACAAGAAAGGGGAATAATCGATGGTAACAGTGATTGTATCATACTAAAGTGAAATTTGCTGGAACATTCAAAAAGTGTAGATTCAGGAACGGAAAGATCTAAATGTACATTCCTTCTTGAATAACATTTCTATAGTGATTCTGTCAGAATTGTCAAGAATGTTTTCACTTCAATACTTTTGTTTATATTTTGCTATATTCGTTTGGTAAAATCTTTTTCAGTTTTTTCTGTATCTGTCAGAATACATCTTCTGTTAAAATCTAAAGTAAATGTAAGTATCAGACTTATATCAAATAAATATTTCAAAGTGTCCAAATACTTCTTTCTACATAGTGTGCATATACATTTGAATGAAAGCCAATGAAATTTCCATGTAATAACCTAATTGAAAAATAGTATACGTATTTGTGATCAAAATTGCATTCAATGACATGTTGAAAAACTGCGTTTAAAATGACATCCAATTTGAAGGTTATTGAATGTGCTATCTCATCAGTTTCAGTTTTGCCCGAGGCAAATTAAAAAAAACGGAAAG
>OY735199.1:80628724-80648724 GCA_963457665.1 Thysanoteuthis rhombus
CTTTGATCTCAATAACGATGTCTCCCTTCGTGCACTTCGTTGTTATAGAAATAAGTGAACCTTGAGCAGGTGGGTATCATAGACAAGAGAAAGTTTCAGATGATACAAATCAAGATAAGAAACTGATTGGTGCACAAAACGAATGAGTAGTACAGAGAACAATTATTGTATATTTGAGAAAGTGTGTCAGTCCGTTCTTCTTCTCAAATACATTACTATGTGGTCAAAAGTCTCAGATTGAAGTGACCCTTAAATATGTTAACTTAAACAACACATACAAACATAATGATTTGCAACAAATTCATCATAGCTTGAGATCTATTTAATAATAATTCAGTTTCTTTATTTTTTAGTCAGAGGATTTTATTTCGAACACGCATCCACGTATAAATGTATTCATACATAAACATGCTAGTACATATATAAGCATTTCTGCTTCCTCATACAAGATCGAAAGTGATAAATCAATTTAGCCTGAATATATATTTAACGAAAAATTGTGATTGAAAAGAATCAAATGAATGGAAATTAATATATATATATATATGCGTGCGTGTTTGTGTGTAAGATATTGATCATTACAATGTGCACAGTCAAAAAATCTGTTTTTATCTCCAGAATTCAGAGAGGTCGTCTTTGATTTCGAATTAGATTATATAAATCAATTTACTAGTTAAGCAAATATTCCATAAAGCAATCTGAGTTCACATTTTTGATTACCTTGATCAATTTCGGAGAGGGTCTTCAAACGGGAGAAGGAAGAATCTTTCTTCTTTTTTTCTTTCATTGAACAATTCATCCCAAGAAATGAATTTGAATATATTTGGCATGCAGAACCGCAAAATATGACTAAATTTATACCCTGATAGTTCGATAGCGAAACATGGTCCTTCTTGCATAATATTTTCTGAATCTTACAATTGAACGATTAAGAGTGAAATGATCGTTTGTTCGTATGTTTATCATAGGTGTCGTATATGAATACAAAAAAATACGCATTAATGCAAATGAAAATTTTGATATAGTTTTAGGCAAAAAAGATTTTCATGTAAAATGGATGGTTTTATTAGGATTGAACTCATTTTGCTTAGAAGAAAAGCACATTAGTTATTCAGAGAGATATGGATTTCGTTTATATAAGATTTTAGTTTTAATCTTATGGCTACACTTATTCGTTATACACATCAAATGTTCACCAAGTATATTTATTTTTATGCAATGTCAGAATCATATTAAAAAGCGACCTTAATGTCTGTGTAGCACCTAAACCAATCCAAATAATTGCGTTTTACCGTCGGCAAACACGTCAGAAAAATGAAAATTGATCACTATGAGTTATCACTGTAGGATGTGCAGGGCTTTTTTTTTTATACATGATAGTCTGAAGCACTCAGCGTAAATACTAATATGATAATAATCGACTTTAATATCATCTGGAAGAAATAATAAAAAGGTTTCGTTTTACATCTCATCTGAATAAGAGAAGAGAAAATTTGGCGTTGATGATTTAACACGCGCATGCATACATGGAGACACCCACACACATCTATAGAAAAACACATGCAGACACAACGTATAGTTGCATATACATGCACACAACACGCATACAGAGATGCATGCGCTCATAAAGACATAGACCAAATATATTGACACACACTCAGACGGATACCATACTCACCACAGAAACATACATGTGCTTATATTCAGAGATTGATAGATAGGTAGATAATGGACAGGAAACAGAGAGAGAGACCCTCACTCATACACATACTGCACATGAGCCAATACACCCAAATCCACGCACTAAAGCATATATATATATATATGTGTGTGTGTGTGTGTGTGTGTGTGTGTGTGTGTGTGTATGTGTGTGTGTGTGTGTGTAATATTGAAGGAAAATTTTATTTTGAATACGAAACGTTATGTATATATCCATATATATATTTATGTGAATCTTCCTAGACAATATATGTATATATATATATATATATATATATATATATATATATATATATATATATATATATATATATATATATATATATATATTATGTACAAAAGTTCAAAACGCGACTTTTTTCAATATCATGCAAAAGGATGAAAATACTGAGATTGCACTCTTGCACTTTTGATATTAGATTGATAAAAATCATATCAAACCGGAAAAAGAAAACCACTCATCTTTTCACGATCTCAACCTGTGTATCAAATAATCTCTTTCCGACTTCTTCATTATATACACAATATGAATTATGTTCACCTGTGACATAGATCACTCAATAATATCACCAATAATATCACTATTTTTGACTAAAAGGTATTAGAATTCAATCAAAATATTAGCCATCAGGTGAATGTACTTGATATGCAGTTGATTACCATTTGTGACTTGCAGCGGTTCTTATGTCTCTGAATTAAATACCCATCTGGTAAATACCGAGGGCACATGAAGTATGGATTCCATTCCATACAGAGGAAGACAAGAAATAGCTTTTCTTGATGAAATAAAATGAAATAAAAACTTATGAACTACAACAGAATCAAATGATAAAAGTTTATGTCTGCATTCTAATTTGCAAACCTGAGGCAAATTATTTACATTCTTATTCAAGTTCTTCAATGCTTGTGGAACCAACAAATGAGGGGGAACTGGTGAAAACAGTCATTCCTGATTATATATGAATCAGTACATACATATATATATATATATATATATATATATATATATATATATATATATATATATATATATATATATATATATATATATATATATATATATATATATATATTAATGCTATGAATACTGTGACTATTGTATGTTGAATAATGGAAAAGTTCAAAGTATAGAAACGTGAGATTTGGTATTTTTTAAATCTATGCTTCAAATATTACAAAAATTCACGAGTTATTATTTGTGAGTCTGTTTGAGCTTTACATTCAGTTTGAAACTATCGAACCATTTATTGATCGCAGTACACACGATTTTCTTTGTAAAATTGATGGTTGCTTTCACCTAGAACGTTTCAGAGATTCCGAATAGGGACAGCTTTTTTTACTAGCAACCCTTTCTACTTGCTGCGACTCTTAATCCAAAAATTCGCACCCGGACTCTCAGAAAGCTGATCCTAGAGTTTTGAGAAATATGGAACGTTTTTGTGGACAAATATTGAGTCTCTCTTGCTTATGAGCTGAAACGGAGTCACGCTGAATTTCCAATTCTCTCCATGAATCATTGACTAATTGAGATGTTGTATTTGACTACTGAGAATATTATTGCAGTACATATGAGCAGTTGCTTCGACCCTTTTTTCAAAATGATGAAACTGAGTAATACCTTCGTAACTCACTTTTTCCCACATTATAACGGTACAGGGATGTTGGTTTCAGTGCACTTTATGAATGACTGTGTATACTTCTTTTGAGCAATGAGCATAGATTCTATCATTTTGGCGATTTGAACACTTTTTAACTCTGGAATTTTTCCATCAGTGGAAAATACTTTTTGTGTGCTCATTGCTAAAATCGCAACTTCAGTTTTTATTAAAACTGAAGCTATGTATCCAGTTCACCGATGATTGGACATAGTTAAAAATCACTTTTGATCAGTCCTTCCTCAAATGATTTTTCTCAAGAACCAGCTTGCTACAGCGTTGATGACATGGTGAGTCTCTACAGTGTAAGGATGGCCTATTTGTTGTTCGTTTTGGCTGTCTTGTGTTCTGTGAATCTCCCCATTATATCATACACAGATATCTCTCAGATCCCCTGTGAGAACAATAGAACATCCATGAGAAGACTGACCCCTGTGATCCAGTTTTCTTTATTACTCCATTTAGTAGCTGAACATCAACTAAATCGTGACATGGATTATACGTAAATTTGTTGAAAATATAAGAGTATTCATCGCTGTATGAGGCATACGCCTCGGGTAACACCCTCCAATATTTGTAAAACTTGACGTGCACACTGAATTCAAATGCATGTATAGTATCAGCAATGTTGCATGGATATTTAACAAGGGAGCTAACAATAACACTTGAAAACAGAATCAGAATAACTCAGTGATGACTTGGAAGAGCTATGTTTGAGATAACACAAAGAGATAAAGAAAATCAAGATAAGACATGGATCAGATCAAAGTCAAAGACATTATGGAAATAATTAAGAGACAATGAAAAGAATGGTTGAAAACATTAAAAACAGATAAAGACTGGGAAAACAGGTTAACAGATCGATGCCCTAAAGATAGCAAACGTGGCAGACGACCAGACATAAGAATGAGGGATTGGATAAAAAGGTTCCCCAGTAGAATATGGGAGAATTTGGCACTGTCAAAGTCGACATGGAAGGAGCTCAAAAAGGTTTTTGTCAAAAAGTTCCGAGAATTTGATTCTATCAAATGACATCATAATACGTATTACTCAATCGTCTTTTTCAATGCCCTTCCCTTAATTAAATGTACAAGGACCCACATATCAGCACAAATGGATGGGGACGAAAGTTCTTGATATATTCAGATCGAAGGGAACCATTCAATTACTTGAATATTTGGTTTATGATCTCCCAATCAAATTGTACGCTCGGCATCACGGATAAAATTCAACAAACAAATTTGTCAAAACACTCATACACTCTAACTGCACATGTATTATTAAAAAAGTTTGGATGGTAAAAAAAAATCAATGTTACATTTGAGGAATGACTGTATTTTGTACACAGTATACGTGATAAGGTCTCTGTTTTTTCATTGTTGCTAATTGATTTATCACTTTTCCGCTTTCTGTAAGTGATTTTTAATGCAACAAACTGCAGTTAACTCTCGTAGAAAGTGCACTCATTCTATCAGTATTACTCAGTGACCTAAGCGTTTCAACGCGTTCTAATGCGTTTTTAAATTCTTGTGAGACTGTTGCCGGAGACTGGTTTACAGCAACAGCCCATGAAAATTCCAATAAATTATTTCGAGTACGAAAATAAGTGAACTATTGCGATAATGCTACTTAAAGTTACAATTGGCATCAGACCGTGAAAGGGTATTAAAAAGTAATTTTGTCTGTACTGTTTGGGTTTCATCGTTAATACGTTTTGAATAAACTCCAACCGTTATAATAGCAAATTCGTTACAACGTCAAACTCAAATCCCCAAACGTTCCGTTATAACGAGAGCCTATGTTGAATATTTCTGAGAGACAAGGAAAGCATTCGATGGTCTGAATTTTTTCAATGATTTACTGACAATTTATTTTTGACCAAGTTTAACATTCACTATCTGTTTTGCAATTATGTATCTTTGAATATCGTTGATGATAACCCCGGAGTTCTTTGTAAATCAACTGACGACTACAAAACAAAGAAGGGGATGGGGGATGAAGATATGAAGTAGAGAGATAAAAATACGAATCAAGAAGCACAGCTATGACCTATGGTTGAAATTTGAACTAGCGCAAGCTTACGGTGTATACTTTTCAAGTTTTGTATACGTTGCATTGTCTCTGAACAGCCCTTAAGATCGACCATAACTTCAAGCGTTACCGAATGGGTCTTACAATGCGCGGGCTCTTCCAACTGCACTGATTCATTGCACCCATCTCTGGTGGACAGCTTCAGTGATCCCCTAGCATCAATCCTGGATAAAGCATTACCGTGTACATAATTCTGGAAACCTATTTACATCATTGGCTTTGGCCGACAAATACATCAAACTAAGATATATACATATTGTGGTGATGCAATGTCACCTCTGGAAGTTTTCAGTCCACATTGATGGGAAAGTTTCTATGGAGAGATAAATGCACATGCCAAGCAGAAAATACACAAATCTGAAAAAAGATGTGTAGGAAAATAAAAAGCAGAAACTGATCAAGCAAAAAAAAATCTCCTGGTATCCCAATAATAAGGACGAAGAATAAACGATTGGAGCTAAAAACAAAAAGTTGAATGAAAGTAGACCACTACATTTATGTAAGACAACGGTGTCGCAATTTATTCCTCAAAAGAAGGGGAAAGCAGACGAAAATAACTCTTGGCTAGAATACTATCGGTAGAACCTGTTCAATCTTTACAAACCAAGTTGATCCAGTTAGTCCTAATAAAAGTCAAACGACCTTCTCGATAGTCACCTACGGAGCTGAAACATTGGACCTGACCAAAAAATTGCCCCCCAAACTGAGAAATACGTAATATCCACAGGACAGAATCATGCTCAACCTCACATGGAGAGATCACAAGACTGTAGAGTACATCGGAAATAGAGAAATCGGATATATTATAGAATTAAATGGCAATGTGTTGGTCATGTTGCAATAGTACCTGACATGTTGCAATAATACCTGGCAACTGCTAGACATCATGACCCACAAAGTGGATCCTAAGAGATCATATGCAAAATTAACGAACTGGGTAAGTTCAGAAAGGACTGGCTCCGCAACGCCAATGATATAAAAGACTTGCGAATCTTGGGAAAGGTTTATATCCAATAGGGGACTCCAAAAAGCTATTCATAATGATAAGGATTAAAAAAAAACGTAGCCAACTCATTTTGGATTTGATTCCTTTCAAGACTGTTCAACTAATGAATAGAAACCAATTCACAGCCCCAAATACCTTAAAAGCGAGAAATTCAAGATACATATTTTCCTTTTTGTTTTATTCATTCGTGTTTAATTTGATTTAAATTTGTTGTTACAATTGTTTTCTTTTATATATATTTTTTGCTTCTCTGTCTGTTTTTGCTCTTTGCCACATTGTCGTCACGTGTTGAGATTTGGTTTAACCTGTCCGTACTTTGACTGGTTTTTCATCACCCCTGTTCGAAATAGGCTAGACGATTATTTGTTCTCGGTCAGTCAGGCAAGATAATCAGTCGTGTGGTATTGCTGAATTTTTCTCACCTGTAACATTGGCAGCTTCAAAACAGGATTAGAAAAAGGAGGGTGGAGAGAGGAAGTAAAAGATAAATTACGACGAAACGCAGATAGAATTTGACAATGCACTGACAATACATGAATTAGAGACACGCTGGGTAGATAATAAACACCTTATTCTTTTGTTTAACTCCTTGGTTATTTTTTGTTTTGTTTTGTTTTGTCTTTTCCAAACTATTACTTTTCACAGAAAACCGAAGTCACTTGCATTTGCTGAAGTATATTCAGGTTCTTCACTCGATTCCGTGGACAAAAACCTTCCTCCATATTTTGTACTCGTTGCCAACAGGTTGACACATCTTTCCGCCCTTCAATTCATCTCCCACTGATTACGTGACTATGTTGACATCATCATCGCTCTATCCTGTCAGCAGACACTCTGCTTGTATCTTGGCTTCCTTTCTCTTGGTTAAATCTATGTCTACATTCTGATTAACTCGATAGCCACAGCGCCAGGAATTCAACGTTTTCCCCCAATTATGCTGTCAAATTCAATTTAGATGACATTTTCCTTTCCCATCCTATGAAATACTTTAAAGCAATTAACACGCCAGGGCCCAAAGCCCATGTGAATTCTTGCCAGCCAATGATTCGGGCTACAAGCATACAGAAATCTGTTACTGAGGAATATGTTGAAAAAAATGAAATCTAATCTGCCTTTGTGACGGAGTTTTGCATTTGTACGTCTTGATTTCTTTAATGGCAAAATTCAAGATCAGCCCTCGGTACTAGGATATAAGAGTAATCCAATGGTTAGGAATCGAATTGACGACCCCCTGTCAAAGTGACTTCTATATACGCCCCCAACCTGAAACGATTCTTCCACGGAGGTTATCATTATCAGCGGAAGCTGATATTCATCATCTATCATCGGCATCAGCAGCAGCCTTTTAGCATCCGTAGTCGGCCATAAACCTTCTCCAAAATTGGCCAGACTTCTCCATAGCGGGTATTGCAGAGCAAGTACTTGATGGATATATCTCACTCTTCCCACTATCTTATATTCTGTTGGCCAAAATTTTGCACATTTTCCCTAAAGATCCACGTTTTGAGTCATGATGTTCGGCAGTTATTCGATATTCTTGCAACATGTCCAGCCAATGGTCGTATTAGTTTCTACCTGATTTTATTGTTGTTGTTTTTTTGAATATCCCGTGCCTTTTTATGATTTCTCGATGTGAGGTTGAGCAGGATTATCTTGTGCACAATTTGAGAGTTGATCTATTTGTTAGGTTCCATTCATTAAAATAACTTCCCACAACCTATGATTGACGCAATGTTCGTTCATACTTGAAACTCGGTGGTTTTAAGAGAGTGGTCTTTGAATTATTCTTATCATTTGATGAAGTATTTTTAATTATCAAATTAGGCTAGTTTTTACCTAAGAATTGCCCTATAACATGTTCATTCATTCCGCCATGACCTTTTTTGGAGGTGGGGCCCCGTTATGTTTCAGCTATGTGATAGATTATTTTTCATTTTTGTTCGGTTTTCACCAGCAAATGTGAAGAGATTTCTAATAATCGATACCTGTTGTAAATCTGTATTATTTAGGTGCACCGAAAGAATGGTCTGCCCTCATCGGAGGGACATTCGGTCCAGAAGATGCAATATGCCAGTTTGATATTTTACTATTATAACTTTTTTCTGGTATTTTTTCAACCAAAAAATTAGGATTACGCAGCTATACCCTTGTTAACAAGACGTTCCATTGAAGGTACATAAAACAGCATTCAGCAAGACCTTTTTGCCACCAAACGATTAGGAAGAAGAAAGTAATTAATGCCATCTGATTCAAGAGACAGTACTAACATGTTAAAATAGCTTACTGATGTTAACGTTGTCAAAGTAAGGAAGAATGAAACCTGACACCTACAAAATGGATCTTGAAAGTTCAATAGGAGGGTTGCAGTGAATTTCAAGCTATAACACAGAATAAAAAACAGTAACTCAAGGAATAATTTTTAATTTCATGGAGTCTGAAAGGACAGAGTCTAAGTCGAAGTGATATACATTAATTGAAGGAGAGAATTCGTGAGAAATGTTACCGGCGTCATGGAAATTTATAGCTTTATACAAATTCACGAAGGTTTCCTTTCGTTTAACACTTATAAAATATATCATCCAATTATAAAAACATCATTGTTTGTTTCAAGTCTGCTAATGAAATTAAACAATTGTAACTTTATGTTGTTATTTCACTCGTATTTTGTGTATACTCTCCAAAAATGGCGTCTGCTCATTGTAATGGTTAACACGTCTGGTTCACATAGTATAAGCAAATAGTGTGGGAAATCCTTCATCATGACAAAATTCTCCATCAGCTCTTGAATACACCATAAGCTGTGATAAGAATGAAAGATTCCTTCCGATGGTTTTGCATCCTGTTCAGGGGGTAGTCACAAAACACTTATGGGTATTAGGTCCTGGTCTCGACTAGACTTGACACTTGAAAGGATCACCAAGCTGAAGAATACAAGTGGGACTTGGTAAGCAGCTGCCATTGAGGTTGTTTCTTGGGAGTGGTGACACTTTACCTTACAGCAATGGAATATATTCCAGCACTTATCTCTGAGCATATTATAACACTAGAATATTTCAAACCTTAATTCACGAACATAATCCTCACCAATGGTGCCGTTATTCTTATTTCAATTATAGTGATTACGGAATATGATATGAATTATAGAAATCGTTCAGATTTAAAGTGTGTATTCGCATTTGCTTTCTAAAGATTTGAATCTGTTGACCTATTACCTGTCACAAGAGAAAATCATCTGTCATGTTCTGAATACAGTCGTAGTATTAATCATACAGAGAGAGACGAAGAAGAGGAACAGTTTGTTATCCCTGTAAACAATAAATCCCTCAAGTTGAAGTCATAGACAGCAAAACATTAGAATAAGAAGAGAAAGTAATTCTTTTTTGACTTCCAGTGGACAGGTTCATTGTCAGATAGGTGGGAACTTTTGACATTTACCACAGAACTATAATCTATTCAGTTTATAACACGTTGGAAATCCACATTGTATATCTCTCCTTCTCAAATGTGTGGAATTTATCGCCATGGTTAATCAAAAGTTTGGTAGAAGATCTTAGTACATACGCTTCAAAGATTAGAGAAGACTATTAAAAATCAATAAAAACTAATCACGGATATTTGAATTTCTATGAGACGATTTTTAAGAAAATAAAATACCAAACTCCCTTCAATAAAAAAAAGTCCATATTTTCAATTGGTTTATGAGACTTTTTTTTTATCAATAAAATTCTTCAAATCTGTGGATTTCTTCAAATCAAAGATTCAATCGTTACGGGCAGCAAAACAAAAAATCATACTGTGCATCAACATAAGTTGATATTGAAGAAAAAAAAAGATACTGAGAGATCCAGTGAGGGTCGAAAATCACAAACAATATCTTGAGGGGTTAGTTTGATAATTAATGTTATACAATGTGCATTTTCTCTTGTGTATACAATTTATTAGGCTACTTTTGTTTAGTATCAGATCATCAGTAGTCAGGGATCAAATGATGATCAGCCCACTTACTACACACTGCAAGATTACTGCTGACCCTTGCTGCACTATGTTTTGTTTTGTTTTGTTTTGTTTTTTTCTGGATCAGACCAGAGTTTCAAATGGTGGATAAGGGGTTTTTCATCATGCATAGTGTTGATGAATCCAAAGTTACAGACAGTGGATAAAGAAAGCAGAATTTCCGTCATAAAAATAGACGATATGCACTGTAATGGGTAAAATCCACTTTTCAGGTAACGCAACTGATTTTTTTATTCCAGTTAACTCACTTCTATTATTTTTTAAGGCCATCATTATTTTGATTTGGGTCATCATAATAGTCCTATCAATACCCATATTTTCATTGCATTAATTGTTAATGCTATTTTTCCAACATTCATCTTGAAGATTTTATTATTCCATCAAAAATCCATCCATCTGTAGATATTTGGTCTTTTACTACAAAAATCTCTTAACATAGCCCCATGAAATTTTATACGAAAATCAATGGAACCCAGATCAAGTTTTCAGAAAAAATAATTACGGGCGGCATTTTACAATATAAATCCATTAAAAACTGCTCACGTTTTTCGTGTACGTTTTTTTTTTTAGCTGAATCCACGAGGTGCTCATAAAAAATTACCAAGCTACAGATGGAATGGAGACTTTGTTTCATTCGTAGAGATTATGAAGGAGGCCTAACACTGAGTATTTTGATATCGTTTATAGAGTTAGTGAGAAAATAAATGATTGTTTATTTTCTGTGGAGCAGGGTGCAAGTACATTCAACATTTGACCGACATTGTAAAAAAAAACTCTGCATATCAAAAATATCACATTTCGAAAATAATCTGAATTCAATCTTCTATTTTATCGGGGGCTTTTTATTTTATCCGACTTCACTTTCAACTAGTAATTTTAATTAAGATCATCCCCATAGTTCTATCGGCAGAAATCTCTGTATTGTAATCATTACTAATGCCGTATCTATCGTCATCGTCGTGATGATAATCTGCCAGCCATCTAACATTCGAGCGGAAAGGAGAGCAACCAAATCCTTGCAAACGCTTTGTGCTGGCGTTTTTCTTTTTATGTCGTTTTCACGGAGGATTTTCTTGAAAGCGTACGAGAAAATATCGCGGTGGTCTTGTTCACCGCAGTGGTCGACGTTGCTCGAGATCTCTTTGATCTTATCTAATGATCCCGACTGCTTCAAGGGCTGAACGGCGTAACAATTGACTGTCAATTTTAATGAGAAGAACTTCGTCTCAATTATATGCTCGATGGGAGGCAGACAACTTTTCAAAGTGAATTCTGTCTATTTGATGTCAAAACAAGACATTCGGTCAATAGGCCTGGACCGGACAAGTTGGTCTCAGCAGATGACCTCTGGCCAGTGTTCGCACTTCTCGCTCTAGTGTGTAATAAGGGGGCCGGCCGACATCCGCTGGACATCCGGCCTGTTAGATGGCCGATCGGTTGAAGTCATCCTCTTCATATCTTGATAATTATTAACATTTGCCAAGCGCTTCTTCCTCTTTGTATTTTGTTCTTAGATTTGTTTTTGGTTTGCGTTCACCCAGATCGAATTTTTCAATTAATTCGCCATCTTTGCGGGATGTGCTTTTTATTTTTATGCCCGTTACGTGATAAGTCTTTATTTCTTATTCGTGAACTGTATTAGAAACCATAAATCAGAATGGTCACCAAAACCTTCATGATAAGTTTCTTCAGTTTTTAGATTGGTCTAGCTGGCTATGTGTGCATCTAAGTAACATGTGTACTAAACGCAGAGTTAAAGGCTAAAAATTTAAACATCTATTCATTATTCAGTCAACAAAAATCTGTTCCTTGTTTGGTTTGGTTTTTTAATAGGTTTTTAATGGGGGATTGGTTTTCAATGCATGATTTTGCTTAAATCGATCATTTAGTTTTTGCCCGCTTGTTTTGTTTTTTTCTAAATCCCATCTTATTGCAGCAAAATGCGTGAGAAATAATTTATGCATTTATCCAAATATTTTTCCTATATCTTTAATTGATTGCCCCCAACAAGTCATGCTGCCAGAAGAATTACATCTTGCGACAGTTTTATTGAGTGACTCATCAGACCTGTTCCTAAAGTTACCTACTTTTTATAGTACTTATCACTTAATAGAAAGACCGGCCCTAGACAGAACGTAACAGAATCGAAACGAATTCTTTTTTTGTCTGAGTAACGTAATTATTTTTATATAAAAATAAATTGCACTATAGGCGTCACTTTCACTTTTTTATGCATTTTATTTCTATTTTGATTGGTTCTCCCTTTTGGCTACACCATTTTTCATCCTAATGATCTGATATTTTGAAGTTTGTAACTTTAATCTTTCAAAAAAGGTTCGTCTTGCTCATATTCTCTCTCTGTATCAGCTGGTAACTCTCTTGACCAGAACTCAGTTACACAATCTCTTTCTCAGTCAATCGATTTCTCTCTCGGGGCTTTTTTCTCTATTTCTTTTCCCCCTATTTCCTCTCTCTATCTCTGTCTTTCTCTCTCTCTCTCTCTCTCTCTCTCTCTCTATATATATATATATATATATATATATATATATATATATATATATATATATGTTGCTTAATCGTATTTTCTTTTTTTTTTCTCAAATATGAGTTGCCCTGGCTCGCTCTAGTCAATTCAGCCAGAATTTCCCCTTTATTCTATGTATATTTTTTCAGGCTATTTAATTCATCTTTGTTTTTTTTTTTCAACTCAGCATATCATATTCAATGAATTTGAATATTTCCAATTCTCTCTCACTCACGCTATAATTTTCTTTTGGATATTCCAATCAACGGTCTTTCCTTCCAACCAAAATTCCTTCTCTCCTTTTAAACATTTTGTATCGGACATTAGGGTATTATCAATTATCTTGACCAGAGATGTCCATAGGTCTGTGTTTGGAAGGACACATCCGTTTTGAACTTTGTAACGTGAAAGCAACGCACATAATCTGGATAGTCAAGTATAATTCATCTATTCATTGAGATTTCGTTGTTTTAACCGTTACAACGGATATATGTCGTGTCATTTTCTTAAGCGAAAATATCACTCAGGGCTTGTTGTCTTTCCCATGTGTGGTCGATGGAAATCAGACTATTTGGGATGTTCAACCACTCATTCTATCTTAAAATGAAAAATCACGACAACAGAATTTCGTTGAGTGTTTCGATGGTCCTATAACTGAGAGAGGTCACTGGTCCGTCAATTAAACTAATCTCTAAAGTTCGGTGCTGAGACTGATTGTTTCAGGATCAATGATACCAAGAAATTTATTATATTGGTAAGTATTCGAACGTGTTTTGTCGAGAAAACGAACCAATGTAGAAACTTTAAGAATTAGGATTTCTTAGCTTTTATCGACAACCATTGATACCAATTCATTGTTTTATGCAAATTACCAAATTATACAATTTACTGTTGTAAAACTATGGAATAGACAGAGGAGATGCCCTCACTGTGTATGTTCTGGATAATCTATTTCGACTTAGGATTCAGTGTTTGCGTGTTAGTGTGTGAGTGATATTATTATTATCATATGATATTATGATTGCAATTACAATCGTGTCAATAGGTGAAGATTTCAAAGATGGCATATATCAGAGTAGTAAGTCGAAATTTTTATCCGTTTTTGATTAGGCTACCAATTAGTCTTTTAGCATTTTTTCAATTCAAAGTTCCTTGTATATTTTCTTTCCGTATTTCAAAATTCGTTTTCAAATCTCAAAGGGCTTTAGTATCACTTTCAAAGTTGTCAGTAAATTGTTTATCTCTATAAATAGAATATTTCGATAATTTTTGTCGGGAAATTGCTAACTGAGAATAGTTTTCGGTAAATATTCCGTGATATTTAAAAATCAACTTAGTTTTCAATATCGTATAGATAATTGTTTCTTGTAAAGAAAGCAGGCAGTTTTAAACCGGGCCAATAATTTTCCCGCTGCTATTTTTTCGAGTACTCACGTAGAAGAGCTAATTGATTCCTATTCTTTCTTTCGTTGTTTTTTCAGTCATTTTATACATTTTTTCAAATTCACTCCTTCATTTTTCATATGTTATTCAATCCTATTTTCTAAAAAAAACGTGATATTAGGATGAGAATGTAAGTAAAAACTGTATTTTCAAAAAATACCTTCGAATTTTATGTTTGTCAATTCAATATTAATGGCTTCAAGATATGGTTTTCGGAATCACTTTCATCAACTAGCCTTTGAGATCTGACATGATGGAAAATATATAAATGTGTGTATGTAATTGTGATCTTGAAAATAGAATAAGCAATTTTATACAGATATTTCTTTTTACAAAATATTATGTTACATCTATGGCATTTGAAAAATAACAACCACAAAAAGACAGAGACTTTTTTTTGCTACTGACATAGGGTTCAGGTTTCCCTTGATTCGCATCAGCTTACCAATTTTCTGGTCTACAAAATGCATAAATTTGCATATATATTTGGATGTCGACATAAAATGCACACATCTTTTCCTTTATTTATTCTTTTTGCATCTTCTTGTTTTATTTATACTTTTTTGTTTTTGCTTTGTATTGTCACTGTTGTTTTTGGCTCTTTTGTTATTGTTGTCGTTGTCATCATTGTTGTTGCTGTTGCTGTTGTTGCTGCTGTTGTTGTTGTTGTGGTTATAAGGGTAAGTCGGTCAGTTCAAAAATATATGATCCTGAGTATAGTTAAATGATTTCAATGCATAATGAAATGATGATACTTCGTTCTTTCAACTCCCTCCTCTCGCCAAGCATCTGTTTCTCGTTGCCACAATTCACTTAACTATTCTCCCTTTGCAAAAATTTACTTACTTACTTACTTACTTACCTTTTGAATAAGAAGTACCAGCTGAATACCCATCCTAACGGGCGTCTAATTTTATTTATGGAAACATTTAATAGAATAGGTATAGAGAGATGGATGGAAATCAGTTGGTGTTTAATCTTTTCCCAGCGGTATTTCTTACATTTTTTTACGATTCCGAATGAATTTTATGAATGCCGATAAACTGCCAAGCATAAAAAAAAACATTCTTCGTCTTACTTACATCCCCTTTCCGTGAACAATACCCAAGCCCCAGCTATAAGAGAAATAAATACTTTCTAAACAGCAGATAAAATACCCCTTCTATGTAAAATATACAGAATCTTCACTCGCTCTATTAAGCAAATTTCTATCAGCTTACAGTGGATTTTACTGACAAAGAGTGCACAAAAAAGTGTCCGTTTCAGCATGAATTCTGATGCTTAGGATCACATTGAAACACAGGAAATTTAATGGGTATATGCTGTACGATTTCTGCAGTAGGCTGTCAGATATGGACAGACAAACAGCTTTTTCGTGAATACTATAACGGACTAACGATTATGAAGACATTTCTGTCTTTTTTATTAGTGTGTGTTTTGTTTACTCTTGTATCCACATATATCCTTATGCATCTTTGCAAGTATCATCCTATGCAGAAATAATCCCCTTATCACAATGGATGCAAACCTGTGCTAAAACTCCTATTCAAGTATAAACAATCAACTAGCATAGAACCTGTAATTAGGATGTGATTATTAACTTCATGATAAATTATGCAAATATATAATTTATTGTGAACGCATATATTGCCAAGAAAAATAAATAACTTGAATTGAGATAAATAATCTCAATTCAAATATTCTATTTCCTGCAATTTTACATCTCCGTTTTTTTGGATAATCCTAAAACAATAAGGCAATAGTTGCAAAATCTGTTATGCTTAGATTTAGTGGAATCGTTTTCCATGCTACGTCTGAAACATCATCAGCAGTAGATGTAGTAAATATGTTAAAGCAAGATTATCAGCAAGATCATCCAATGCTATAGGAAGTTCTAAAATCGCATATTAAATTTAAAGACATAATAAATGTTCATCTTTTATTAATGTACTTGTTTTACACTACTTATCTTTGAATAGATGGGCGTCGTAGCAAGCCATGCAGAAAATGGAATCGGTGAGTTGAATTGGAGCTCTGCTTCACTTACATAACGTTACAACATATTGATTTTCCGAGACGGATGTTTGCTACTCTACAAATATAAGTAGCAAAGTTATTTCTTTTTAATATTTCTTCTTACGAAGTATATAGAACTATTAGTGCTATAAATAACTACCAATATTTGGCAACACTGAGAAAACCACTAAAATCTCTCATTTACCAAGCAAAACTAGCTTTTATGTTTAAAGCAATGAACGCAAGAACCCCTTTTAGATGTTTAAGCATGATAAGCAAGATATTGTCACTTAAATAATTTGAAGATTCGTCATATATTGAATATTTTTTTCGCAGTTATGAGAAAACATTCATAAGTTGCTGATTAGAAATGAATATTTGATTCAGTATGTCTAACACTTTCCCGTTATCATGGAGGTCACAGGAAAGGTTGGGGCGAAACCTGTTTTTATTATTTCATTGACTGGTGGATCATTGTGAATTTATTCGCTGTGCTAATGAAATACATGCTTTAAAAGATGATGGTAGCCGGAAAAAGTTTTTGGAAACTGAATTACTGCATCATTATGATAAACTTAGACGATTGATTGTGAAACTTATGCTGCTCTTTCTTCCACATCAAACAAGAATTGTAAACAGTGAGCAAATAGACTGTTCATATTCAGTCATTATTTCAAGTATCACGTGGATATTTGTATTTTTCTGCAAAAAATATACCCAGAGTACTAAAACACGAGCAATTCGTAGAACATCGTTTTTCTGATACCATGCAAAAGATGTCAGTGAAGCATTTGTATTGATCAAAGATTTGTACAGAATTACATTATGCTAATGTAGTAGCACAAATTACAAAGGAGCTCCTCAATCAGAAAAAAATACGTATTCATTTTTAAACATACAACTTTGATTAATTTTGATTTTTCATTTTTCATTCATGCTTTGAATACAATTTCAAATATCTTTCTTAAGTGTGTGATTTTTATGCATTACATACACACTTTCATCGTATCGAAATAATAATTCCAATTAAAGATGATTGTAGGATGAAATAGCTCACCCTTAAGGATCAAGACGTTCACAGAAAGCTGACATATGCATTGCACTTTAATGACACAGCAAGTGAAGATTCACTGAATTGGAATGGATGAGGCATGAGCATTTACCATCCCTAATATATGTTAATTTTGCTACTAAGTTCTGCATTCGTATATCCCTAACAAAAAATATAAAATAGAGGTCAAAAACAAAATGTATATATACATTTACTTGGAAAAAATCAAACAGAGAATTTATAAATGCCCCTTTGGAAATCTCACCAAATACTCTAACACCTTAATCCTCAAATATGGAATATCTACCGGTTGAATTAAATGCTAACAGATCAGAAATCTGTCTCCCTTTTATAAAGTATTTCGATTTCGAATTTAATTTTGTCCCGATATCTACTTCATAGAGATGTGTAACATTGCTCAAACTAATGTGCATGTTATAACGTTTCGAAGATGAATTATTGAATATTACATTAATATATTTCATTTCATACAATGCTCAGATTGATTGATATATTCCAAAAGGTACAATCAACATCACTTTACGGCTTCAGAGTTGACAGGATTCCGACAAAACATCTTCATGCATTATTTTCGGATGTCTAATCTTGTTTCAATAATACGTTTTTTTTTATTTTTTGGTCGACATTCTGTCAATTTTGAAGTTGTTCAAATATGTTGAGATGAACGTTTCAAAATATATCAGAAATTTCATGCACTCACCGTATGAGTGATATATGTGTGTATGTGTGTATATATATATATATATATATATATATATATATGTATGTGTGTGTGTGTGTGTGTGTGTGTGTGTGTGTGTGTATACATGTATATATTATAGACCAGAAGTGACGTTCTGTCTAGGAAATTGGAGTTTTCATCTTTTATTTGAAGTGCCAATTTTCCTGGGCGTACATCATTTTTGATCACTGCGGTAGATTTAAAAGCAACTAAACGCAATGAACTGAACGACACGAATTCATCTCCATCAACATGAAGCGATAAATTGCAATGTTTAACACAACGTTTCATGTTTTATTCCGTATTCGTGTCTTTTGATTGGTGGTGAATTTTCAATGTCAAAAAAAAAGCTTATCAAAGGGGCAAAATATATTGCAAAAATGACCTACTCTGGAGACAATTGTATATTTCAGTTTTAGTTTTTCATTTTTATTTTGCAATCATCTTTTGTAAAAGACTTTAGGGGATGCGCGATGATCTTTATTGGAATATATTGATGAAAAAGCAACCGACTAATGCATATATATATATATATATGTATGTGCGTGTATAAACTGTTATAACTTGTTAGTGAGATATATATGTCAATGTAAAATGTATTTCAATACAATGATGAATAAAAGCTATGTATTGGAGAATTGTCCATGAGAATAGTCTAAAACCGGGTGGGGGTCCCCCCTCTAAAAATAAATTTGAGTAGTCCAAGGTGAAAATATTAGCTTTAGAGTAAAGTAAGTAAGGGCGAGTATCGTGGTGAAGGTTTTAAGCTTAAGGAGATGGAGGTGCGTAGTGAAAGATCAATCATAACTGAGCAGCTGAAGTCCTGAATTCTAAACTGATTCCTATTGAAAAAAAAATGTCTAGTTATTAACAAAATAAAATGGGAATTTTCTTTGTTACAACTTATCTAAATGGAATGCACTGGGGAAATACCTTAACAAGGTTGGGAACAGCTGGTCCATGGTGTTCCAGGGCCCCCGAATCTTTTTCAACCTATACACTGTATTAGTTTCTTTCAGGATAATTTTGTCTATTCTTGAGCATGAATAGAAAGCAATCTCTGTTAGCATCCTACTCAGTAGATAACAAATATTCAATTTTCATTTTGAAAGAACTATTATACACACACAAACACGTGCTTACACACACACACACACACACACGCACACACACATATATGTAAATATCTATAAATAATGTAAGTTAAGGGATATGACTACGTTAGGAATGAGAGTACATAAAAGTCTTTATTTGTTGACTTTTTAATTCATAAGTGATATTTAAAACGAAGTACATGTTGCATAGATTTTTTCTTAAGTCATTTGGTCGACAGATTTTAACCGTTTCAAGGATGGTTTTATGTGATACTTCGTTTTTGTTGCTGTCGTTATTTTATTATCATTATTATTATTCAGAATCTCACACCAGCTGCCTGGTGGTAACCGCTGGAGTTTGAGTGACAGCAAGTCTCCTCAAGTCTCCAGCCCTCCTCTCCTCGTACTCATAGGTCGCAGTAATTCTGCGATTTACAGTTTCACACCGGTTGCCCAGTGGTTATCGCTGAAGGCTGAGTGACAATAAGTCTCCTCAAGTCTGCAGCTAACGTCTCCTCTCTCTTTTACCTATCATGTCAGGGCTACGATTCGTTGCAGCCCTTATATATCTAGCACCTTCCTCAGTATCCGTGCAGTTCCCAGTAGTGCTGTGGTCTGTACGGTCTCTACCCTCCCCCTAATCCC
>OY735199.1:80651224-80726224 GCA_963457665.1 Thysanoteuthis rhombus
AATTCTGATTATTTCCTTATAATACAATATCAATAATTCCTAATTTTACTATACATTTTGCTGGTGTCAAGAATTCAATTGTTCGTATGATTAAACGTATCAAATGCATTTCATGGCCGCATGATATATCATAAACACCTAACATTTTATAGTAAAAGCAACTTTTGCTAGCATTTGATGTGGTGCAGGGAGCAAAAAAAGAATGTCAATATCTCCCATGTAATCCTTACTGCAAGTGAAACCCTATTATCACTCACCATTTTTACTATTTACGGTTACCAATAAACTAACACACAATCAATTTTATCAACGTAATTGAATTTCATCAGTTTCAAGTACTGCAGTCAAACACATATTGCCACGGGAAATATCCAACTTCAGATCAAATCTGCTGAAATTGCATGATTTACTACATATTTGTTTCGAGTATAGTTGTTCCAATAAATTGAAACTTCTGCTGAGTTATATATAGAGCTCAATCAATAGATATGTAGCCTATGTAGTTATTAGCTTGATCTGGAATTTGTACTGTGTATGGTAAAATTTATATGACTAATAATCAGCACTAAATCGAGTGAATTTACAAGGAAAGCAATGTTTTTCTTTCTTTTAGCTATAGACTTATCAATGTATTCACGTATGCGATCCAAAATCAGAGATTATGCCATGAATGATGATATTGTCGTAATCGTTATGAAGTGAAGCATCTAACAAAGAAGAGAGAATAAAAAAAATAATCATCCCGTGAAAACGTCTGAAATGAATATCCGTAGCACAGATCAATAATAATATTCCGGAACTGGAAAGACCTGTTTGATTTTTGCTTCTTCTGCATGTTTTGCAGATGACATCGTCCATTTTGCAGAGAACCCTCTGGGTCTCCAACTAATGCTAGACGAACTAAACGAAGAAAGCAAAAAGATTCGCCTGCACGTGAATTTCAGGAAAAACAAAGGTTATGTACAACAAACATGTTGGAAAACAACACACAAAAATAGAAATCATGAACATAAAACTTGAGAAAGTCGATCACTATATATACTTACATTGATGAATCTCTATGGAATCCTCAAAAGTAGGAGGAACCAAGGAGAGAATCACTCTAGGATGGCAAGTGATTAGTGCTCAAGCTTTAGGAACCATAAAATCCAATTAATTCAAAAAAGAAAAGAATACAACTAATGCATCCTACCGATAGTCACTGATAGAGACTGGCCCCAAACCATGCAACGTCAACATGAGAGAACTATGCACAACATTACATCGACGGATCACAAGACAGCAAGTATATTTGTGGAGAAACAGGAGTCCGAAACATTATGGAAACCATCAAGAAACTCAAAAGGTGATGGGCTGGTCATCTTGCATGAATTGCTAACAACTAATTGACCTCACGACTCGAAACATATATATGCTTAGAGATCAAATTCAGAACGGATGCTGGCTGAATATAAAATTGCGAGACAAACTGGATAGGTTGAAAAGCATATTTGCTCTGAGACGCCCACAATAGAGGTGTGGTAAATCCTTGAAAAGTTCTATGTCCAACGACTGACAATAAAATACTGATGATGATGATGATGGTGAAGGATTACCTGAATATATATATATATATATATATATATATATATATATATATATATATATATATATATATATATATATATATATATTGATAGATGGATTGATTATTAGATAGAAACCAATATGAAGAAACTCTTTCATGTATGGGCTTATTGAAACGTAACCAACCTTGCCTTGTTAACTCTTTACATAGTTATAATGATGACATGTGTGTGTGTGTGTAGTTGTGTGAGTATGAAAGGGGAAAGAAGAAAGAAGGAAGAGAGAGAGAGTGAGAAAGAGGAAAGAGAAGGAAGAAATTGGATACAATGTTCGAACATATATGCACGTTAGTTGAAGGATGTTTTTGTTGAAGCTACACAATATCGACCTTGGATATATTTTTTCATCCTGTGAATTCTTTTATTCTCCTGTCTGGACTTTTCAGTCGCGATCTTTTGTTATTTTCATAATGGTTTTCTCTACGCTTTCATTACGTAGTGATTTTAGCCATCTCTCCTTGGTGCACGGAATCTATTGAAAAGACCCCGCACAGACACTTTGATTGGTAACTTACACAATATCTCTGTGCTCGGTGGCAACACTCGTGTGGACGCTTTGAATCTAGTCTGATACACAAAGTCTCCAGCTCAAAAGATTTGTACTAATTTGCTATTATGTTTCGAACACATTGTCCTGTTGTCGAATGACCGTGAACTCCAAATCGTTTCCTTCATTCCACTGAGCTAGAGGACATGTGTTTTTGGCAGGGATTTCCGCTATTGTGTGAAGTTGTTATAAGTCTAGGTCTCAGATGTGTTTATTAAAGAGTTATAATGGTGAAACATCAAGATTAATTAATGGTCATTTGATATGTCTTTAAGATTGTTATTAGATGACCATGAACTCTAAAGTGCTTCTTTCATGTTAGTGTGCTCCAGGATAGGCATCTCTGGCAAGGATCTCCGTGCTTGTGTGAGTTTAGTGTAAGTCTTTGACCAAAGACATTTGTTTATTAAAGGATTACAATTGTTGGTTGTAAAGAAGAAGTAATGATCGTTTTACAAGTGGATAGATGTATATAACTCATTCTATTTCTATTCATTCATTTGCAAGTGAACTTGTTTCATCTTTATGCACTAAATTGTTTTGTTTCGTTTAATTATTTTTGTGAATGTTCTGAGCTTTTATTTGCAGGTTTCTTCTTTGGAGCCGAGCAGGGAATAAAATGGATGCAGAACTATCTGGTCCCATAAAATCGCCATTTCAAGACTGTACTTTCCCATTCCACCAGAACAGGAAAATCTTTACTTAGTCCTTTTTTTTTGTATCTGGGCAGACTTGGCGTCTATTTATATGCATATATATTTCGGTTATGTGTCGTGTTTGCCGTTGTGGGACGACAGGTCAGAAAAATGAGCTTAGTTGCCATCTTAAAACGAGAAAATACATAAAGTCGTGCCTGTTTGCTACGATTGCAACTCCAGGGCAGCACGTCACTATTACAATAAAAAGTTGGGGTCCACAATGCTTATCTGCACCAAACTATGCCAAACAAATGGTATATAAATACCAAAATCTGAAATTTGTGAAATTCGTATGATTTACTGCTTCCTTTCATCATTCTAATTTTTAGCCAATTCTATTGGTAGAGTTGTATAGGAGTACGCAAGGTCATTCCAGTTCGACAAAACTCTTCAGAGCCTAACTTGAGACGATCTTCCATAACTTGGATTGGGAGAATTGAGGAATCCGAATAGACAGCGGATATCTGAGCAACCTCAGATTCGCAGACAACATCATCTTTTTTGCAAAGAACTTACATGACCTCAAACTAATGTGCGATGAATCAAACAAAGCAAGTGAAAAAGTTGGCGCGCACATG
Source organism: Thysanoteuthis rhombus (assembly GCA_963457665.1). Lineage (NCBI taxonomy): Eukaryota > Metazoa > Mollusca > Cephalopoda > Oegopsida > Thysanoteuthidae > Thysanoteuthis > Thysanoteuthis major. The sequence continues at coordinate 80,654,673 of OY735199.1, forward strand.
AACTTCAGTGAAACTAAAACCATGTGCAGCAATCTCATTGTGAATAAAAACAGGACTGCCAAGATCGAAGATGCAAAACTAGGGATGATCAACCAAGACATCTAACTAGACAAAAATCTCTATGAAATACTCAAAAGAAGAGAAAATCAAGCAAAGAAATACCGTAGGATGACAAACCTCGGTCAGAACAAACTCAACTTTCAAAAATATGACAATTCAAGTAATCCTAAAAAGAAGAGTATGCAACCAATCGACCCTCACGATAGTTACTAATGGAGTAGAAACATGGAACCCAACCAAGAGTCAAACCTGCAAACTGAGAAGCATGCAACGCGTACATGAGAAAATCACGCTCAACCTCACATGGAGAGATCACAAGACAGCACAGTATATCAGGAAGAAAATGGGGATCAAGACATCATGGAATCTATTTTTTTAAATACTTAAATAGCAATGGGCAGGCCATATTGCAAGAATAGCAGACAATTGATGGGCTTTATGGCACACAACATGGATCCCCAGAGATCACATGCGAATTCAAGGCTAACAGAATAAAAAATGGAGAGATGAACGAGATAAATTTTAAAATACTAGCTCTTCAACGCCCATGATAGAGAGTTGTGGCATATCCTTGGCAAGGTTAATTTTCAACATGGTTGTTAAAAGACAAATGATGCTGCTGCTATCGCTGCTGCAGCCATTGCAGCTGCAGCTGCTACTGCTGCTGCTGATGATGATGATGATGATGGATGATTTTATTTGCTTTCGACCATTTTACAATACTCCGCCAATAATAAGCTTGAGCAATCGAAGGGAAGAAAATCTTCGTTTGACAAAGTTGATGAAGGCAAAGCTATGTTAGTTCTGCGTCTAGTAGTTATAATTTCTATCTACCATGTTCCCTTTTCTAAGAAAAAAATTCCCTCCTTTAGTTTGGAAATATTATATATTTACTGTTGAAACCTGATATTTTGTTTTTGGCCAAGTAAAAATGTAGTCTTTTCAGGATTTTCGATATCTAATTAGCTTAACTCCATATGGCAGAGGGCCTAATCGGAGAATATGGTGGTAAGGTGATTTTGCTGCCTCAATATTTCAAGTAATAAAGCGTTCCCGACCCCAAAGGCTTGAAAGTCAGTAATAGGAATCCTGACCTTTACCTGGTCTCGAACACAGATCTCTGGTACTGAATGGAAAGAAATATATTACTATTTTAGACACGAAAAAAACGGTGTGTGTATGACTCACTATACCAGAGGAAGAACGGGAGCTCATTGCGTTTGTGCATATCCAATCGATGTGTGTGCGTGCGTCCTTCTGTTTTTATAGGTTCTATTGTGTGTGCGTGTGGGTTCATGGACTCATATCAGCGTTCGTGTAAGCATAGGGTCACGTGTGGGCATTAGAACACAGTTGCACGTATGCACTCACATGTGCGTATGTGCGTTTTCTTTCATTTTTGTATGTGTGAATGAGAATAAGTGTTCCGTGACTGGTAAATCAACTTTCACATGCGTCGGTAATGCATAACTTTTGAAATAACAAGAGCGCTGATGTAAATTGGTTTTGGCAACTAGGTATACGGTATGGCTGAGCTGTACGAACTAATTATGCAGTAATATACCCATCAGGAGACATAGAACACACAAAGAAATTGAAAGTTGAGGAGAAGGTATACGCCGTACCCTGCCATACTCACCATTTCCAGCACTGAGGGAGAGAAAGTAAGATCGTCCACTGGTATGACTGGGAGAGAGAGAGAGAGAGAGAGAGAGAGAGAGAGAGAGAGAGAGAGAGAGGGGGGGAAGAGAAAGAAAGAGAGAAAAAGAGGAAGAGAGAGACGGACGGGGAAAGAGAGAGTGTAAGCACTGTTTAAGAACGAATCTGTCTTTGTAAGAATGCAACTTTGTTTCGTTTTTTTTTGCACAAAAGCTAGATCACGTCTACTTACATGTGTTTTCGTGCGAGCCTATATAAAAGGGGTCGCTCCGGGGCTGACAACGACTTCAAAATTACACGACACTGAAGATTCATCCATCACATTGATCACGCAAGTCGGGAATCCAAGTACTTTATGAACACTGCTCTAACCCAGATAGTGGTTCGTCCATTTCTTATTCGAATCATTTTTTTTTTCAGATGCACAAGCATTTTGTAGTATTGATGATTCTCGCAAACTGACATACTGACATGTTGAAAAACTCATCACCTTCCATTACTCTCCCACCCTCAATATAAATCTCAATGTGCAAGGATGAGAACTCTTGTTTGATGCGTTTTGGAGAGTAAAGTCCCATGCTATATCTTCACACAAGGAGAAATGTCATCCGTTTATCTTATAAAATCGAACTAGTGCATTTATTTCCGATTTACAGTCTTGTTGAATAAGTAGGGATATCGCATTTATGCAACTATTGTCTTTACTATTTGCTGAACAGCAAAATTTTTAGAAGAAAACTTATACATATTTGAAAGGAATTTTGCCTTGTGTTCAAATATGGGATGTATATATAGACATTTGAGATTTGTCCACAAAGTAATTTTTCATTAAAAGGGAGGGAGAGGGGGGGAGAAAATGTAAAAAAAGAAAGAGACTAGAAAACAGAGAGGAACAGTGAGGCAGAAAGAAAGGGAGAGAAAGATCAAATTAAAAAAAGGTTGAATGGTGCTGGCTGCTTGAAAGACAAGTTCTGTACATCAGTAAACAATGTCACAGGTTATGCAAGTAAAAATTGAGTGAACAATGTCGCAGTTTTTTTACAGAATCTCTACTTGTTTTCCATACAAGTGAATCAAAATTATTCTATACGTTGAAACTCACATGAATCTAACAATAACTAACATGGGTGTCTTCTCGTAGGCTAGGGAGGTTATTTGTTCTTGTTGGATAGGCCCTCACTCCAGAGACATAGGAGTTCGAAATTTCAAAGCTAATCGAGGCCATGGATGAAGGAATCACTATGTACTGTGACAGCTTAGATCAATCCACATTTGCTTATCTATAACCATGATTAGGATTTATATCTCTGATCCGCTACCCTGGAATAGATCTTTTCGTCCCTGTCCCAACTTCAAGAACATGCTAGTAAATGATCACACCAAAGAATTTTCATTTGATCTTTTATAAGTCCTCGTATTACAAAAGTCAAGAATAAGTTTCGTATTACTCTTCGCACGGTCGATTTTCATTAATGCTCTCGCGATCGAACTCAGAAAAAAATTGGGAAAAAAGAATGGAGGCAAGGATAGCCTGCACCAAAGAGTGGAATTGCTTGAGTGTGCAGATTTAATTCCGTTAAACTGAAGTGATTTTATTCTGATGTTGGTCCCGCATACCTGCCTAGAAATGATATCGTGCAAGATTCTAATTGTGCTTTGCGTTGAGGCTTTGAACAGATGACACGACCCAGCCGCCGGTGCGTGATTTCGCTTTCGATTAAATGCAATGCTACATCACGAGAGGCTTTTTTCAAAAAATCACACCAAGAAAATAGGAATAAAATAGTTCGAATAATACAATATTTTTTTCCAAAAAATATATAAATACAAGCAACACCGGCAGATTTCGCTTCAAAAAAAAAAGAAAGAAGAGTTAAATAAATAAAACAAGAAATTACAAAGAGAAAACGTATCGCTATTGATGTAGTACACTAACTCAATCGAAAACAAAGTTATGGATCTGCCCAAGATCAATCAATTTCCCTTCACTCCAATGCCCAACCTTTCAAATTGAGAACTTGTGGAGATATCGTGTTTATTGGCATGGTTTAATACATATACTTCTCTAACTTAGGGGCAGAGGTGATGATAACTCTTAAAACAGGTCTGGTGACTCATGCAATGAAAATTACCACGTGACAAACGTCGTCTTACAACATGCCGTGTTTGGGTTGATCGATTTGAACATTTGAAGAAGGGGTGATCAATGGATGTTACTTATCTCGCCTTTTTGCTGAGCAGCAATATCTGAGAAAATGTAAATCTTCAAAAAAAGAAAAAAACAAGCAAGTACAAACTTTGGATTCAAACTGTGGAGAGAATCTATTTAGGGGAAATTTTGAAAAAAAAATGTAAGCATGATGAGAAGTGATTTTTTTTCAACCTAATTTGAGTGGCTCACGCGCTTCATACATACACACATACATACATACATACATACATAGCCAGGTAGGCTGACTTGAAAACTGAAGAAACCATCTTTTGACTTTTTTTTACCGTTTTAGTTAACAGTTTTTGAAAGCGCACAGGAAGCTAATTCTTAAGCTAATAACATACACTAATTCAATCGAAAACAAATTCTATTCCATAATTAAATCACTTCGTTTACTCGATTGTCTACCCTGAATTCATTGAGAACGTGCAGAGATATTGTATGGACAGACTAAAAGATAGAAAGACGCAGTTCAATTCATATACCTCCGTTAAGTGTTTGTGGTTGTCATTCTCCAAGACTGCCTCTGGCTTGTGCTGATACCACTTTTCCCCATGGTTGAATCCCATTTGTTTACTTAGTTCCCAGTGTATCATCGTTGCTACTCTATCGTGTCTATGCTTATACTCCTTCTGGGCGAGTTGACTACATTCACTAGTAATGTGGTTTACTGTCTCATCTCTTTCACCGCACATGCGGCATTAGCTGTTTGTCTGTGTTCTGTCGATTTTTGTTTTTATGTAGTTTGTCCTTATGCTTTTGTTTTGGGCTGCCATGATGAGCGATTCTGTTTCTCTCTTAATGTTCCCCTTTCGTAACCACGTCCATGATTTCTCGTCTGCTATATCTTGCATCCGTCTTTTAAACTCGCCATACAATTTTTTCCCTTCCCATCTTTCTTTTCTTGCTTGCTGTACTGTTCTATTGTTTTCTACTTTATTGTTTGTTGCACTATCTCCCGCGCTCTTTATGATTTCTTCACTATTTGTTTGCACATATCTTTCTAGGACTGTTTTAGCTCTCTGGACACAATCTTCTATGCTGATGAGCCCCCTACCACCTTCTTTTCTCTTAACGTATAGTCTATCTGTATCATCACTAGGGTGTAATGCTTTATGCATCGTCATAAGTTTCCTTGTTCGCCTATCCATTGATTGGAGCTCTTCCTTTGTCCATCCTAGGAATGGTCCTGTATACCTAACTACTGACACAGCCCAGGTGTTCATTCCTTTTATTAGATTTCTGCTGTTTAATTTGGTTTCTAATATTTTCCTTATCCTTCTGAGGTATTCCCTCTTTATTTTCTCCTTCATCTCTTCCCGTTTTATCGTGTCACATTCAAGGACACCTAGGTACTTGTATCGATCTTGTGTGGTCAATGCCCTAATCTTGCTGTTGTCCGGGAGTTCAATTCCCTCAGTCATTGAAAGCCTTCTTTTGTGCATCACCATGATTGCGCATTTTTCTATTCCAAACTCCATTCCTATGTCCTCACTATATCCCCTTACTTCGTTGAACAGATTTTCAAGCTCTCCCCTGTTCATTGCGAACAATTTTATATCGTCCATGTGCATTAAGTGGTTGACCTTTCCTTTTGTTTTAGAGAAGTGGTATCCTTTGCAGTATCATTGTTAGAACAAATAATAGTGGGGACAACGAGTCTCCTTGGAAGATTCCTCTTTTTATCCCTACCTCGGCTAGTTTGTCCCCTGCGGCTGTCAAATCTTCTTTCCAGTCTTCCATCGAATTACCGATGAATTAAACCACACGTTCGCTAATTTTGAACATTCTAAGGCATTCGAGTATCCAGCTATGTGGAATCATATCGTATGCCTTTTCGTAATCAATCCATCCCATTGCGATATTCTTTCTCCTTTTCCTCACTTCTCTTAAGATCATCTGGTCTATGTAGAGTAAATCGTTTGCCCCTTTGGTTCCTATCCTACACCCTTTCTGTTCTTCTGGTAGTAGTCCCCTTCTATCCATTGACATGTATATTCTCTCTGCTATTTGCCCGGTCAGGATTTTCCACATAAGTGGTAAGCACGTGATTGGTCTATAGTTGCTCGCTATGTTCCCCTTTTCTGGGTCTTTTTGAATGAGGGTGGTTCTGCCTTTAGTCATCCATTCTGGTGCCTTGCCTTCGTTTAGACAATTTTGGAGTAGGTGAGTGAGTCTGCCGTGTAACGTGGTGAATTTTTTGAACCAATACCTATTGGTTCTCCCCTGTCTATATCTTCTAGTTCTTTTCTCATGTCTCCCAACCATTGCGGTGTTACGTTGTGTCTTTTTGGGTGCCCCCATATGCTATTCCAATAGTTCTTGGCCTCTGTGGCATCTGGTTTCATGTCCTGCCTTCTTTCCCCATTTAAATCTCGGTAAAACTTCTTCTCATTGTTTTGGAATGTGTGGTTTTGTGTGTATTGGGCCGTTCTTAGTCTGTATATTATTATTATTATCATTATTATTTGCAATCTCACACCAGTTGCTTCATTACCGCTTGGAGTTGAGTGACTGCAAGTCTACTCAGGTCTTCAGCCCATATCTCATCTCTCCCTTACCTATCAAGCCAGTGCTGCGGTTCACACCAACTCTTCTGTTTGATTTTTTTTTTAATTTCTTTTTTTCTTCCTCCTTTGTTAGGCAACTGCTATCATTTAAGGTTGTAACCCTTCCATTTTTAATACTTTCCTCAATATCTGTTCAGTTTTTAGCAGTGCTATGAGCTGTACAGTCTCAATCCTTCCTTTTTGTAACTTCCTCAATTCTCGCCTCCAGTGTCTATGGGATAGTTCTAAGTGCACCTATTATTACTGGTACTACCCTGATTTCATTTTCCACATTTTCTTCTGTCCTCTTTGTAGATCTTTGTATTATTTTTTTTCTTTGCCCAGCTCATCTCAATTGTGCCAATGTCACAAAATACACGAGCCAATAATTTTGTCTCCCATTTCCAAACGATCTATGGAGCCCCAATTGTTTTTTTATTCCTCATGGATTTTTATGGAACTGGGATGCTAACCCAACACCCAAAATTAACTGTTTTACTTCGCCTGGCTGCTTCAACTGCCAATGAAGGAAATAGAAAATGAAGAAGTAGACAATAATCTTGGATTTTTTCCGAACTTTCAAATAGATATTTTGTAATTTTTTTCTCAGTTTTATTATAGTTTACCTAGGCTCGTTGTACTAGCGTCTAGATGACTGTAAATTTCAATTTGCAAGGATTAGAGTTCTAATGAACTCTCACATGTGTTAATATATGTGTTGGTGCGTAAGTGTTTACATATGCTTATATTCATGACTGCCTATGTATATATATATATATATATATATATATATATATATATATATATATATATATATATATATATATATATATATATATATATATGCTTATATATACAAATATATACATATATATATATATATATATATATATATATATATATATATATATATATATATATATGTATACACATATATATATATATATTATAGATTTACTTCCAAATACGAACATACATACATCGACGCAAGTATGATTCAATCATAATTTATAGATAAAAGTTTGCGTGCACATGTATGAAAAACATGTAAGCAAGCATATATATATATATATATATATATATATACATGTGTGTGTGTATGTGTGTGTGCATGTGTGTTTACATATGAGTGTATCTATCAACATATATGAGCATACACATATACAAAATGAATAAATGAGAATAACCCGTCTGTGTGTCTATATATGTTTGTCATGCAATAGAAACCTCCGAAACATCGGTGTCACCCAACCAAATACTCCCTGAATGTTAAGAATACTTCAAAGAATTTTGAGAAGACTTTGTTTATTTTTTTTTTTTTTTTAATAAGTTGTACATGACGTTCAATTCGTACTGTAAATATAATGCAACACCAGGCGCTACGTTTGCATTCAATATAGGAATGTATGCATCTTCTTCATAAATAGATACAAAATTCTTCAGGGAACATAAGTGAAGGGAGACCCTTTACTTTTCAGGGGTTTAAGTGGAGTGAAGCGTTTCTTTCTTTTATGATGATGAGTGAAGAAAGACTTCCATCTTTTGAGGTGTCAAAAGGCGAGGGTGCTATTTTCCTCTTGGACAGGATCAAAAGAAAAACAAAACTTATCCCCTTGAATTGGTCGCGAGTGATTGAAATATTTTCCCCTATTCAAACGGTCGGAAATAAAAGGACATTTTCTCCTATCAAAAGTCAAAGATGGAAGACACTTTTTTCTCTCTTTGAGGGCCAGAAAGAAGATGGTTCCCCCTTTTAGGAAGTTAAAAGATTAGGGAAATTTTTTAACTTTTTTTGATTCAAAGATTAAAATACACTCTTCCCCCTTGCGGAATAAAAAGTGACTACATTTTGCCTGTTGAAATTTCAGAAGTATAGGGGAAAAGCTTTCTTCTTTTGAACAGTCGAAATAGAGGAGAAATCATTCATTTTGGTAAGTGGAAAGTAAAAGAGAAATTTGGTCTCAACCTAGAAAAGGCGAAAAGGCCAAAAAAGGATTAGAAATGAACAGAAACTCATTTACCATTCTGAAAGTTTCAGTTCTGTTTTTGCTCCTCCGATATCTAATCCAGCGCAGATACCATATATATATATATATATATATATATATATATATATATATATATATATATGCAAACTCACACACACACATACATGTGCACATAGTTTTATATGATTTTGCGACTACGTAGATACTGATATAGTAATATTAGCTGTAGTACCAGTCTACACTGGATTAAATAATCAAGGAGTGAAACAAAGACCGAAAATTTCAAACTTTTTACCAATCAGAGAGTGTGTTTATATGGGGTGTGTTCAGGGTGGAAAAATGGATTAGATTCATCCAACACAATTAAAATTTAATTTGTCACTTCAGTCGCTTATCTGCCAGTATCTGTCAATGCAATTTATGAATTTTTTTGTCTAATGTTTTTCCCTAATTTTACATGTACTATTTACTATGATGTTATGTACAAAATGTTTTTGTTGGTACCATCAGTCGTTCACCATACAACCGTTCAGTGTTGATCAAACTTCACATCTTTTTTTTACTCTAAAGTGCTGTGTGTTGATATCATTCTATAGTACTAATCATCTTTAGAAACAAGGTTTACTCACGTAGGTTACTCGATATAAAGTATTTAACAATGAAGGATCAGTAAGTATAGCAACAGATGTGACTTGTAGTTTTTGTCATTTCTATTGAATGTTCACTCATGTGAATATTAAATGCGTTCTGTTTTTATCATTATGCTGCATGCAAACCAACTAATGATATCATTTTCATTAATACTGATCAGATGGGGTGAAATTTTCTCGAGTTGGTTCCCTACCAACATTTATACCTGGAAAATTTGACAATTTTTCCGTTACCTAATGCATATATCAGTCCAGTGTATTTGTGATTATATATATATATATATATATATATATATATATATATATATATATATATATATATATATATATATATACATATATATATATATATATGCATTTTATCTTCTATATGTACATACGTTAAGTATCTTTATTCATTTAATTATGCATATATATATATATATATATATATATATATATATATATATATATATATATATATATACATATATATATATATATATATATAGTTTTGAATATGCCAGTACATATAGCTCTTTTGTGAGATTGATATGTGAGTGTGTTGTATTTCGAGTTATCTAATATGTTTCAATGAAACGTATTTTTCGGGAGCTGTCTAGTTATCTTTTCAGAAATAAGAACATGCATTTTTTTATGGATTCCGAAATACGAATCCTCTGGAATCCTCTCATATCTTAAAAACCACGAGTGCAAAAAGTATCCGGTACATGACTAAGAATTAATTCCAGTATCCTCTATTTCCTTCAAAATTCACAGAATTACGACCCAAAAATCTCTAAATTCAATTTTTACAAAATATTGGAACAACGTTGAAATTGGGAAATCCGTGCATAAAAATTAAAAATCTTTGGTCCAAATTTCTATGGATTTTGAAGGTATATATAAATATGTTATAAAAACGTTTCCAAATGTATTGAATACTTTCTGCACTCACTGTACACACATGCACATACATCACGTTTGCTGATGATGATCATGATGTTCATATACATAAAAAAAAATATGTATATACATATATTTGCATGTATATATATATGCATATATGCCTACTAGTATATTCACAAACAAACGCAAATAATAATATACATGGTCGTATAGGTAACCAAATGCATATATAATAACTGAAAATGTTTTCAAGCCGATTATATAGATATAATCTCGTCGACGAAAGCACGCCATTCATCGTCTTTGAATTCTTTTTTCACTAATTTTGTCTGACGTCAAAAATATTCAGCTGAAGCTCTACGTGGGAATTAATGTTTGAATATATCCTGCTTGCAAATTTCTTGCACAACCTTCAAAGTGTTTTTCATGAATACTTTTCAAAACTAAAAAGCATACCCTTGCCTATGTCGAATGCCTATTTTTAAAAAAATAGATAAAATGGAGAACCAAGAAGGGATAAAAAATCAGGGAAATATAAAAGTATAAACATTCAGTAAATTTGCTTGGAATTTAAATTTAGCTCCTATTAACCCTTTTTTAGCTTACTTTTCTACGGGGGAATAATATGGCTCTTTCCACGGTTCTAATTACTACTTTTGTATCCAATGTATTGTACATCTCCCAAAATTGATGTAGGCAAATATTTATCAAAATCGATATAAAAAAGATTTGATTGACAAATCAAATAATAGATAAACTGCCTAAAATACAATTACCTTGAACCAGATATATACAGTAACCTGCAAGTGAAACTTTGAATAATATCATTAGAATCTGGGATAAAGATATGACAGCCAATGAAGTTTGTCATCTTGAAAACACCGTCCTATTGTAACAAGAGCCAAAATATCAATGAAGCGTCCTCAGTGAAGTTTTGACACTATTATTCCCTGATTATGTAACCATATGTAGAAGATAAGAATAGACAAGCCTCCGAGAAACACCTTTCTATCAAGTTTTGAGTAAATCTACCCCAAAACAGATGAAAAGGTTGATTTTCTAAATGCTGGAATACCATTATTGTCGGATCACATGACCCTGGGTGGGAGATGCTTTCAGATAAAGAGCATCTACTCAGGAAGCACCCCTGCACCATGCCTTAAGTAAATCTGACTTGAAACAAGAGAGAAAATCCATCTTAAAACCCTAAACTTAAACACCAGATCATGTGACATTTTTACATGAGATACAACGTATTAAGATACCCTTTCATACCACTTTTCAAGGAAATCCGACTTTTATATGAGGACAAACAAACCAACAGACAGACAAAGCCTCTTGTTGAGAGGTGAGAGCGCCTCTAAAAATTTGAGTTATAATTATGAAAAGTTTAAACAAAATTCTTATTATTGAATAATTCCCCGTTGCAACAGAACTTCAGACTCGTGAACAATAGACATGATACATGACGTATTTTTGAGGAAGGAAATGGGAACATAAAAAAGTCATCGACAAGATACTGAGGATAGCCAAATTTCTTTTATACACAACTGAGATATACATTGCATTTACAATTCCCACATACATACTCACATATAGACACTGGAAAATAGAAGCAAGTCGTTTATTGTTTTTAACGGCAAATATGTCATAAAACATTAGCAACATATCGTGGACTTGTGTGAGAGTATATGTTTGTGGTTGAGCGTGTGCATATACGTGCGCTTGTGTAAGTATGGAAATACGTACGTGTGTGAGCATCTGTTTTGTTTTCTCAATGATAAAATTGGAAGAATAATGCTGAATAATCATTCATATATATATATATATATATATATACATATATATATATATATATATATATATATATATATATATATACATACATATATACACATATATATATATATATTATAATATAACAGGTTAGAAATTAATTTAATGTCTCTTATAATGTTGTATCATTATCAATATCTATATCTATATCTATCTATACATATATTTATATATATATATATATATAGAACTAACTTTCTTTTCAGAATGACTATTGATCTAGAGATATTGAATCGATTTCTGCTGATCTCACAGTGAAATACCTCACGTGAAGTAAACATTTCTCCATGTGCTATCTGGTTACGGGTATGGTCTTTTATTTTCCCTTTTCATGGATATATTTCTCTACCCGACATCTCATCGGTGGCACTAGTGATATTTTTTATAAATGATGGACTTATTGACATACCAAAATGGGAATTTCGTCACCATTAAATTGTTGCCAATGTATTTCATCTAAATATAGTTGTTTTGATTGCGTTGGAAATTGCCATTCGGATAATAAAGATTGAATAGTTATTATATATAATTTACTTACGGTAATAAAAAAGTGATGTTTGCAACGTGTGTCATTTTAATGTTTTTTTTAAATCGTTGAAGGTAAAAGTGACATTTGATTTATCATTATTTTGTAATATATTTCCAATTATTTAGATATATATCTGGAAAATTTAGATATTTGTTGTTGTTTTCAAGATGTTTGCGAGTGATTTCAGACGTTAACTCGATAGAAGAGTCGGCAGCAATGCCCTGACTAATACAAACGCATCTATGGTTTCATTTCAGGCTTATACTTGTTACTGAATGGCCAGTTCTACTCACAGTTTATTAAACTTTGTTAGGATTGAAAACCTATTCCCAAAATTAGTAAAATTGATTTCCTGGAGAGAACCAACTGTTCAAACCACGACTGATTTTGACCTGTTGAGCCACTGATAAACAGTATGATATTTATGTGCACATACGTGAATACATATTAGGGCTGGGAGGTGCATGTATATGCGTGTGTATTTTGGTTTAGGTAGGAGAGAGTGAGTGTACATGTGTGTGTGAGAGACAGAGTTTTTGTATAAGTTTGTGTGTGCATGTGAAAGTGTGTGCATATATATGTAAAAAAGAGATGCAAAACCGATTCTATCACTTCCTTACTCGGGTGTGTATAGAGAAATCCAAAATCTGACGTATTGGTGAGCCAAATTTTCAACTTAAATTGTCATTGTACTAGCAACAATAAATACTGTATATACTGTGGCCACGAATGACATCTGCCAAATGCATCAATACTTAAAAGTTAATATTTCTGGTAACTTTTGAAATGAAATTTCCAATTTTTTTCTAACTTGGGAACTGTATTAATCATATTCTAAAATTTTCAAGATAAAAAGAAAGTATGCCTAGAATTAACTGAAATATCAACTTAAAAAAAAATTGGCATGTTGGGCATTTATCATGTGTGACAAATCATATGTACGGTAAACAACTCATGATGAAAACATGATTAATTCACAAATCACACAATAATATAAAAATCTGTGAAAAACATAAAACCCACGGAAAAAATCATAAAATACACTAGGAGATATCGGGTGATGACTGACTTGAATTAAATAATTTTTTGAATATATTTCATGTTTAAAGCTGTAAAAATCTCCAAACTCTCTCTCTCTCTCTCTCTCTCTCTCTATATATATATATATATATATATATATATATATATATACATGTGTGTGTGTATGTGTGTGTGTGTGTGCGAGAGAGAGAAAGAGAGAGTTTGTTTTTTGTGTGTGTGTGTCGATGTATGGTTGTGTCTGTACGTGTTTGTGCAAGTATGTGTGTGTGTGCCACCCTGAGTGTGTAAGTATGCGTACGTGAATCCTTTAGCACATGCATTACACGTACGTTTGCAGTTATGCTCTAGAAAATGTATCTTATAAAAGCGTGTTTCTCAAACCGACGGTACTGACACACCTATGGAAGGAATTCCAGTCAGGAGATGAAAGTGTGATAATAATAGAAGTGAAACAAATCGATGGATGACGATTCCCAATGGGAGAGACATTTATATCTGGAATCTAAAGCAAGGGAAAAGTTGCCGAGGGGCACCCACGATAACTGACAAGATATTTTTTGCAGTTTTATGTTCCATGCATAGCGTACTATAAGCAACATTTTTTTCTTTCGATTGGGATCATCAGCCGTATACAGTATATATGTTTATATACATGTATGTGAATTGCGTTATATGACATAGAAACTCTTATTTGAAATGATCACTTATTATTTCATGGTTAATGAATCACTCAACATAGACAACGTGAATAAAATGAAATAACGGGAGATCATTTCAGGAGATAGTTCCTGTATGATATCTTGCAAATTATAATCAATCTATCGAATCATATATATTTATTTCTTTATGCATGCATGCATGCATGCATGCACACACACACACACACACACACACATATATATATATACATATATATATATATATGTATATATATATATATATATGTATATATGTATGTATGTATGTACCTATGTATGAACTATAAATATATATGTATGAACTGTGAATTGCATTATATTATATTTCAGCCTATCTGCTATGATTTCCCGTCGTTTTACGGTTAATATATCATTAAATAAAGACAAGCAGGCTAAATAAGCCGTCGATAAGGCAAACGACAAATAACCACTTTCAACTCGCAGTCTCCTTTGGTTTATAGCACATTGGTATGTGCATTGCTACTTTGAAGCAGCAACCTGTCGGTGACAGGATCAATTCTTGCAGCAACTCTAAATTCATATGTATATATATGGTTGCACATAATGAGTGCCCAGAGCCATCATTTCTAAAAAGTTGATATTTCATTATTTATTTACTATTTTGACTCAATTTTGAATCTTGAATATGCTGCATTATTATTTATAGAATTTTCAAGATCTGAAATGAAAAAAAATTGAACATTGAACTTGGTTCAAATTCTATGATATGAGGTTGGAAAATCACTGGAGGAAGTTGCCTAAATTTTAAATCAATTTTGTTAAATTTACAACAGAGGTCTTTGACCTTCTCACCACCACACCCCTTAGAAGATGATGTTTCTTAAATGACATGAAAATGGTTCTCGTTATTTTTCTTATTGTTCCAATAGCCTTTGACTCGAATTGTAATTATACACGTAGTTTGGAATCTTCAGCTGAAAACAATGTATCAGAGAAGCATATGAAAAATTGACAAAGTAAAGGGAACTTGCTTGACTCCAATTTTTGCCCAAAACCTCAAAATTCATTGTTCCTCTGTTATTTTAATGGTGTTGATACGGGTTTGCTAAGGAGCAAATACGGCTGATATCTTATAAAAAAAAATCATTATCTTTATTCTTTTAGTTGCATGAGTCACATTGCTCATATTACCGTGGAAATTTCAAAAATTGCAATATTCAAGTCCTGACTTACTCAAGACGATGTATGTGTGAATTATTGTGCATCTAACTTAGACATCGTGTGTTTTGTATATATTTTGAGCAATCGACAACAAAAAAGGGCTTCAAGCATAAAAAAGTCAAAAAAAGTGAATAGTGTTGGAATACACAGATCATTCAACAGATATAACTACATTTACTGCGAAATTTCTCGTATTGAAATAAGCAAAGAAGAGAAAAAAAAGACGTGGATTACTTACCTTGTTAAAACATTGTCTTGTCATTTCGTTGTTAGATTTGTTCAAAGCTGATTGATTAAATTACATCTGTAAACAAAATATTGAGAAAAAATTATAATTTAATGACATCCTTTTTTTGTCTCTGATATTGTTTTATTCCAGAGAGGACAAAATTATATTATGTATATTCCCCTTATCTTAACATACTTACCGTTCAAAAGATATATACAAAACAATCGTTCTGTCAGGTCATATAATCAGTTTTAATAACATATCTTTCAAGTTCAAAGAAACGAATACAGCCGATATGGACCTCGAATAAGCGAGGAAAGAATTTAGGATTAGACACTTATTTTGATCTAGGAATATATATATATATATATATATATATATATATATATATATATATATATATATATATATATATATATATATATATATATGTGTGTGTGTTTCATAGCAAGAAAAGTGTTGCAAAATACTTATGATAATGATGGACACACTACAATCCAAATACAACATATCCCTGTATGAAAAAGATCGAAACACGTCTTTGAAATGAAGTACAAATGAAGTATTATGTTTTCCAATATTTTCATTGAAATACATATATATATATATATATATATATATATATATATATATATATATATATAAGTTTTTGAGGTGTTCTTTAAAAAAAAGATGATATCTTCAAATCTAAAGTTGCTCAAATATCAACCGTGTAGACTTTTTTTTTTCCCCAAGTCTCGGTTTTGGTAAATACTTGAGGCTGATTGTGAAGAGTTTGGCTAAGATTGTATCTCCAAATCTAAACCTTTTTTGGAGCTGAAAGAGCTCTGAGTCTTTATATAGCTTGTTAAAAAAAGTTATGACATTATGTATATGACAGGATCCTGACATATACGGGGTCTACACTTTGTAGAGTGATAGCCTCAAAAGCCGTGGAAGATACCACCAAATCAAAGGCATTTTTGAAGTCAGCAAATGGTATTTTTGAATTCTACTGCTTTCTCATTTACTTTATTTATTAAATAGAGATGATCATTGATTGAACAGCTTCCTATAAACTAACTCCAGTGGTTGGTCTTAATCTAGCATTTTGTTGTTTCGTGTCGGGGACCAGAATTAGCATTGCTTGTTGTATTAGCCCCCTGAACTATAAATTACCAGATTTGATCGAAGGAGACGAATCCTGGTAAGTAGGGTGTTCGTTGCTTAAGCACAAAAACAAGGTTAGTACACAGTTAGTTGGCTTGTTACCAAACGAAGAAATAAGAACAAACAACAGTGCCAGATTTAATTCATTAGTAAATGAAAATAAACAAGGACCGGAGTTTCTGCCGACGCGCATATGTGGAGGGATCTACCAGGATAAGGATGTACAGATAGGAAGGATGAAGGGAAAAGAAATTTTACTAAGAAAATATGAGATAGAGTCGATAGAATGTCCGTCAGCTTGGTCATCCTAGTTTTGCCACTCTGAAGTTATCATAGAAAGTCCGACCCAACTACAATGAGAGTGCTCAACTTAGATAGGATGTGTTCTTGAGATGAATATGTCGTGATGCATGTGTAGAACAAAGTGTGTATAAAAACTATACTAACATTCCTAAAAGAGAGAGAAAAGAGACGGGCTTACCTCGAAGCCGTCGAAACATACAGAGGGAGAGAGATTTACTGCCACAGTTTAAATATCGTAAAGATAAGAATCAGCTATATGATTTGTAGCTCTGTGTGTCGTCAAAAAGGAGAACAAGGAATTTATTGTTCCTACAGAGATATAGGGATTGAAATAGAACCTTTCCAAAGGGTAGATAACTCCGTATATGAATAATTTTCTTTAGCTGGAAAGGTGGGCACTACAGTTGATTCGATTGATGACGCTTTTTAACGCGTAAAATTCATCACTGGAATTATTGATACGTCTATCAAAACATGTACAAAGCATTCTTGAGTGTGTTTTTGAGCACGCACATGTGCATGCGTATCAGTGTTCATGCTTTCAAGACAAAAAGAGGCAGTAAAAAAACGCATGTGATTGAAGAATCAAAAGTAAGGATATCAATCGCCTTTTAGCGATTCAAAAATGGGCCTTACCAACCTTTCAGGAACATCACGAGACTCAATAAGAAGCTGTAGAGGTTGAGTGAGTGGTTGAAGTGCATTTGAAAATATAGGTGCTGCAGGGGTAAGGGGAAAAGATCACACACCGATGCCCCCTATGCATAAGAAAAGCTGTTCGGGGTTTAAATATTGTCTGGGTTTTTTTATGATTTTTTTCTTATTCTATGATTCAAAGAACTAATTTTTTTGGATACCTTCGTCAGGTAACTATTATGAGGGATATCAGAGACGCTTTTTCCTAAATTCTGTCCCTGCAGGTGAATGCTTCATCATTTGTTTCCTATTTTAGCATGCTAAACAAATAATGTAAAAGTTTTCAATTTAGAATAGGATAGATAATAGCAAAAAAGATATAAACACATAGTGCCAAAGGCTAAGAAAATCAGGGAAGAGAAGTGTGGCCTTTGTTTTCGAGAATATAAAAGCAAAAACAGAGGTTTGTCTTGTACACTGGTGCGTCTGATTTACTATAAAATAAAGAGTTTTCTTCTGATTAAAGTCTAATCTTCAATATGACATATTTCACCGATTTTAAAGTAGGGAATGCTGATGAAATATGATCTAAAAGCTGGGTAGTCAAAAAATTGAGTACCACTTGGTCAGAAACTAAGGGTGCATCAAGCGTGTCGATATTATTTTTAGCACATGTGAATCAATATGGTTGTCTTCGACGCATCGGTGATAAATCTCTTTTGTCACGAGATCGTGATTTGGGAAGTCCGATTCTTGGATGCCGACCAATTCATTGAATGGTTCGTCTGGAAGTGATATGATATAGAAAGGAGCGTTTGGGTGGCTTGGTAGATTAGGTAGGGTATTAGTGTGGTTTGGTAGATGATGAAATGGTGTGCGAGGAACTTGCTTTCGGGCAGGCTTATCATAATACACTGTTCTCTTACAGGAGACAGTCAATAGAAGTAATCAATTCGTGTGGACGGAAGGAGTACGGTGCAGGTGTGGTTGGAAAGTTTTTGAAAAATCAAAGATGCATCGGAATGTTCATTTAATGTATGGAAGCCCGAGGCCTTCTCAAAAACGTGCTCAGTTTGCGATAACTCTGCAGCAGATATTAGCGGAGATGAATCTCCTTTAAATTTTCTTAACTTTGCTTATCTTCTCTCAGCATTTCTCAAGCTGGGGTCAACGGATCCCACGTTAAAGACAGGGGTTCCACAAAGGTATTAGATCTTGGAAGTTCCTTGATTGACAAACTGTCTTAAAGCAGACGTTCCATCAGCTATTAGAGTATGTAAACGTTTTAATGACTGGTCCTAAAAAAGCGTACACAACCAACACATCCTCCCAATAGTCATCTGTGGAACAGAAATATGCAACCTATCATAAAAAGATTCCAAAACTAAGAACCACTCAGTCTGCGTATGAAAAATCTTACTCACCATCATATGGCTAGATCGCATTTCAGTATATGAGAAAGAAGGGAAAAGTCATAAAATAATTGAAAAAAACAAAGAATGGTGGACGATCACTGGACATCATGTCTCATAACATGGATCCTTGATATAAAATCTAGGTTAGTCTTGGGGTAGATCTCTGTCCAAGGACGACTCTGAAAAGTTGATGATAATGATTGCTAACTACCCTACCAGATTTTGAACTCGGATCGCCGATTGTATTCTTAGTGATGTTAACTATTCGGCCACTTGCACTACATTCTACCCTCATTGAATATTTAATTTCGAATTTGACACCTTTTCAAAGAATCTTTTCTGATTTTTCTCTCGAATCTTCATTATCTAATCAAGAATAAAACAATCTGAATAAATATTTTAACGCCTACTTTAACCTTCAGGGAATATCGTATTTTGTAAAAATTAAACTGTCTCGTTTTGATAATTATCTTGCATTTTATCATTTTTGTCTTTCAGAAACCGTCAACTAAGACTGTCATCAAAACCGTCACCATTTTACCAGCTTTCAAGTGAGCCAGGTTGGCTGGCTATTGACAATTCGTTTTCGAGTTTGCGTATCTCTGCGCTTCCGGTCATGATGCCGTGTCTACTGAATTAAAAACTGGGATTAAAACTCAACTACACCTTTTCAAAAACTTTTATACTTTATTCATAGATAAAAGCTTTTCCCACCTTTTCAGAGTTTTTGTCTGACGGAATTATCAATATTGTTTAGATTCTGGAGAATGTAGACAATTCTATATGTTTTTTTTATCACTATTTTAGCTATTTCCAGTGAAAATAAACGCCAGGGATGTCATAATTAAAATGTATTTTAATCATGTTTATTCTTTGATTTTTTTTTTTTTTTACATGGATTGAGTACTTACATTTTTTTCCAATCACTGATTGTGAATATGAGACTATGGATGTATCATACATTCAGACCACTCTACTTGAGCTACAAGCCTAACAAATACATATCCCTTATTAAGTCTAACAAAATACAGAATTTTTAGAAATTCAATGTATTTTCACGCAAGATTGATTCTTTTGTTCGTATCTGACGACATTCAAGCTCCTTGTTCTTTGTTTGTTTGTTTGTTTTTGTTTTTGTTTTTTAGGGCACTTTTTTGCAATATCAGCCCAACATAAAGCAATGGAATTAACTCATCAACTTTTCTTCCTTTTTTTTCTATTTTTCATTTAATAACCCCGACACAGCATTCTGTCAAAAGTATAGAGTACTTTACAGTTTCTCACGAGCGACTAACCAGCCTTCTTTTTTTTCCCCCCCTTTTTTCTCCCTCTTGCAACGGACTGAAATTTCTTCCATTCTCTTCGGGAAGCAGTGGAGTTTATATCATTTCCCAAAATAATTAACGCTTTCGTCCGAAAGTTATAAAATAAGACGCGGCAAAACCAGAGCGTGATGAAAGGAACAAGAACAAACACAGATTTTCTATTTCACACGAATTAATTACACTTAATGACGTTTTTGGAAGTTCAATAACATTGAACAGAAAGAAAATCTCAAAGTAAAAGCTCAATTCAGAAGGAAATCGCTTAATTAAAAAATCATTAAATTAAATATTTTATTTATTAGTGTCTATGAAGAAAGAGTTATTCTTTCCTGTTTGTTGATTAGTTTCCATTGTACAAAAGGGAAATTTCTCAAAGCAATTACAGAGCAAGCAGACTATTAAATTAATATGCACTATGTTGTTGATTAAATTGCTTCTTTTTTAGAGAGCGTTGGCATCTCTAGCGTGGATTTATTTCACTCACTGACTGACAGAATGACTTACTGAAGTGTAAGATACATCCCTTGCTCAGTGTTGCAAATTTAGATCTTTATATTTTAATGATCAAATATATTCATACTAAAATAGACTTTATTATTTTCGTAATTAATTTTTATGAACAAGGAAGCGTTGCAGCCGACATATTCAGTCGGGATGTAAGTACAAATGGAGTTTGACTTCACAGTAGCCAGGAATGTTCTACAATTGAAATGAAAAATGCCATACCCATATAGGATGAACACTCTCATATTGTTTTGACACGTACATTTTTAAACAATATCAAAAATACGTGCTATAGTGACATATTCAACAGCTTGACTTAAATGAGAGGACACCATAGAATGCATAGTACTTAATCATATAGAAAAAAGTGACAAGTGAGGAACAGAGATCAACAAGAGAAAGCAGGTAAAATCAGATTAAATTCTGTTAGAGTTCTGCTGAACTGCACTGCTGCCAGATGTGGTTAGCAATTTGAGATAATGAAGCCTCATCCCTAATTCAACCTCTCTCCAATCCGAGATGACAACAAAGATGACAGAAGACCAAGTTGTATTTCGACTGTCTAACCACGTGACTAAAATGTTTGTCAAACTGAAATTATTACACCATGAAATTTACATTTTTATCAGAGTTCTTTTGATGAGGAAATCTGTTGAAGCATTTATGACAGCAGAAATCAATGAACATAATACGATGGTCTCCTGTACATCTAAATGCTTTCTCTTTGAAAGAACCAGATTTTCCAGACATTATTTGCTTAAACAATCAGAAGTTCAGAGACTTATGCTAGTTCAATGTTTTCACTTTATGCCCTTTCTCACTCGAGCGATGAATAGGTGCTGGGCAAACTTTAAAGATCGATGGACATTTGCAATTATTTCTTTTTTTGATAATTATTCTTGAAAAAAAGAGCAGAATCAATTTTTCAACTTTATTCTACTGAGAAAATCTATATATATGTACACACACACGTATATATATATACATACATATATATATATATATATATATATATATATATATATATATATATATATACATATATATATATATATATATATATATATATATATACATATATATATATATATATATATATGTGTGTGTGTGTGTGTGTGTGTGTGTGTGTGTTCGTGTGTGTGTATCTATTAATCAACTTTTTGTTTTAATTTCTATTGGAGTGGATATTCTGGAAATTGCCCTAAATTTGCAGAATATTTTGACGAGAATTTTCACAGAAATTTTTAGATTACAGCCACCTTCATTGTTCAAATTCACAAATGATTTGAGACAATGTGAAATCAGATCATAGTCATGCTTACTGGAACTTCATCTCGCACAGCCTAGCCAGATAGTGAGTAGGGAGTGTCAATTTAGGAGAATAGTCCTTCAGCCTATGTTATCATTTGTAGTATAGTGACAGTTCCCCACCCCTCGATTAATAGTATCGCTACGGGAGTCTCCCCACATGACCAACATCTGCTTACAACTCCCGGTATATCAGTCTAGACGCTGCTTAATATTGGTGATCCTACAAGGCCAGAATATTGAACACAAATTTGTCTGTAACCTACTGGTTCAGATTTACTAATGATTTTATGCCTCATTTTTGTTGAGTCAACTGTGCTAGGTGAGAGCGAAACGAGACATTGCTCTTTTGACAATCGATTATGTTGTGCTGACCCAAGCAAAGTGCCAGGGCTGCTGTCTCTTTACAATAATTACACCTTATTTGAAAGTGAAATGAGACTTTATTATAGTCTTTAAAGCAGAGAAATGGGGGTAAAAGATCAGTGAACTCGGATAGAAATAGCAAAAATCAATAAACACTTGGTGAACAGAAACTGAAGATATGACATCGTGACTCGTGAATTAAAATTCATTCCTTCCGTTCTTGTTGCTCTCGCCGACCAATCGTGCATAGCTTTTCTAAGGACGACTGTTTTATTCTGAAAATCAATTCATCCAAGTGAAAATCGAAAACTTCAATTTTTTAATCCGATCTCTGTGTGGAGGCATTACAATTACACGTTTATAATTCCCACATCGATTCTTGTTTTTTTTGTGTGTTTTTTTCCACCGAGGAAGATATATCATGAAAACAATTAGAAAACTCAAGTGGCAAAGGGCTTGATATGTTGATAAACTGTCAGACAACCTGCTGGTTTTCATAATTTACAACGATCATTTGCTAAAATGTGTATAGTGAGATTGTGTGTAGAGTTCAGGAATTTCTTGGTCAGTGATGCCCACAATAGAGAAGTCTGGTGAATCTTAGGAAAGGTTGGGGACCACATGCAAATTCTCAAAGACTGCTGCTGATGATGATGATGATTGAAGAAAGGGTAAAAGCTAATAGCAAAGACAACAGCTTGGAAAATTCGAGTCTGCAAGTTGAGCTAAACACTGATAAGAACAGTCTGGATTCATTTCACATCAATTACTTTGGAAAAGGCATATACATGCCTCATCGAAGCCAAGGGTAAAACGTCGCTGGGTGATGAAAATGACGCTACAGTAAGTGCTTGTCGCCTATAAGGTCAAGTTACTAGTAATGTGATATGTGGAGCCAAAGCCGACTGAAGGGGACAGTAAATCAGGATCCGATCAAGATTAGCTGATCCCATTTCCCATGGTTTCAACCGTTCGTCCACGTTGCACATCACAGTATCTACTTGGTATTATCCCACTCAGGCCAAAAGTCAGATTTTTATAGAATTAGAAATATGGGGCCATCGAAATTATATAAACATGGTATTGAAATTGAAAAATGGTATTTGTAAGAAATATTGAAAGCATATTTCTCATCTTGAGACATTATTGCCAATCTACTTCTCTCGATAAGTATATTTTCTATGGTAATTTTTTTAGGGTGAACGAAATACAGGTTTGGGGGCATACTCAGGTTGATACAAGCTTTTCGCGAATATGAGGACATAATAGTCTGTACAGTTCAGGAATTTACCATTACCAATGTCAATATAAAAGATAGAAATTAAAAGTAGAACTAGGGCCTTCGAACTTTAAACATGAATAGATTGCATTCTTCAGATCCATGAAATGTATCCATATGAGACAATTCTCCAGATGTACCTGATATATCTTTGTAAGTGTAATCATAGCAGACATATAGAGTGATAGGATTAGTTTTCTTAGGAGACAAAGGATAATCTTTTTCGCATATCTATCGAACAGACAAGTGCCATTGGAAACTGTCTCCAATTCTTGGAACATTCATCCAAGTTACTTTTTCACATTCGAGTTGATCTGGTTTCTTTGTTTCAATTCTTAATTTCAAAAAGGTTCCCTTTCACATATAAGAAGCATTCATACGGCATCTATGTTCCTATTCAAACTAGATTCTCCCCATGAGATTAATTCACGGAAAATTTTGAATTTCCAGGAGATCTTTAAATAAACCAACTAATTTTTTTCCCCAAATGATTCATAGGAGATATCTTCATGGATTAAATAGTAGATAAACCAAGAACAGAAGAAAACACTCTGCATTGTGATTTGAGTGATATTTTGTTCATTCTTATAAGGAATTGTCATTTTTTATTCTTCTCTCGAAACTCTCTAAGGTCTAATCCACACCTTCGGGGTCACAAAAACAAATCTGTTGAAAAGATTCGAGCGATTCCGTTCTTATTTGATATAGTCTTATACACGTCTTTTTCCCAAATGAATTTTCCATCATATATTCAAGAAAGATTCGATAAATTGAGTTTGAATCCCATCAAACTGTTGCAAGAGGAATAGATACATTAAATCATAATGTGAGTCAATGTAATTGTTTTGGACATAATTGTGCTTCCAAGTGATAATCTGTTTTTATCCTCGACCCGGAAACAAATTTAGTCGCTTCAACAGAAACAAATTCAGAATAATTGACTCTCAATCTAATATCATACAGTCCAACTATCGATAATTCCTCAAATTGCAGACATTGCATATTACCACCAATCGAATTATGCGGGGATTATCAGTAGTTGTAAAGCAATTCGAATCCTGATTGAATTCAATGAAGAAGTAAGATGCACCGTTGGATTCTATTTATGGTCTCTGGTTCTGTACGTGCAGATTTGGCACTTTTTTAATCAGATTATATACAATGATAGTCAATTGTAATGTCCTGTCAAGAAAACTTGAGCTTTACACCTTTATTCAAAACATGAATGTTCCTAGGTTAGACTTCACTTTTGACCATAGTAGTATATGTACGATCGTATATTGTTTGTGCGTGTCTATGAACGTGTATCTCTGTGTGATCTGGCTTGCACCTTTCGTTCAGAATAATAATCATCTTGATTTTTGAAGCGTGCCTATTTAGAAAGTCGAAAAATGTTTCTTTTTATCGTAAGCATGTAATGCAGGATTTTTTTTTTTTTTCGAAACTACCAGAAGCAGTTTTTCATATTTTTTTTTATTCTTCAGATTCGTGAAGAAAACTTGCGTATCAGTTTCAATTGCTTTCTGCGCCACAGGCCTAATGTGAGATCGTCTGATATTCTGTAACATGGCTCTAAACAAAGCAACGAACTTCAAAGAAAAAAATTGAATTGACGAATAATATCTCATCGTTTTAGAAATGTGAACACAGTGTGCCATCTTCTACTAATGAAAATACTGATGCTGGCAAAAAAGAAATCTTCAAGTAATATGCGAGTGTTAAAAAGCATAAATATATAATGAATTGAATTCTACGATAAAAAAAACAAATTATGTAAAAATTGAGGAAGTACTGTAGCAATATGTTAATGTATATATTTGGATGTTATTTTTCAAGAAATATTGACAGCATTTTTAATTTAGCCATCTGAAATAACCATAATAAGATCAACTAAATGAGACGATTTTTACTATGCACACTTCAAATGAAAAGAATGGCCACCTCGAGTTTGCAGCATCACATGCATCGAAGGGCATCAATAAGGTTTAAAGGATTGTACGGCTTACCAAATGCAATCGGGAAAAGAAACTATTAAGAGAACAAAAACTGTACGATTTAGAGAAAATGCAGCGTTGATTTTAATTTTATTTACATATTATAATTTTTGAAAGTAGCTTAGTCTTCATCAGTATCAACATCGTCGTCAATCTTTCATTGTCTGTCATTGGATATAGGCATTCCCTGGGATTTGAAACATCTCTCCGTCGTGGTTATCGCAGAACCAATTTTTTCCTAACCTGACTAGTATATTTCTCCGTCATGTTTTTGCAGACCTCGATGGTGCATGTGATCTGTGGGGATCCATGGTCTGAGTCATCATGTCCATTGTCTGTTTGCTATTTATGCAAGATAACCAGCCCATTGACGTTCAAGTTCTAGAATGGATTCTATGATGTCGTTTACTCCTGTTTTATTCCAATATAATGTAGTTTCACGTTCTCTCCATGTAATGTTGGGCACATTGCATGGTTCTCAGCTTGAGGTGAAGTTCCAAGTTTCAGCTCTGTAGGTGAATATCGGGTTGGTGCATCAGTTGATACTTTTTCTTCAGGACTGATATGATTTTCAGCATTTGCACGAATGCTTTCCAGATAAGCATGTATCCATCTCTTTCTCTCCTCCCGACATGTCTGGAGTAAGCTTGGCAGGTTGAAGCTAATAACCTTGTTCATTTTTCATCCTAACTTGGAGAAGGGAAGTCTGTGTCCAACAGCTTTGACAGGATTGGCAAACTGAAAGTTGATTATTGGTATATTACTCAAGTACAATAATGAAAATGAACGAATAAAACTTAGAATGAAAACGCTGACTCGACTTCACAATGTCAATTTTAAAATGAGGATGGAGTTCTTTTTAATTAAATCATGAAATAATAAAGACGAACGAATAGATAAGACAAGGATTCCCAACCATTTTATCATAAAGTCCTCTGCCATTTGAATTGACTTTCTCGCAGGCCCCAAGTTTTAGTAGGTCTACCCCACAAAAATTTCATGGACCATAAGTAATAGTAATTGTGATGTTGAGCATTATTCTCTCCTGTGC
The DNA here is from genome assembly GCA_963457665.1 of Thysanoteuthis rhombus. NCBI lineage: Eukaryota > Metazoa > Mollusca > Cephalopoda > Oegopsida > Thysanoteuthidae > Thysanoteuthis > Thysanoteuthis major. Next base: position 80,681,524 of record OY735199.1, read on the forward strand.
ATAATGGTTCTTAGTTTGAGGAACAATCTTTCGGTTAGGTTACACGTTTCAGCTTGAAAAGTGACTTTTAGGGGGTTGCATTAATTGCATATCCTTCTTTTAGGGGCAAATGGGATATCTTTGTTCTTGAAAGTGGAGATTGCTCTACTGATTACTTGCGAATGATTACCGAATCACCTGGAGTGATCATTCGCTTAAGCTGTAAATGAGATTCAGTAAGGCAAAGATTGAGTTAAAGAAAGAATTGCAAGATTAGATTTAACGGAGATTCGAATTTTTTTCGAGTGACACAGTCAAGGAATGTATTTCATGCAATAACAACAGACGTTTACTCAAAGATCACGTAGATTGGAAACAAACTCTGCATCGTGTGTTGATGCCTTAATGAACAAAATCAAATTAATAGAATAAATTATTCTTTCCAACCTTATTGTGCTGAGACACGTTGATTTCATCTCTGCGGTTAAAGAGAAAGACTGAAAAGATTCGAATGATGTTTTAAATTGGCCTTAATGGTGAGAGTGTTTGGAAAGAAATCATGCATTTTTGTGTTAAAAAAGTAATTACATATGTCACTGTTGTAAATTATAAGCCAACTAAGGCAAAGTCAGGTTCAATTGGTACAACAGTTTTAGTTCACCATCTTTTTTATCATGTCATTTTTAGTGTATGATATAGTTTACCTTCATGGATGATAGAGATTTTGACAAGCAGCATATCTGTAAGGGTAGCCTTGCTACGTAGCAGTGAGAACCATTAATGAGATCTATCTTTTAAATGTATCCTGATATAGTAACGCCCACTCTGTTTGTCATTGAAATATTAGGATGCTTTCTGCATTGGTATCGCTTTTCAAAGATGATATGCCAACTTACTATTTGAATATTTTGATTTAGAAATATTCTTCGCAAAATGAAGTTAATCCTATCTCCTTAAAAACTATGACCCAGACTCGCATGGTAATACTGCTCACAAAACTGAAGGTTTATAGCCAATAATGAATGCTTTTTTTTTTATTTCATGTTGATGGATATAAAATGATCTTTTTTAAAAAATCCGTATCAAATCCTATGTCAGTTTCTTTCAGTTCATCCCCTTTATGTCAAATACTTTGCTTGCAAAGATAGCATCTTGGGGTTCCAATTCATCGACAATCGTCTTTGAGTTACGGGTGTCCACGGGGACTAATATCTCAACTACTGGTTGCAGTCATAAAAAACTTTCTTCACATTGAGAATTTAGACAAGGGCAACTATTCATCAGATATTTGAAATTTCTCTCCGGTCAGAGATTTTAGATTCATTGTTTTCTCTGGGCAATTCAATAGTTCTCATCAATCCCTAGAAATTTTAATATTCAAAATCTGAACAATATTTCAAGAAATTGAATTTTTGTTCTTCTTTTGCATCCCTTGCTCTGAGAAATGGACAATATTCAGGCTATCAATTATTTTTCTCATCCCCTAATACGAGCGTCCAATTCTTAACATTTACTTCTGCTTTTGGAGCTCCGGCCATCTAGTCTTTATATCCAATCCTTACTTCAGGACATTTTTCGAATAATTGGTCATGTCTCTATTTTTCTAACAATCATAATACTAATCCTCCAACTGACTTACAATTGAATCATTTTAAGTTTTTTTTACTTAAGGTTGATGTTGTGTGTGTGTCTCCCCTTACTCTGGTTGTTTTTTCCAGCCAATTTTCTCAGTTTGGATTTCCTACGTATCTATGTCTCTTCTCTGAGCAAATATTCTTTTAGATGGTTCTTAGCACCTTATCCTGACATCAGTTTTTCCTTATGTAGAGGCTATTTCTTATTCAAAAGGTCAACCGATAAATCATCATTCAAAATTGTGAAAGAAATAGACGGATGAGAGTCATGTAAGATTCGTTACTTGATCCAAATCGAAATATAGAGGAATTTAAAAGAAACTTCAGTGATTGCTGCAAAGATAGGAGAGGCATGATTTATCCAGCCAGCCTTAGAATGTGAGTAAAATACTGCAAGATGAAATGAGTTACGCAACTTGGTGCTTTCGTAACCAAGACTCATTCATATATTGCAAACAAGCTGAGTGAATAGCAATGAGTTATGGGGTACCTTTGCTATGACACCTGATACTGTAGCCACTGTGAAAACACCACTTACCTTCTCGTTAAAAATGTATTTCTAAATTCAAGTGTTTCTCTTTGAATTTGCATCAGTCAGTTGTCGGAAGGGTGTGGCATATACAAACCAGATTTACCGGAAAACATCATTAGTTTGAAGCTGGGTTTCCCAGCCTTTTTCGCTACGTACATTTCCTGGCCTCTGGTGTTGTAAGTATTTGAAACCTACAAAATGACAAAAAACAGCAATTTCTTTCAATTTAAAAGTATCTGATGAGGAAAAATAGAACAGACACTTAACACATATAATGATAATAAACAGAAAAATCAAAACTCATCTTCAAGGATGTTTTTAAGGGATATAATCAAAAGAAATAGCATACAAACATCTGTCACATCAAAGGAAAGCCTGAAGTCAAAACTGAAGCTACTTGAATGAGATATGTTCTCCTGAGTTATCTGTCGTGGCTTCCAAATCCTAGGTTCCGTTTTTGAGAGCGCACATTTAAGACTTGCCTCTAATCAAATTCTGTTCCAAGACTTTTTCTTCAGCTGCACCATACGATAAGAAAACATAAAGATGAGACACTGCGAAATTTAGGGGCTTTGGAGAGCATTTTTTGGCAATATGGGGATATCTTGGATGATAAAAAGTTAAAAATTAATAAACACGAGTTTCTGAAATCCAGTTTATCTGGAACAATTCGAAAACGATGTTATTAGAGGCATGTGGAGAAAAAAAATTGCCAATCTCTGTAATCCACCAGGGGGCCATAGCCTACTTGTTGGGAAATCCTGGTTTAAAACAAGTATTTAATCAGCGATACATATCGACTGTTCGAATACATTGCCTAACATCACGTTATTTATGTCCTGAATTTATCTGTTTTCTAAAATTCATGTTGCAAACACTGCACGTATTTTCCCATAAGATGAACTCCGGGTTTGTTGTCTATTTCACTTTTTTCAATATGTGGCTTGAAAACACGGTCTCAATGGCGCCACTGATATTAACAAAAACAAAAGGTTTCATCGAATGGTTTCGATTATCGCCCTCCCCTCTGGACCTTCATCTTGAGAGACACGTTAGGAAACATTTTTTTTTCATAACCAGCTTATCTAGACGCCTTTCATGTCTACATCGATATTATTCGATTGATCTTTTTTTCTGAATAGAGTATTAAAAATTACTTCAAAGTTTTGTTTTGTTTTGTTTTTCTAATATCTACGTAGCATAAATGCTAACACCCAATTTGTCACGATTCCGATATTTTTCCAACAATCGTTTGTGTTCCACTTCCATGTAGAGGCTGGGTGAAGTAATCTATACCAAAACATTTTGAGCTTTATCCAAAGAACAGGGCAATTAAGTATGATTGGCACGAGCATGCCTCGCTGATTTTCATATCCATGCAAATACAGGTATACATCGAATAGCGCTATTAATTTGTTCCAAAACTTTCCACAGCGTTCGGAACAGCTCATTCGAAGGTATGGTTAAAATTTTGATTTGTATATCAAATCATAACCGTTCTAGCTCAAAACCTGACTATTCAAAACAATACTATTTAACGTAGCGCGATTATCATTCGCTGAAAAGCCATCAAAATAGCGAATAGCAGAGAGGCAATTACAATTAATTCACAAAGGAAAATGGTTTATGCGTTTCTAGAACACAAATATAGGGATGATTGTATATTAGTCTGAGGTGTTGGAATCGATCAGAAATACCAGAGACTCGATGATGGAGAATAAGAAAAAAATAATGTATACTATTTTCACAAAGGCTCAATGGTAAATAACCGCTGAAGGATATCCTCCAGTTTTTTTTCCAAGAGAGTGGTATGAAGTAGATGTCTTAAAGATCAAGATCCATACACGTTTCAAAGATAAAGATCTATACATATATATATATATATATGTGTGTGTGTGTGTATATATGTATATACATACATGAATTTTCTTGTTAGGATCGTAAACCGAACCAGATACATAGACAAGACTCTCAAGCAGTACTGATCAAACACGACCATCCTTCAAAATATCAATTTAATATTCAGTTTTATTATATCATTTTTATGGACCTGTTATAATATATTGTATATGAAAATTGTTTAGGACAATAGGTCGATTGATGAAAACTTATTTCAGTAAGTGTAAATATGTATGTGACTCCCTATGTCATTTTGTGTGCATTCGTCTGAATACTATATCCATCATGTTCGATTGAGTCTCAGATTTTAATATATATATATATATATATATATATATATATATATATATATATATATATATATATAGAGAGAGAGAGAGAGAGAGAGAGAGAGAGAGATACAGAGAGAGACAGAGAGACAGAGAGACAGAGATAAAGAGAGAGAGGGGGGATTTTGATAAAGAGGTTATGTAATCTGTCGGATATAATTACGCATGCGTTATATTTCTGTGAAACTAGTTTCTTTACATAATGCAACATACCTTTGGCGTGTTTTTTTTCCTGCCAAACTAACCTCAATAAATGACATCAAACCTGCCCACAAAAGTGAATGACTGTCAATAGTTATTAAAATATTTTAAAAAATATGAAAAAACCTCTCAATAAGTATAAATACTATGAAAAGCAGTTTAAACAATGACAGCAGCTACAATACATTTGCCAACAAATTCAGTTTTCAATTATCCCCAAAGCATAGTACTAATTGAGTATATTGACAGGTTCCTCTAATGAGGCTTCTTAAACTCTTGATAAAATGTAGAATCAAATGCAAAGCCTAGTGAGTGATTAGTTTTTCCCTACACTCTGCCTTATCGTCGTAATATTGCAAGTTTGGCACTTTTTCTAACGTTCCCCCCTTGGGAAGACTTCAAATGAACTACATCCTCATGTCTATTCTGTCAATGAATTTTCACTTAAAATACGGTACGTAATTGAAACACTCCCATGCATTTTAGATATATTAAAGACTCACCGCAGTCTCCCCACTACCTGGGATTATGTCCATCCTGAATGTTTTCCCGACAAAGGAAATCTTGTCATTTTTTTAAATCTGAAGTGAAAGATCTCACTTTAATTTTATTTTGATACACTTATTGTTTCACATATTTAGTTCGATTCTTATAAGTTATTTCAACTTTCATACTACTTTTTCAGTCAATTTGAGTCCTCATTTTGGAAATATCAAATTTTACTGTCTCAAACTTGACGATTTTAACATCAACGAAAAATTTTGATATTTATTTTCTTTACTGTTCCTAATTCTATGGTAAATATAACTCCTCCTTTACAAACCATTTTATGTGAAAAGTGGCTGGAGAGCTTTGTTCAATGACGAAAAGTAAATAGAACGGAAACAAAAGGATTCGTTTGCTTGCCGCATTTTTTAACCAGTATACCGACTGATTTAATTCGTCTGATGGATTTTAATCCACTCGTTATAACTGTAAATTCGTTATGCAAAACTCGCCAAGGGTGCCAAGAAAAAAAAAGTGTATGGCGGTTGCATCTGATACTCCTCTCAAAAAAACGTACTCAACCACCGACATGACTAATGCAGACGATACAGTTAATGGCAAATGATGTGTATATATCTTCAAAAGACCGAATTGCACTTCACTTGACAAATTTATATTTCTTTTTTTCAGTTTTATGCGATTGTTTAAGTCACTGGGTACCGTGATGTCAATGGTTGATGCAGGCTTATGTTCAGAATCAATCATGACAACGTCTGGTTTAGCTGTATGCCAAATATCGATCTGTCTGGATCGGGAAAATCCTATTGTAAGTTCCAATGTGTTTTTTTTTTTTATGTTCCGCTGATGTTCTAAAAAGAAAATAGTTCCAATATTGTAGTTCGGTGGTGACCTCTCACATCCATAAAAAGTACACTTGAATTACCAAATATGTGAAGTTAACCCTTCCAATATCTTCGAACTGACTAAACCAGAATCATGCAAAGAGCAATGGAAAGAACAATGTTAGATTATACCACTAAGGGGTGGAAAATGTTCAACATTGAAGCTTAAACAGATTTAAAAAAAAACAAAAAACATAGGGCTAAGAGAGACAAAAATTGAGATAGGATCAATATATTACCGGGAGAAAGGATAACGGGATGTGCAAAATGTTATTAAATCGATACCAAAGGAGATTGCAAAAGCACTAGAAGAATATGCATGAGATGGAGAGCTGAGATAAAAAAAGTTTTGATTAGACAAAGGTTACCACAGTTACATTAGACATTCAAAGAGCTTAGATCAGCTTCAGTTCATCGGTTGACACAATCGCTGATAATGACAATGACCATGGTTATAATCATGAATATTCTCGACATTCCACAAATGAAATAATAGATAATGAACATCTATCGTTTGCTACGCTTACAAAATCAGTGACGTCCAGAAATGTAACTTAGTAGAAATAGAATTTTACGTTACTTTGAACTTTGCAAATTGTAATATTACTTTATTTTACTTCTCGATTAGTCAAACATTCTGGAAATATTGTCCATGGAAAAAATGCTACGTAACATAATGTTTTTGAAATCTTACAAGTACCATGAATTTGCAAAATTACATAATTAACGTCGCCATTTTTTTGACAGTAAATTTAGATTAGTAACTAATAAATATCAGACCTATGAGTTAATGTACTTGTTGGTTAACAGGACACACCTTTCTCTGCAAGCAATGCAAATTCTGATTCACTTCCATGGTTTCTAGTCACCTTTACCAAAGTTTCTTTGGAAAAGCTGCCTAGTAACAAGCAAAATGAACCAGAAAATGCTCACGTGAAATTGAAAAAAATTATATATATCACTGTACATATCAGGAATATATATATATATATATATATATATATATATATATATATATATATATATATATATATATATATATCACGGTACATATCGAGAATACAATATAATACAATATAATGCAATAACCGATATGTGATGGATTCAATTCTTAGAGTGCTCGGTACATTCAACTTTTAATATTAAGTTGGTTTAGAGTAGAGCCCAAAATATGATGGACTGAAGATTCGCTACACGAACACGTTTATGTTCCAATCCTTTTTAGGCCTCTTCGAGTGAAAGAGTTGATACATTTTTGAAACTTCAGGGGGGACATTTTTGTTTGTATATCTACTAATTCAGATGGGAGTGTCTTTCCTGTATTTTATTTCTAGGTTTTCTATGTCTGTTGGTGGTTATGAAATACAAGGCTGGGGATACGGTGTGAATCTTCATATTATCGGCAAGGAGTTGTTGCTATGAGTTTTGGGTATATATTCTCTCTGAAAGAGTTTATTCTTACATGATTCCCTATACATATATATATATATATATATATATATATATATATATATATATATATATATATATATACATATATACTGGGGAATGTTTTCAGAACTTCATAATAATCCCATACCCTCACATGCATGCATTGATACACACAAGAACTATTTGCAATTGGAATAGTGCAATGATATCAAGTACATACATTGGAAATCATTAAAATTGATCGAATCATCTGTAGATTTGCTCACAATTATCTTAAAGATATTTTTTAAATGAATACAGAGGAATAATCACTTTTTGGTATAAAAATCATTCCTAAAAACGTTGTTTGATTATGTACGTTTAATTAAAAAGCTTATCTAAGCCAAGTTCCATTTCGAATTGAAATCGACATACCGACTGGAACAAAGATTTTATATAATGAACAGTGTGGCTTTCTCCGTGTTCTGTCTTGAACCATTGACTCTTCCACTTGAAGGTATGAATTCAGCCATAAGAAACATATTTTACCCACCATTTCAAACAATTTCTTTTTGTTTCCTTTTCTTTTATTTGATCAGAAACATTTCAAAAACGAAGTGGTCTCCTCTGTTCGAAATTCGTTTTATGCTGTTTTTCGAACCGACGGTGAAAACCAAAAAATTGTGTCAAGGCAATTATAGAGGCATTGCACACATCCTCCTTTTGTCTTTTCTTCATTCATTTTTCTTGTACCTGCAACATCAACAAATTTCACAATAATAACGCTCTTCGATAATTGATCAACATTATCAAATCCAAGTACAACAAAAAGAATTATTAAAAACCAATGTTATTGAACACTGTTAGTCTCTAGAAAAAGAAGTGAATAGATATAATTGATGTTCTCTGTAAATCCCTCTGTTCATCTGGAATGTGGTGTTGTGTTTATTTGACAAGACTGGAATATATCTAAGTGCAGCGCTCCCATGGGCTCGGGACCCGATTGAAGACGATTGGTACAATTGACCTGAAGCCTAGCACTGTATTCAGTTGTCGGCTTACAAACCTTGTGGACACCTGTTTCCCAGCTATGTTGATACTAACTGGGAAGACCTTTTTAAGATTTCGTCTCTCCCCTCAGCTTCTAAATGCCCTGGTTTATATACCTAAGATTGTCCCCCACAAAACAAAAAAAAAAAAACAGCATATTCCCATGAAGGCTCAGCAGCACCTTAGGTCAACTCAGAGGCCTGTGTTCAAAGATCAAATTAGAGTATTGAAATACTCTGACGAATGTCAGTCCATCTTGGTGGTATGTAAACAGAAATCGGACTTCACTTTCAAAACAACTTTTTAGAATGACAACCAATTTGGAGAGGTATATTTAATACCCCGACTCTTTCCTTCCGTACTTCAGACTTTCCTTCCGTCTTTCCATCCGTCTATCATTCCTCACGATATCTCATAGTTCTCAATGAATTGCAAAGGAAATACGTGGGAAGATGGGTCATGGGCCAAGGTAGAAGAGTTTAAACCTTGGAAAAGAGCCAAAAATTTGTTATTGATTCAGATACCTCTGTACCTTCTTTCTTCATACATTTATATATTCAGCCACGCCCGCACGATATTTCAAGAAGATTCCAATGAGAGTCAATAGAATTTTGTTGAAGTTTGGCAATGGCTTCAGTAAGATATGATTGCATTCAGAGGTGACTTTTTGCGTGCATATACACGGAAAATCCTCAAACAAAACTGTAGATGATTGAAAATTAGCAAACGATTAGTGAGCTCTCATGTATTATCTTTCAGAAAATATCTGTTACATGTCAATTGAATTGAGTTGAAATATATATATACATATATATATATATATATATATATATATATATATATACATGTATATATATATATATATATAGTGTGTGTGTGTATGCGTGTGTGTGTGTGTGTGTCCTCAATAGACAGCTGTTTCGATGTATTACATCTCTTCAGTGTGGTGATAGACTTTCCATCATCCCATCCAGTACTGCAAGCAGAATTGGAACCTTCACTTCAGACTCAGAGGCCGATATCCTACCTTTCGACTATGGAACTGGGCGGTCATTAATGCCAAATTTAAGTGATATATCTATTTACACAGGAAGTCCTCATCCACCAGAGTGCTCTATTCCTATAGAAGAATAAGCTTACGATGTATGAATTACCTCATTTAAAGAATGCTCAACTTTGAAAAGAGGAGCATTGATTATATATATATATATATATATATATATATATATATATACACACACACACATATATATATATATGAATATCAATTTAATCAATAGAACAAATCTTTCCCAAAAACTACTTATTAAGCAAAATATTTAACAAAAACAAACTAAACATTATCTTTAGTTGTAACAATAATTTCAATACACTCAGTACAAAAGATAACAGTAAATTTATTCTAAAGAATACAAATGAAGAAACATAAAAATAAAGGAACAAGACTGCCATTGCATATACAAGAATAATTGCTCTCTGATAAACAAATGTCTCTGATCAAATATAGAATACCCAGCATAAAACCCTAGGAGTTAAAAATAATACAGGAATTTCTAAATAGTAATTTAAACCTAGATTAGCCAACCACACGTCATCTTTTACGAACGAAAAATTAAAAAAAATAATGCATCATTATGTACCTAATACTGGAAATCGGGCAAAATGAATTATGAACCCACTGCAAAATATAGAAATTCAAAACGAACTTATATATGCCAAAATATGGAAAATTTATGTTGTTTGTGTGTACATAGAAAAAATCAAAATACAAAAAAAAAAGAAAAGATACTAAGATAGATCTATCGATTAGGAAAAAAGAGATAGCATTAAAATGCTGCCATAACTCAAATTTTTTATTAAGAAATATAAGGCAATAACTCATACATTAGTACACAGAAAGAAACATGACAGTTTACCCATAGAGTCACTCAAAAAAGGACCTAATCAATTACTCCCCCTTGTCTAAGCAAATTAAGATCATAACAGTCCACTATGGACATAAATGACCCTAACATAGGTTATATATCTAATGTAAAAATCAAAGTTGGAATCAAGGCATCCCATAGAGCTTACAATTCAGCATTCACTAATAGATAACCCAAACACCCAGCCAATACCCTTTGACATGTGACTTAAAACCACCGGCAAAACACACACACTATAAATTCAACAAAGAAAATAAGAATAAAACAAAAAAGAACTCTTCCTGTCATAGCAACACCCATGAAAATTCCCCCAAATCCCACAAACAGGAATCTAAAAAATGCATAATCTTTCGCATGGAGTGGCCAAAATTGGGCAGAAATATAAACATCTTTGAGTTGCAAATCTACTTCCTGCTATACTCCCAGTAATGTTGAATTTATTGAGCTCTCTATGAAATGAATCCATCACACATCAGGCATTGCTTTATAGTATATCATATTAGGTTATATTGCAAACCTTATTTGTATTAATATATATATTTATATATGTGTGTATGTGTGTGTGCATGTGTGTGTGTGTGTGTTAGTACATTGGAAGAGACGGTGTGATTGAGAGAGAGAGAGAGAGACGGTTGGAGAAAAAGAGACACAGAGAGAAAGAGAAGCACAAAGAAACTGATAGGAACGGGGAAAGTGATAATTAAATAGTAACATTTGTAAAAAATAAGGATGACTCTCCGTAGGACTAATCGAATACAAAACAGCTAAATACTGAATTACTTAAAACGTTGCACTAAACCAAAGATGCATGCAAACAAAAAAAAAGGAATGAAAAAAACAATAAGATGAAAATTAAAATATACGAAAAAAAAAGCACAGAACTTAACATGAATCTCACATTCAAACTACGTTTTGGCGATAGAAATGCTATCTCTTTGTAAGATGTGTTGAGGTGAGAAGTGCTTCTCAGGATATCATAAAATTTGATCATAACATGTTTTTCTTACTGTACCAATTAAGCGTGCACTTTCTATCGAAACAGGCACTTGTCTGCTCTTTGAACATTGATTTGAAGAAAGCTACTGCCAACAAAAACTCAGTGAGAATAGTTCAGACTTCATCAAGGTTGCGCTCACGTTTTTAACATCCATGAAATTTTGGGAACCAGCTCGTATAGAAAGCATATCCAATATCTTTATCGTAAAATCTCATTTAAAGAAATAAACCAGGCAAACCTTAAGAATTAGGTAATAGTACATATTTGTACGTAATTTTTTTTATGCTTCATTATAAGTATCAGAGAGTCATTCGTGGATTTTCTGAAAGGATCAAGCTTTGACATCATTTGAGTGTCTATTCTTTTGTTTCAAGTCAGATATGTTTTTTTTTTATTGTTAACTCTATACAATGATTCCAGTGCAAGTTTGTATATTGGTCGTAAAAAATCAACAGTTGTTTTAAAAGTTCAAATAAGGTGTCAAAAGGACGGTTACGTATTTTTCCTACTACATGAATATTTTTACTACCATACTAGAATGAATGTTACTCGGAGAATCTGAAAGTTCACAACATTTACCATTATTTCACGTAACATCAACAAAAAAGCTCGCTGTTTAGATACACTCGTAATTTGAGTACACACTAATGGCCACGCATGCATACATATAGAGATGCGCACACACATTTACATACACACGGATTTGTGCATATTTTTATATATATATATATATATGTGTGTGTGTATGTGTGTGTGTGTGACTGTGCGTGTGTGTAGACGTTTGTTGTCAGACAAAATGATAATAAACTGCGTTATATCATAGAAAAATTTATTTGAGATGAATTCCCACCATTAAACGGTTGATGCATCACTTGCCTCAGAATGCAGCTGACCCATTTTCTTCAATTGTTTATTCTATCAACGTTGTCTACCGCAAGTGATATTAACTGGAAATCAAATAAGGTTCCATACAAAATAACACATGCATATATGTACATATATTTATTTATATATATATATATATATACACACACACAAACACACACAAACATACACACACACGCACATACATATGTGAGTGCGTGTGTGTGTGTGTGCGTGTGTATGTGTGTGTGTAATTGAACTTTGTTGCTGTAGTTGAAGATTTTTTAAATTTAAAAAAAAAAAAAGAATAGTATGATTTTATAGGTTCTCCGTCCATCTGATTGCTTCTTCCACTTGAAAGTAAGACTTTCTAATAAAATCCTCCCCTACCAATCATTTAAAACAATGGACCCCATTCACCCGACGGAACCAGCATTATTTTTCTTTGTTATCATCCATTCGACCAGGCTTCTTTGTCACACTAAGAATCTATTCTTCATTTTTGCTTGGCATTGTTCATTCATCACCGTAAATTGACGGCCTGACTTGAGTCATGATAAAAAGCTGACATAAAGGAGATGAAAGAAGAATATTTGTCAAAAATTATTATTAAATGGTTGGGTTAGTCATCCAATTGAAACTGTCACGGACCGACATACTTTGGCCGCATACCCTGCTGGGAGTGATGGATTGGGACGAAAATGAATAGGGGTTGATCGATTAAGAAGTCACTTCTGCCGCCTCTTGTTAGGCAGTGATCATTAAAAAGTGATCAAAAAACAATTGTGAATACAGCCGGATACAAACTAAGAGACAGATACAGCATAAACACACATTTCGAATTGGACCCCCACCCAAACAAAAGAAACATTTAGTATGGGGGGGGGTAAAAAACGTTAAAGACACAATAAGGATTAAATGATGAAATGTTCTGACTTTAAGCTCCAATAGTGCATCCTTTGCATGCAATACGAACATAGACAACATGCCAGCCAAACCAACTTCAAAACTGAAAAACTATACGGCTATCTTGATTCTGTTGAAGTCGACTGTTCTGTGTTGACAGTTTTCAATAGTCAAATGATATTAGATTTTATTTCAATATTTGTGAAATAACTAGTGTACGAATAAATCTCAAAAGTCACTTATAAATAGATATGACCTCAGGCGTTGTCCAACCTGCAGTTGCAGTTAAAATTGATAGGCTTGAAGTTGTTGCTGATAGTTGCTGCCGAGAGAGATTGCGTGCAAAATATTTGTGTTTGTTCTCTGCGTGAATGATGCTGTACTCGATGACCCTGGTGATATGAATCAAAGATGAAAAGGCCTATTTGAATCAGACTGGGTGGCCAAGTCAGAGAGGACCATATACAAGAGGATCTTTTCAAAGTAAGAATGAATTGCCACTGTGCGACGAAATTGGCCAAGAGAGGAAATAAAATTTATAGAAGTGCAGGTTGTTGAGAAGCGCAGTGAATAATGCTGTCTTATTAGTTGCGTGTTGTCCTGGGCCATCGCGTTCATAATGGCAATTCTCAACTAATAACTATATATATATATATATATATATATATATATATATATATATATATATATATTTATAGTTGTTTACTTTTATTGGCATTCAGCTTTTGGTGTATGGAAAAATGAAAATTCTTTGTGGGGTTTTGGTTCGTTTCATTATGTTGTTATGTCTCATTCAGACTTTTTAAGGCCGACATGCATTCTTTCAAGTAATTCTACAACTTCACACGCTGCAGCGTCTGTGTCTGCAACAACATGACTGAAAAAGCTATCGTACATTGAAGTTAAAGTTATGTTCATTATAATCAGTACACTTACCCCATGCTAAAATCTAGATAATAATTAGAAGGTATGATAGTATGATATTCATGGAGTTCAAGCATAACCCTTATCCTACAGAACCCATCCTCATTTCATCCCTATGTACTGTTCATTCGATAAATCAGCTGGAAGAGAAAGCAGCAGAATACAAAATACCACTTGCCGTATCATTTATAAACTTCAAGAAGGTATTCGCCTCTGTAGGAATCCCCTTGTCATGAAAGCCATCACTCTACAAGATGTAAACCCTGTATACGTCGAAGTGCTGCATCATATATACAATTACGGCAAGTCTTTTATAAGGCTAAATAATGATTCTGAACCCTTCCAACTACAAAAAGGAGCAAGACAAAGCAAAACAAGCTCACCCAAACTTTTCACAGCCTCCCTTGGGAGGTTTTTCCGAAACTTGGACTTGGAGAATAGAAGGATCAAAATAGGAAGCCAATACCTTAGCAACTTAAGATTTGCAGATAACATAGTCCTGTCCACAAAGAACCTACATGACCTCCAATGAATGCTTGATGAACTAAACGAAGAAAAACAGGAGTCAACCAAAACATGAACTTCATTAAAACAAAACTCATGTGCAAAAATTACATCGAGAATAAGGACATAACTGTCAAAATTGAAAATGCAGAACTGGGGAAAGTAGACGACTGCATCTACCCAGGACAACAAATCTCTATGAAACCCACAAAAGAAGAAGAAATCAAGCAGAAAATCACCCTAGGATGGCAAAACTTTGGCAGAGCAAGCTCAACCTTCAAAACCAAAACAATCCCAATAAACTTAGGTATAAGAGTATTCAACCAATGCATCATCCCGATATTCACTTATGGAGCTGAAACAAAGAAACTAGCCAAGAGACAGAACTGCAAACCGAGAAGCATGCAGCGTATGCTTGGGAGAATCATGCTCTACCTTACATGGAGAGATCACAAGACAGCACAATACATCAGGAAGAAAACAGAAGTCTGAGACATCATAGAATGTATAATAAACCTCAAATAGATCCCCAGGGATCAAATTCGAAACCAAAGCCAAAAAAATACAAGGAGAGATGAACAAGACAAATTTCGAAAATACTTGCCCTGCGACGCCCATGATAGAGAAATGTTGCATATCTTGGTGAAGGCGTATGTCCAACGACGGACGACAAAAGACTGGAGATTATAATCATGATGATGATGATGATGATGACTGTTGAACACCAAGGCTGAGAGATTTGTTCTGGATGGTTTGCTTGTAGAACAATAGGCATTCCACTTCCCGGAAACCTCTGGTGATGGTGTTCAAAATGTCTGCTGTACTTGAATAGAAACGACGAAGAGCTATTGCAAGATTAATAGAGTCTTTGCACTTGATTCCATGTTTTGCAGACAAAGATTTATCGTTGAATACCGGCTTCCAAGAAAAGAAAAAGGAGCTTGCATGCAGACAACAATTAGTTTTATTTTCCGTTAGCAATCATAGCATCAAAGTGGAAACAAGGCTGAACAGATTTATCTATGTTTGAATTATCAATAGAGAGGGCAGCAATTACATCTCCATAAAAATTAATAATGTGAAATCATATTTGTGCGTGCAAATCGTTGTTCTATATTTGCACTTGAAACCTTCGTCATTGTTTTTGTTGTTTTTTCATCTTAATGAATGCCTCTCCGTTCGCATGGGTTTTGATAAAAACACATTTGAAGCTGTCTGGACTAAATGTAATCGAGCTTATTGCAATATGATTAATCATATTGGATTTTGCAACGTTCAGACGCCTGAAAAGAATAAATATTTTGACTGAATTCTAATTGTATGTATTAACTTCGTCTCTTTTTTTTTTCTGCCAGTAAATAATTTATTTTAGAATATTGACCTGTAGAATAATAGGATGTCTGGCTGTGTTTAATAATAAACGGTCACTCTAGGTACATATTGATAGGTAAACAGCAAACACACATCGGAGTACACATTTATATTACTCTCTAATTATGTGAACCTAAGCAAAAAAAAGCAAACACCATTTTAACGTATACGTAGAGGGGATGGACGAGAGGCAGAATATTTGCAGACACAATATGAATAAAAGAGCGAATGTACACACTTCTATACATTATCATATACGTATGGATTTTTTTATGGAAAACTTTAAATTTACTGAATGAATATGAATTGTAAACAACAAAGAAAGAAACAATGCAACGCATGTCGGTCACAATTACATATGAAAGTTTTGTGAACTCTCACACACAAATTGTTGCAGTTACTCTATCTTGAAGAACTCATTTTAAATTGCTGTAAACATGTAAAAATACATAGTTCTAACTCTACTTGCGTGCATACAGAAATGTATTGATACATACATACGTATATATATATATATATATATATATATATATATATATATATATATATATATATATATATATATATGTATATATATATATATATATATATATATATATATAGTCTGAAAAGCTTCACAGTTCTAAACTCTGCTTGTAAAGAGTATCTTTTTTTTAGGTATGTCATTTCAGTTAATTATTTCCTAATATCTGTTAATGTAATTTATGAAATTTTCTGCGGGTGTATTCATGTTTCCCGTAGAATTTGACATTATGGTACTATAGGTGATTTTTTTCATGCCACATAAAGAGAGACAGAGACAGGAAGAGACATAAAGACAGAGACAGAGAGAGAGAGAAAGATTTCATCCGGCATCAGTGTTATCCGAGTAGCAAATTGAACATTCTAAATGAATAAAGAAAATGATTGTCGTGTAATTATATATTATTACATTAAAAGCAATGTCGTAGAGTCTGGGCAGCTGTCTCACACACTGTCACGAGAAATGAGAGACAGTGGCTATAAAGAGAGAGAGAGGGGGGTAAAGCTGTAGCTACATGTTAGTGTGTGTATGCACGTCCACTAAGGAACAAAACCTTCGCGAAAAAAGGCTTACGCAGACACAATTCGAATAGAATTAAACAAAAACGCGGAGAGTTAATTTCCTGATTTTTCTTTTACTATCCTCAATTTTGATGAATATATATTCTTCCGACTCACAGCATCGGTATTAATCATTAAGAATCTAGCTCGTTCAGACATTGTTACAAAACTTGGATTTGAAGTTGGACAAAAAGCTACGGAATTTTAATAAGATTCAAAGAAGTCGTCCGATTATTGAAGAGAAAAAGTTTCATCCAATCAGTGAACTCATTTGAATATAAAATGAATGATTTTATTACAAAATAACATTGAGCCTCCCCGCGATATTGCAATATAAGTCACAAAAAATGCAGAAAAACACATAGCTCACAAACTACGACACCCACAACCTTTTGGTGTTCGTGTGTAAAAGTGTAAACAACCAATTTCACGTGGTGACCCTAAAAAACATAATTAACCATTTTTGTTATGTTATTTTAGGCCACCAAGTTCATTTACTAATTCAGTTTGATGATTCATTTCGTTATTTACATTCAGTTATTTAATTTGTTTTTTGATCCTATGAGCAACCTAGAAATAACATCTTTTTTTTTTTATCAAACAAATCATTTAAATCTTTTTTTTTCAGATAGATTCCTCGTGGTGTCCTTAAAAACATCATTGATTCTTCTTTTTTATTTGTAAACAACAAGTCTGTTGTTTTTAATTTTGAAGTTTAAATTATATTTCTTTGAACCAGAAAAAACATTGTCAAATCTTCCGAGAACAACTTTCAATAAGCACACGTATAGCATTCTCTGGTTGTAAGCTCAACGCGTTGCTTACCGATGATACGAATATTAATAAAATGCAAAGATACTCTCATCATTAGCAGAAGTACCCATCTATACGTAAATAATATCTTTAACGGGTTCTACGTTAGTATATATATATATATATATATATATATATATATATATATATATATATATATATATATATATATATATATATATATATATATATATATATATATATATAGCGACAGCGTTACGTATGCATATATATATGTATACATGTGTGTGTGTGTATGTGAGTGTGTGTGTGTGTATGTGTATTAACAGCTAGGAGATATCAGAATTACTTTGAGTGTTAGGTATTCCAACCCTGCTTCCCTTTTTCGGGTATGGCTAACAGTGTTGAGAAAGAAAGCTTAGATATAATAACTTCGGATCAATCAGTTTGAAACTTTTGATTTTTTGATAGATTTGACTTACTTAACTTAGTGAGTCATTCACCTTTTCTTCAAAAAGATTTTTTAGTTTTTGGATATTTTGATAGTTTTTTCTATATATTTATATTAATCTTTTTGTGTGTACTTTAATATGTTGTGATTCTTTATATTTTAATTCACTTTTAAAACTTCCTTACCCATACAACGGTCATTTGTGTGTGCTGGTTCAACTTTGGATTATCCCTCGCACACTTTCCTTTGTCAGTCTTCGTTACTATGTTAAAAATGATAAATATTGGCCAAAAATAAGTTATATCACAGATGTAAGAAAAAATTAAGCATTGTCAGAGGTCAGTGGAGTGGAAGTACAATTACCTCCCGTCCAGAAGAAATAACATCACTGGAATACAACCTGTTAATTTTTCTTACCATGGTCGAAAATTGTCGAAAATTTATGAAGTTGAATAAAAGCACTAATCCATGAAAACAGTTTTTTTGATGTCTACAATTCACTTCTATCTCCAATCTAGAATTCGGTAACTCATTCTGAGTTGTATATTTCTAGACCTGGAGACATAAGTTACATCTCAAATTCTGACTCTCACATATCTTATCCTTTTTCATCATCATCATCATCATCATAATCATCATCATCATCATCATCATCATCATCATCAGTCTTTTAACGTCCGTTGTTGGACATAGACCTTCCCAAGGATCCGCCACATTTCTCTATCATGGGCGTTGCAAAGTTCATCTCTCCCTGTTGTATTTTGTTGGCTTCAGTTTTGCGCTTGATCTCTGGGGATTGATGTTATGAGTCGTGATGTCCATCAGTTGTCTGTCATTCTCACAACTTGACCAGCCCATTGCCATTTGAGTCTTCTAAAAGATTCTATGATGTCTCGGACCTCCATTTTTCTTCCTGATAAATTATGCCGTCTTGCGATCTGTCTATGTGAGTTCGAACATTATTTTCTCATGCACACGCTGCATGCTTCTCAGTTTGTTGGTCTATTCAACCTCCAATAATGTACCAGCATTTTTCCTCATTTTTTATCATCCAATTGTGGATTCAGAACATCGTTTCCCTACTCTTGTGTTCTTTACTAAAATATGCTCCATAGTTCTCAAGTTTTGCATTGAACAGTGTGATTTTAAAATTGACTTCCACGTCTTTGATATTCTCTAATGGCGAGATGTTCGCTATATATTCTTTTATTTTGGTTATACATTTATTCTGTAGGATGTATCAATCAGGTTTCTTATAATTGCAACTTTCCCAGTTTGCCTTTTGATTTTGTATTATCTATTTGCTTTTCAACATAATTATTGTGTTTTCTGATAAAGAGTCATCCATCCAACAGTATTTCAACTTGATGTTGTTTCAAGGTCAGTATCCAGTGTACCTTGTTACTACTTCGGGAGTATTTTTTTCTTCCACTAATTCAATAAACATCTATTTTACTGAGCTTATTACTTGTTTATTGTAAAGTTGGGTGATCCGAATCCCATATTTAACTCGGTTTTTATTCTTTTTATTTTTGTTTCCCTTTTCTTTTTCTTTTTTTTTATTCAAGTCCGCTCTTTTGTGAAACTACACTCCCCTATTTTTTTTACACTAAGGAGTTTTAAAAAAATGCTTTCTCAGTCGACAAGTTGTTTGGAATCTTTTTAAGTACAAAGTGTAAGAAAATATTTTTGATGTGGTTGGTTTAAATTTAAATCTATTTACGGCTATCAACTGTTGAGCCATTTATCTTCAATGATTTTCGTATGTTTCTACAAACGCCACAAAACAAACATTCCCTCTCTTTCTCTCCCTCTCTGTACCTGACTCTCCTTTTCTCACTCTGTCCCTTTCTCTCTCTGTCCTTTTCTCTCTATATGAATCTCAATAAGATAACTCCACTCGCAGTACCATAATATTTAATTTCGTGTAGAACATCAAGAAAATACTGAAGAGATTAACATACATCACACCAACAGATATCATTAAGAAAATCTACTGAAATGTCATGTATTTTTGGATAGATAAGTTTTATGTATTCAGTGTTTATAGCTCTTCATATATATATATATATATATATATATATATATATATATATATATATATATATATATATGTGTGTGTGTGAATATGTGTGTGTGTGTGTGTGTGTGTGTGTGTGTGTTTTAGGTAAGTTATATCTGATATAATGATGGCATTTCTTATAGACATTGAAAGAAATACATTTTTTGGACAGACACTTATTCGGGGACACATTATTTTAGACTGAATGAACCCGAAATCATCAGTGGGCGGGGAAAATAATAAAGGGAAGTGTCTCAGAACTGTTGCTATCTATGCTCTGAGATGACTGTGTGAATATAGCTATCGAATATCATACATCCCAACAAAATCGAGCCATCCATCCAAACAGCTCCAAACACACTCATGATAAGGGTTCAATCCTTCCAATATATATATATATATATATATATATATATATATATATATATATAGAGAGAGAGAGAGAGAGAGAGAGAGAGAGAGAAAGAAAGAGAGAGAGAGAAAGAAAGAAAGAGAGAGAGATGAATAGCTTCCTGTTTACTGTTTATAACTGTCTTCCTCTCATATACATATATATATATATATATATATATATATATATATATAGTAAAATATTTTTAATTTGTATGAATAAAAAGAAATAGAAAATACATTGATATCAGAATCACAATATAATGTTCAATATTTAACTCAGTCAATAAATCTCAAGGATAACTTGCCGTTTGCTGAAGTATGAATCAGGCACGAAATGTAGATATTGGCATATATCCCAGTAATTCCTACAAATATATATGTTTGTAATTTGGATGTCAAGTGATCCGATACAATTCTGATGACTGTGACAATTGGAACGTGAAGAGGAAATCTTGAGAGAGCGCAGGTGTTACAATCAAAACTTCACAATTCCGTGGGCATATCTAGATGTATTTCGACAGATACCAACCATTTTTTTAGTTAGATTTGCTGCAGTGAACAGAAAATTTTGCTATTCACATGTTTGAGGTCAATGATAGAAATCAAGATATTTCAGTGTTCTTCGGTTGTTTAGTGAATGCAGGAGGGGAGTTGTTTGTATCGGAGTGTTGTTAGGTTTGAAATGGGGAGGGTCTGTGAAAGGTGGTGTCAGAAGTTGTTTACTCCCTGTCTCTATGCGTATCGGGCTTGTCTCATATAAGAAACGGCAGTGGGAGGAAAGAGTCAAGACTGGAATAGCAAGTTCTCAAAAGTTGCTTTTTTCTTTTAAATTATAGAGTGGGGTGATGGCATCTAGAATTTAATGGATAGTTTTTAGTACATTTGGGGCAATGTTGGAGTAGGGTGTTATTGTTTATTTTTTTGGCTGATGCTACACGACATTTTTTTCTCAAAGTGGTGGTATATGTGTGCTTGTACCATTTCTTGAACAGTTGGCTCTTTGCCAATTCCTGTGTGTTACAGAGGTAATGTGATGTATTTATGTGATTCTGCTTTAAAACGATGCTTTTCGAATCTTTATGTTACTGTAGTGGATATGAGTTTAAGGGAAACTTTGATACATCTCAGGAAGTCATGAATAGTTTTGATGAGATGCGTTTTGTGAAAGTTAATGTTGTGGTTGTATGTTGTTCAATTTT
Organism: Thysanoteuthis rhombus; assembly: GCA_963457665.1. Taxonomy (NCBI): domain Eukaryota; kingdom Metazoa; phylum Mollusca; class Cephalopoda; order Oegopsida; family Thysanoteuthidae; genus Thysanoteuthis; species Thysanoteuthis major. The sequence goes on from OY735199.1 coordinate 80,703,399, forward strand.
TCAATCACGGTGTTTGTGTTTTCATCCAGTTTAAGGGCTTTCTCTTCATCATATATATTTTTATGGGGGTCTTGATGTCTCTCTAATGTATATTTTTCACTGTCCATGCACAGAATTGTGTAAACGCCAGCTTTAGGTTTGGGGGTTTGTATGATGGTTTGTTTATCTAATCTCTGAGCATTGTTGAGCTGTTAAGTCGTTGGTGGCAATGCGTATTTTCATCAAGGAGGGAAAATCGAACAATCAATCACCCCTGGATTAAAACATTTTGGTAGAGCAATCCCATATTTCAAAAACAAGATAATCCCGTTAGTTTCAAAGAAAAACAAAGTAACTGCAACCAATGCAGCTTCCCAAGAGTCACTTATGAGACTGAAACATATCACGTAAACAAAAGATTGAACCGCAAAGTGAGAACCATGCAATGTGCAAAAAATATCCTGCTCGTCGTCAAATGGAAATATCACAAACAGCATAGTATATTAGAGCCAAGAATATTGTAGAATACGTTATTAAATTCAAATTGCAAGAATTGTTGCAAGAATTGCAGACGATAGCTGGATATTACGACTCACAAAGTGAATCTCCAGAGATCGTATGCAAAACTGTGATCGGCAAAAAAAAGATGGCGGTAAAACTCAGACAAGTGTAGAAATATTGGCCCCATGAATCTCATGATAGATCCTGGGGAAGGATTATTTCATACATAATAAAGCAGCTAACAAAGATGATTTTGATACACTGTTTTTAACATTATTTTGCCAAGTTCGATTGGTAAAAGATGAATGAAAATAAAAACTAAATAAAGATAGTTCCCCATAGTTTACATATCTCGAATTAAATTCTTGTCAACTTAGTCATATATTCTTCCCATTATCAAAATTAACAGAAATACTGAACAGAATTTTCACTGAGACTCTAAACAAGAAAGCAGGGGAAAAACTGAATTTTATCTGACTTAGATAAAAGAAAATCATGATAAGTGAAGAAAAAATTTAAACTTGTAAAAATGTTTGAAGTAGAATCAGTTTTTTTTCTGAATTCTGAGTAGTTTGCAGCTACTTACTTTGAAAAAATATTAGCACATTATTTTGTCTCTTATTGAAATGTGAAAAAAAAGCTACTTATCTGGAATCAGCAGATTTACTCCATTGGTCGCAAAAATGTACCCCAGGTTGGTATACCCTGATTTAGATGGATCTATTTCTTAATCCACCTTTTCCTAAAAGAAAAAAAAATCCGTCTTATTTCACTGTATTGCAAGAATTTCCTATTATCTGTCGAATGATTGATTGTCCTATTATCAGATCCGTTCAGCTTTCCCACCGTCTCCCGCTCATCCCATTATGACTAGAGCAGCAGCCAGTATTAGCAGCACATGTGCAGCTAAAATCACTTACTGGCCCAGTCACAGGCGAGGTCAAATCAACGCAAACCCAGACCGAAAATAAAGACATATATTACAAAAGAAGAAAAAAAATATCAATCATTCATTTTTCTATTCTCGTTCTTCTAATCTACGTGAGGCGATTAGGAACATCGGACTTTCAGGACAAAGATACAAGAAACTGTCAACCAAAAACTGCTAACACAGGTTTTGTCAGTTTTTCAGTCAGTTTGTACTGGCTGAATAGCTTTTAAGTATGTATGTATCGTGTGTGTAAGCTTTACAAATGGAGAGGGCTAAAAGTGAGAATATTTAGCCCTTATATAGTCTAGAAAAAAATTTCTTTCTTTATTGATCACCGAGTAGCAAAAGGCAAGGAAAGTAACATATCAATTGATCGGAGCTTTTTAATTGATCACCCAATCATGAGATGTTGCCGGAAGACCTCGTTCATGTGACAGTTTCTATTAGATGACCAAGTAGATCTGCTCTTTTTTGTTTTTTGTTTTTTTTTATATATACTATTGCCTGTGGAAAAACCTAGTTCGATTTGATGTACATTTTGATCGACCACACAGTATGTAGGATTGGAACTTAATCCTACTAGCGGGTTGGTTGGGGGAATTATCAAATCGAGATTCATCTTGAGCCCAGCTGGACCGAGGATCAATGCTCATCCTCCTCAGCTCAATTTCGCTAAAAGCAGACGGCCTGATCGAAACAAATTGTTTCTCGGAAAATCTCCCAAGGATTGTCGTTATAATGAAACATCGCCACGTTTATTGTCGACTCTCGAATCAACTGTCCAAATTACCTATATTCCTCCTTCTCCCTACACGGTACTATTCACTAGAGCCCTGTTCTGGATAATGCAATATCATATTTATTTTTTAGATCGAGAATAAAGATAGCTTGTTAAAGTAATAGCAATAAGAAGTCTATGGAGACACCATCGCACAGTTTGAATATCCACAAAACGTTCCACTGCAATTTGATATTCGAATCTGAATATTTATTCATGATTACTTTGATTATCTATTGATATATATATATATATATATATATATATATATATATATATATATATATATACATATATATATATATATATATATATATATATATATATATACGACAATTCTTCTCACTAACTTTCTTTCCACCTCGTATATCATCTTACGTCCATCAATTCGTCTTTTCCTTTTAATCATCGAACAAACTATCGTTATATATATAGTTGAAACAAAATCAAACCACTTTCTAGTCGATATTAACACCTCAATAGGCGATTCCATAAGTATTCCCAGACAATTTGTGACTTGGCATTCTATTTTATATCTCCTACCCCGACCACTTACCAATCAATCCGACAAATCGGAGCCAACCGCTTCCCCATTTCCCTGATTCTAGTCAATACAACGATTTTTAACGTTGACACAGACTAGATCCGTCTCTTTTGGTTACATAATTCCCCTAACATTAATTCAAATCTATTGAATTCAATATACATTTTTTTTATTAATTCTGCGTTTATTGTCTTGTTAAGATATTCTTTAATTTTCATTATTATTCCATTATGGTCAATGTGATAAGTTTTGAAGATCAGGATGTCTATTCATAGATTTATTAAATCGTCTGAAAATCTTACAGATTTTGCAGCCTTGGTTGATAACTAAAGAAACAATTTCCGGTATAAAATCAATAAATTGCAGGGTAGCTCGTGGAATTCTTGAATATCCTGCTAATATGATTCCGTAAAATATGTGATGGATGGAACACTACTTGTTCGGGTATTACGTTATAATGAATGCACTCTCATTAATCCTAATAATAGACAGCAGGAATATAATAATGCCTATGTAAATAAAAAATCGCACAGTACAGGCTGAGGATCAATCCTGATAAAGACACACGAACTGATGAAATGATTTGGTAAATATTTTGTAACAAATCCCAATGATATGACTAATGATCGCCTCGAATGCATGACACCTTAAGTAAGTCTTGCCTGTTTTTGCTCAACACGAAAAAGATTCTGAATGAGGGATTTCTGTGTGAATAAATATATCGCCTAAATTCGGCCTTACTGACTGTCCAGTTTCGTAGTCCAGAGGTAGGTTATCGGCCTGTAGGTCTGAAGTGAAGGTTTCAATTCTGCCAATTCAATTCTATTGAGTGGGATAATGAAAAGTCTAAAGTCTGGAGAGATATAATAAATAGAAACAGCTGTCTGTGAATGACACACATATATATATATATATATATATATATATATATATATATGTGTGTGTGTGTGTTTAATATCAACTATAGAGAGTGAGACAGACTCTGTAAATGTTTTCAATAATGGTCTAATGGGGGTTATTCCCATCTTCAGTAGTGTGTGTATACTTTTAGAGGTTATAAGTTTGATATGGAACAAGAGTCCACCATCAGGAGTTTTGCTTTGTGAGCAAAAAATAGTTACCAATCTAATAGGGGCATCCTGTTGTGTGAGAGAAAGTTCAGCTAGTGATGAAGTCTGTGGTGTTAGTAACTGCAATGGGTCTTGGAGAGGACATAAGATGTCAGGGTAGGAGGGGAGTCCTTTGGTGTTAGATTGTGTGGGTAGGTTAGGGATATATATATATATATATATATATATATATATATATATATATATATATATATATATATATATATTGCTCATCTTAGCTTCCTCTGACAGGGTTGCAAACAGAGTGAGAACCAAACTCAGTTCACTAGTAATAGTTTGCCAGCAATTAAACCGTTGGAACATGCTTTGCTGTCCCATTACACAGAAACTTTCACGGGGGTACGTTGTTTGCTTCCTGAGGTACTTTGTCACAGACGGAGAGACATTTAGTAAATTATTTACGAGTGTCATCATTCTGTTATATCCAAGTTATTTCAACTCATTTAATCAAAATACCTTGCTCGAGCATGACCACAATCACTGACAAAAAGCTACACACATATATGACTCTAATTCATTCCTCATAGTTATATTGTCAAATGTGGGAAAAGTTAGGACCTAATTCAATGAACGCTCAGAGTAATGTACGCTTGGAAAAAGCTATCAAAAATATAGCTAATAAGATTCTCCGAAATGTTGAACAGTCTCAATCGTGCGTGATTGGCAAGGCCACGATTCCAATCATAATTTTTGATACAATATAGCAAAGAGTCATCGGAAAGGAAGAATCCTGATTTTACCCAGGGGACCATTCTCTGAATAGATGTCAATTTTCGTGGCTATTTCCAATTATTTATGTATAATACCTGAGCAACGCTTTGGAATATTCTTAGTGGTTTCTCTTGGGACTCAGCTAATTTGGAAAGCCGGACAGTTTTCCTCACATACTACTGAACGTATGAAGAAGATATTTCACGAACAAAGTCAAGACAAACTTCCATTGACGGACTGAGATTGCTTGGAAAATCGAAATCCAATTTTAAAAAAGAGGTATATACGTATTTGACTACGAAATATTTTGCATCAAGCAGATGATATTTTTCTTAGTCCGTTATTATAAGCAATTTGTCAGTATGAGCAGTGATTGAAAGAAATTCAAAGCAATGTTTTACATATCTGCAATGTGAACTCAATGATAAGAAAAATGTGCATCCCTTTGCTATCTGCTCAACTGGGCGCCTGAAACTCATCGCATTTTAATAGAATGCGTGAATGAATACAATTACTCCTTTCAGAGAAAGTGAACGAGAGTGGAACGCAATACACATCTATATTATGATAGATTTGTCTTGTCTCTAATTCTCTTTACACTAGTGGAGCAAGTAATGAACAAAAGATATTTTAATAGTTTCCCTTCCAAGGGAGCATTTATATTGGACTGAGACCAGATAAGACTAACGCAGATGGTAGTCAGGACCCGAAAGGTGCTCTAGAGGGAGGGGGTCATGCATTCTAGATAGTAGGACTTTTTAATTAGAAATATGAAAATGGGAAAATAAGAAAAGTTTTTAGGTAAAATCAGATCTTTTCAGGAATATAAGATAATCGAATACGTGGATGGGTACCGAAATTTAGCCTGCCCAGGGAGCCTGTAGACGTACGGACAGCCTTGACTGAGATTTGATATTATCATCCAGTTTATTCAGTGACTTTCAAAGCCCTAAATTCATCTTGGATCTCTTGAAAGAATGTTATCTTGTGCTGTAACTTAATTGCTTTTAAAATTGATTTCGACGATACAAGTTACATATTTTGGCTGGAAGGCAAAGTCAGTTTTGACTTCATCACAGTAATTGACAGGGTTTGGAATTATGGTTTGTTATTTTAGCTAAAAACGTTATAGAAAATGGCTAAAAGAAGCTAAATTACATATATTCTAGAAGTTATATATAGTAAGACTACAGTATGAATATCAATACACATTGAAACTTTCTTTTATTGAACTTATCTAATCTGGTATCATAGATTTTAATCGGCTCAATAGATGCACTACATAACTGTTGCGTTTAAAGAAACGAATACACCAAGAAAAAATGAGATGATAATTTGGATCGGAAGCCATTTTGGGCGCTTTGGCGTCACCGGTTGCTATTTAGCTCAGTTGTTAGAGCATCGGTCGCAGCCTTATTCTCTTCGATTGTTCATTCTATTTACGTAATTTAAGCTGAGTAATGTGTTAACAGTCTTATGACGGTATATGATTTCAAATTGATGTTTTTTGTATTATGTAACGCAATTCATGGTCATTCTGTTGGATCACATATATCCATTTCTCAGTACATACATACATACATGCATATAGATATATATGCATATATGTGTTCATCCCGGGAAATATCAAGCCGCTTTGAATATCTTAAGAACAGATTCTTTTCAGGGAGTACTTTACTACCTTCTTCTCTGAGTTACTCAGTCGATGGTAAGACGTTATTTAGTGAGCTTTGGAAAAAAATTGAGACGAACATTGAGAAAAAATTGTACGAAATCAAGGTATCAGAACAAAATTGATTCAATTTACAATAACCGTATATATCAATATAGCGTCTGTTTGGGTTCGTTTATATATATATATATATATATATATATATATATATATATATATATATATATATATATGTGTGTGTGTGTGTGTGTGTGTGTGTGTGTATATATATATATATATATATATATATATATATATATATATATATGTGGGGGGGTGTATGTGTTTGCATGTATGTGTGGGGGAGGGTTGTGTGTGTGTACATGTATATGTATGTGTACCAAACGGAGGTCCTTATTTAAAAGGATTGTTACCGCAAATCGCATGCACATTTTTTCCCTCTGATAAATCCTGTTTGTAATGAATATTTTTTCCATTTTCAAACTATTGTCTGCAGATGACGGAAAATTCTGTCATTTCAGTCTCATGGCTAACATCACGTATTCCATTTTATTGTCATTAACAGCAGGTTAGTCCCATCGGTGGGACATGGCTTTTATCTTGAGATTGGTTACGTGCAACCTATAACTCACAACATATTTTCTTCCAAAAAACATTTTTCTTGTTTTTTTTTCACACTTGGTAACTATCAAACATCTTCAGCAGTCATTTGTTCAATTTCTAGTCCTATTCAGACGTAATCTCTGCACTAAACCCTGAAGCATAGAGATAAACAATACTCCCATTCACATGACTACCACATGTGACGAAGTGTACACTACTTTTTATTACAAAATATTTTTTTCGTACTTTTTCCACTAATCCCTTGCACAAACTACCGCTGCTGACTGACTGACAAACCGAAACATTCCTATTACCTCAGGCCCCCCTTAATTCTATATATGCCTGTAAGTGAAAAAGATAAAACCGGTACATCAGTGGTCTGACTTTAACAAATCGTAGAATACATAAGAAATAATCAGTTAATATAGTAGCGTTCATCTTACTTGATATAGGATAAAGCAACTGTAATAAATATGAAAAGCCAATTCTACTTTGATTGATATCATGCTTGCAACGTTGCGACGTTTACGGCTCTATGGCTAAAGACAATCATTTTGCATTCCCCGATTCGATTAAAAATCAATCACCTAATCACTTTAACCTTTTATGTACTGAGAGTACGTACTTTTAAGTACAACATGTTTTTGTCGATTAATTTGAAATTTGCATGTCCCCAGCGATACTTTTATATCCGATTGTTATTCTTCAATCAAGCAATAAGTGTTTAACCAGAATGTTTCTTTATTATTCAATAATAATGGTCTCTTAATTGACTTCTTATATGATCTAAAAAACATGACCACATTTTTGTTCGAATTGGAACATGGATGGTTAAACGATAACACTTAACTGTCTATGGTATAAAGTGCAATCAAAAACGTACGTGGATATAAGTTCTTGACTTGCTGCTTTCAAACAATGAAAGTTTGTCGAATGTGACTTGTGTTAATCATATTTAGAAACTACAAGCCTCTCTCTCTCTCTCTCTCTCTCGCTCTAACTCTCTCTCTAACTTTCTCTTTCTCACTCTTTCTCTCTCTCTTTCTTTCCCCCCCTCTCTCTCTCTCTCTCTCTCTATATATATATATATATATATATATATATATATGTATATATATATATATATATAAGAAGAAATTTTTTTTATCCGTCGGTTGATTTTGTTCACTTCAAATGAATTAAGTTAAGAATCGAATTTACTCGTACGTTCTTAATTTTTTTTTTCCGTCGGTTTTGTATCCGGCGAATATTTCTTTGATTCAAGATTACAAGAACGCCAGATTACAGAATACACTCCCTGGCCTTAAAACAATTAACCTCCTTTGTAGTGCTGCAGGGCTTATCATCTGGCAATAAACACACATGTACACATACAAGCCTGTATATGTTGAGCAGGACTTCACCATCATTACGTACATCAGTTTCATTTTGCCGATGTTGGCCACATTTTTATCTACATATGGATGTTTTTGGTGTGTCCAAATGTCAAAAATCATTATACACATGATCTTTTGATAGAATATATAAAACTTTTATTTCGTTTAGAGTGATAAAATATGTGATATACTAGTAAAGAAGATGTTGATAGTTAAAGTCACATTAACTTGGTTAATGATACGAGATATACTTTGCAGGTGTCACTCATATATCTGATGAATATAAATGTTTTAGATATTTATTGGCTCAATTCTTAAGGGGTAAACTTAGAAATTGATTCAGCAATACTGCTTGTTTTACAGTTTGGTATTATCTGTATCGGTCATGACATGTGTATGCCGCAGGAAAACAATTCATTGCTATGTAATTGAAAGTTAAATCAAGTTTATTACATTAACATGTTTTGCACTCCTTTTGGGACATTGTTTCATTTGAAATCATTGCTTCAATACTACTCTTTTCTGTATGGCCCACGTAAAAATATAAATATATATAATTTTCAACGTTGGTTCTTGATATTTACAAAGATTAGTTTAATCTGACATACGATTGAATGCCATTGGGAATATACTGTTGGGCCAAATTTCAAAGCGATAGAAGGCCAGTTATCTTCGAAGCCAGCATGATGTTACCATTGGTTCGACTACTAACCTTTTGCATTGGTGGGGAATTACATACGTATCCTAAATGTTTACTGAACTTTGTTAGTTTTTGAAAGTACAGAGTGGGCATCCAGTGCAAGTGTTAATGCTTCCAGGCGAACTTATTGATAACAGCTAAACGACAGCGTGCACTCAACACCGCTTGTTATGAAAGATTTTAGTGCAAAACAGGTTGAGATGTTCCTATCTGAGCATTAAATGGTATTTGCAAAACATATTAAAAAACTTTGATGAAATCCTGTAGAACAAAATAATGAACAAAGAAAAATAAATCGGAAGGGGGAGGAAGCAGAATAGATGAAAAAAACAGAGACTAAATACTTTGACATTTGATAAATAGTCATTTATATACGTACAATATATATATATATATATATATATATATATATATATATATATATATATATATATATATATATATATATATATATATTATAATTGTATTATCCACAGACAGGTATTTGTTGTATTTTGACTCGTCAGTGTGGCTATAGACTACCCAACATCCCTTCCAGTACCACGAATAAGGATCGAAACCTTCGTTTCAGACCCAGAGGCAGACATTTTACCAATGCCGTATGCATAACTGGACGGTCAGTAGGACCAAACTAAGTCATATATTTTCTTACGCGTAATTCCCCATCAACCAGAGTGCTCCATTCAGAAGTTGGTAAAGCAATGTATTATCGCTGGAATAGACGGGCCGCCCAACTTAACAGTGCTCAACCCTAAAGAAAAAAGCGTTAATTAATATATTCAAATAGAGAGAGAAAGAGAGAGAGAGAGAGAAAAAGAGAGAGAGAGAGAGTTGGTTGGCTGGCTGACGGGTACGAGGATTGACCAAGTACTTTTAGAGGGTCTGCACGAGTACTCAAAAAAAAATGTTGTGCTCGTTATGCATTGAGTTCAGCGAACCAGTAGGGAATGTCCAACAGGTTAGATACGGTACACACTTTCCCCTGACGGTCATAAATCCCGTCCAATGTTGTTTGACTCCATTTGAGAACCATTATATCGAATATCATTATGGTCTAGCTAGCTATCAATATCTCTTTCTCCCTTTTTCTCTCTCTTCCAGCCTTCCTCTCTCTTATATATATGTTTGTGTTTGTGTGTGTGTGTGTGATTCATATATATATATATATATATATATATATATATATATATATATATATATATATATATATATATCATTATTGCAATCAATCACTATAAATCAAAAAACACATGATTTTATCCAAATATATTAGAAGAAAAGAAAGATATTATCAATCTCACGTAAGAAGTATCCTTATTACATTTATGTGCAAGGTTAGGATTTCAGACAATTGACGTTGATTTAGAGTCCAGGTTAAAATTGAAGTAATAATGTGAATAGAATTTCTTTACCTGAGGGATCAAATATCTTCATTATCCCAAAACTAAAGGATAAGTTCTCGCTGTACATTATCAATTTGCTGTGTAGAAATATATCAAAGGATATTCTTACCACTGTGTTGTCAAATTTCAACTTATTTTTCCCTTGGCAATGCCAGATATCCCTGCGAGCTTAAGAAGTAGTTAAACTCTATATCCAGACTATCAATATGTGTGCGTGCGCATGCGTGTGAACATGTGCGTGTGCGTGTGTGTGTGTGCACGCTCGTGTGTGTGTGTGTGTGTGTGTGTGTGTGTGTGTGTGTGTGTGTGTGTGTGTGTGTGTGTGTGTGTACCAGATTCGAATAAAGGTCCCATGGAAAAAAAGAGAAAATTCGTTTGTAACAAGAAATTAAAAAAAAAGCTGAGAAACGAAGGACAAAACAAAACAGGAGAAAGAAAAAAAAAAGAATGAAAGAAAAGAAAAAGATTTTAAGATTAAAGCCATAAAAGTGAAAAAGAGATTTAAAAATATCACATCAGAGGAAGAATAAAAAGTCAAACAGGTTCCGTTAGTCACTGGAAAGAAACTGTAACCCGACCAACGTGTTTTGGCGGCAGGCCACGTTGGGTCAGATCAATTTTTTTTTTTTTAAACTGGAAAAGGGGTTATAAAGGAGTAAGTTACTCACTTCTTGGTGAGCAATAATCCTTTAGTAATCTGAATGTGAACGGAAACAACTTTGAATGTTGCCAAACCAAAACTAATGGATGAATTTAGCACAAATATGCATTGCAAATTCAACTTTTCCCTAATAACCCTTTTTGAGCGGGGGGGGGGTCGAAAAAACTCTCTTTCAAGACGTAATAAGAAGGAAATCTTTAAATTTTCAGGCTTTTAGGTCGTTCTAGAGGGTTTGCACCCGGGATACTTAAATTGCTCGAGCAACTTCAACACTGAAGAACCCTATGTTGGCTGTTTTGATGACAGATTTGGTTTGCAGTAGTAAAAAAAAGGGAGAATGTCTGATGTTTGCGTTAACCTCGTTTTATAAAAGTTAATGCAGACTTGTTCAGACACACATGCGTACACATACGTGTACACAGACAGGGCCCAGACAAAATAATGTGAACCATTTTAGATACCAATTTTTATCAACATCTAAAAAATATTGTCAATATTGAGTAAGCCCCCTTTCAGCATTAATTATACCTTCAAAGCGTCGAGAGATTGATTCATTCAGCTTTTAGATATTATTCAGAGGAATTCTGTGCCATTCCTGGAGCTAAACCAGCTTTAGCTCCTTTAGGGGACGCTGCTGAAAGGAATAAGTTCTTAGTTGCTGCTCTAATCGACATCACAAATGCTCGATTATATCAAGATCAGGTAATTTCATAGGACAATCGGAGCGTCGTAGTTCATTCTTATGCATTTCAAACCAGTTTATTATCAGGTTTAAGGTTGCAAATGGTTGCATTATCGTCTTGAGAGACCGTGACGCCATTAAGAAACAGTGTTTGTAAACTGGTCAGTAAAAATTTACAGATAGTCATGAAAGTTTACCCTGTCATGCAGTACTACTATTTGACCAAAAGAATTCCATTGTATTGTACAAAAATCACCACGAATCCAGCCTTAACTGTTGGAATGAGACAATCGGGATGATACGTCGAATCAGGCTACACCCAGACATAAACTCTGCCAGAACATGGCAATAATGGAAAGGGAGAATCGTCCAAGTATATCACATCCTTCTATTGGTCCATCGTCCACTTTTTATTACATCACTTTGTACTATGTTTCACGTTGATTTGCCAAAAGCAAAGGTTTGGCAATTTAAGTTGCTCCCTTGTATCCAACTCGATGGAGATAAATAAACCAACACGTGGGTTGAAGAATAAGATAAAATTTACTAATCTACAACACTACTGAAAATATTTTTCCAGTCATCCAGAGTTTTATTTAGTGTTAATATGGAAAAAGATTAGTGAAGCATATATATATATATATATATATATATATATATATATATATATATATATATATATATATATATATATATATATATAAGAGAACTGTGTGCTTGTGTGCGTGTGTGTGTGTGTTTGTGTATGATAAACTGTCAATTGGAAAGTAAAGAGAAAATTTAGGAAAAAAAAACAGGTGTTATACCTCGAATCTATTTTGTGATCGAATATAGAAACGCACACAACCACCATTTCAACCGTCACAAAGCCCATCTCATCAAATATATACATGACTCCTCGACATGCCGATGTATCGTAGCAACCCTTATATGCCATTACAATACGATAACCCAAAGATATAGATATTTCTTGATTGTGAACCCTTTACATGTATTGATTCTGGAACTGAGTCACCTAAAACGACAACATTACCTTACAAGGAATCGTCGAAAACACTTTTCAAGAAATAGCTTTGACCACAGATACTGACCCTGTAAGGAAACAAAAGAAATGTCTCATCCACCATCAGCCGAAAAGATTACAAGCTATATATCCCATTCGTAGTCCAACTCTTCTCCGGTCTGAAAAGAAGACATACAGCTATCAATTTCCCAAAAGCAGACCATTTTCATCTTGACCCCTCCTCTCACTGACATTTTTTTCATCTCAGACAAGCCTGATCCTCACAGACACAGACACATATGTTTCCTGAACCCCCTCATTCCACAGGCTTTCATCATTTCAGATCGAACCACTCCCACTCCAACTCAACAACCCAAAAAACAGAAATATCCCAATTTCATTCCTGTATAGCTGTATCTACATTGTAAATACTGATAAAAATATGCGCAACATTTACTTAGTTGGTCTTAGTCTGACACAAAGCTTCTGTATGGCACCAAGTGAGGATTGTACTCTCTATAGTAATAATAGTTATTACTACGTGTTGAAGTCTTCCTGTAACTCATACTCAAGAAAGTAGCTATGAAGAAAGAACGTGTTTAGGCATCCTGGAGTGAGAGGGAGTACACAGACAGACAGGGGGACACTAGACCATTATATTTATAATGGTTAACATCACGTGCTTGTTAACCATTACTATACTTTAAAATTCTATTGGAATTCGCAAAAGAGTGACTGTGATGAATGTATGTGTTTAGTTTCGAGAGAGAGAGAGAGACGGGGACAGACAAACACGGACTCGTTTCTTGGTCAGCACCATGAGCTTAGACAATCTTACTGTAACTCATACTGGTGTGAGTGATTGTGAGGAATATAAGTGTTTAAACGTAAGTGGGAGAGATAGAAGGGGTAGGGAGACAGACGGACAGACAGTGGCTGACAGACAGACGAACAGAGGGAGGGAAAATGAAATACAGAGAGAGCTTGTGTAATGTGTCTCCGTGCGTATCTGTTTGGGAAGATGGCGGGGCTGACACCGTATCTTTAAATATCGAAAGGAATCTGACTTAACGGGGGATGAAATTTATTTCTGATGGGGAGGCTCTGTCGGATCAGGCAGCCAGCCGTTCGCCATAAAATGCTCGAATATCGTTTTACATTTGTTGCAAACTTAAGTAGTGAATCAGCCGAGGGTGTGTGTCGATAAAGTTCCATTGAAATTCACGCATAAAAAAGAAAGCGAAGACATTTATAACCGGCAAAGTTTTCATGGCTAGTGCGGGCGCTTAGCAATTCTATCTTCCTTCCCTCCACTAAGTCCCTGGCCCCACAGACACGACCACACCTACCTCTGCGAGAGCGCTGATACTAAACGATTACTGATCTACCCTCCCTCTCATTGGCAGGAGATGAAGCAAAAAAAAAAAATAATAATAATAAAACTCTTTTCTTTTTACTGCAATTCTCCCCCCTTGACTCTTGGTCAGCTTTCACTCTTCCTCTATTCTCTCTGTTCTCTCTAATCTACTTCTGTTCTCTCTTTATCCCCCTCTATTCATAAATTATGGCTTCCTGCTCCTTTCTTCTTCTACATCACTTGTTTATTCCCCCTCGATAGCTTATTGCGCTTCACCCTTTTTGCTTTTACTTTCTTTTTACTTTTACTTTCTAATCATGAGTCCTTTTCTTCTTTATTTTTTAACTTTCTTCTTTCTTTCCTTTCCCCTCGCCTTCTCTTCCCTCTTGCTTCGCTACAAATTGTTTTCCCCTCTCTTGTTCCTCTTACTATAGTTCCTCTTTTTTCTCTCTTTTTTCTTTACTTCTTTCTTCCTTTTCGTTGGTTATTTCTGCACCTTCTTTTTCTTTTTTCTGTAGCCCCCAATCTATTGATTTTCAGTCTTTCATCGATAATTTTTCCTTTCTTCCTTTCTATTTTCCTTCTTGCACATCATATCAACCTCATCCTTTTTATTCTTTGCTTCTTTCTTTTGTATCTGAAGGACAATCTCCCTCCGATGACAATTTCTTTTTTTCTTTCTATCTTTACCCTTGATTTCAATTTTCATCTACTCTTTTTTTTCTCTCTTTAGCAACCCTTGCCTATTATAACTCTCGACCGCTTTATTTGTCAATATCACATCGTGGTTAGGCTCTTTGACATCTTCCTAAATTGCTATGATGTCTCTCTCTCTCTCTCCTTCTCTCTCTCTCTCTCTCTCTCTCTCTCTCTCTCTCTCTCTCTCTCTCTCTCTCTCTCTCTCTCTCTCTCTCTCTCTCTTAACGTACGCTGGACATTATGTATCTATCTTAAAACATATATATATATATAGAGAGAGAGATACAGAAACAGAAAGACAAAGATAGAGAGAAAGAGAGAGAAAAGCAAGAGGAAGAGAGAGATTTATACTGCAATCTACTTACATCTATCTATCTACTCGTCTGCTCTTATTTATCTACTGTAGTCTGCTAAATATACGTCCATCTATCTATCAATCAGTCGTATTTTCTTCATATATATCGTCATCTGTTCACCTCTATCTCTTTGTATCCCCCTTTCTCTCACTCTTTCTCTCTATCTCCCTCTTTCTCCTTCTTTCTCTATCTCTCTGTCTGTCTGTCCGTCTCTCTCTCTCTCCCTATATATATATATATATATATATATATATATATATATATATATGTGTGTGTGTGTACATATATATATATATGTTTATATATATATATATATATATATATATATATATATGTATGTACATATATATATATATATTTATATATATATATATATATATATATATATATATATATATATATATATATATATATATATATATATATATATATATATATATATACTGTAAAAAGTTCACAATCGGTTTAACTATCTCTCTTTCCACATAACTATATATCTACCGTGGTCTACTGATATCTATATATCATTCTATCGATGGTTGTATCCACTTTTTTCATTTATATATGCATGTCTTCGTTTTTGTATGTGTATCCTTGTGTGTTCCAGCACTCTTGGCCATACAGGTTTGTTGACCGACTCCAAAATCGGCATAAGTGCCTGCTTGGAGACGTCTTGAAAATATTCTTTTTTCAATTTTTAAACTTTTTTCTAATAATCTTTGGGCTTCAATTTGGCGAGTAAATTGATAACATTCAGCGTTCCCTGAATCTGCGTATTTTTATATATCAATTTACTTAATTTTAGATGTTTTCCTGCAGGAAACGTCGGTGATGTCATAAGTAATATTCATTCTGACCATATGTATTTTTCGGTGGATTTTTACAAATGACACTCAAATTTAATCCGACATTCATTCAATTATTGAATATGATCGTATGTCTTTTTTTTTTCCTTTCTCTTTCTTTCTCTCTTCTATGATTGCTGTGATCTTAAATTCTCCATTCTAACATTTTTCTTCTCCGCTTTCATTCATGTTTCATATTTCATTTTCTCGTTGTCCCGCTTTATGTTCCTTTTTTTTTAATCTCTCGATCACTCAATGAATTTTGCGTCGTTCATTTTTCTTCTCGTCATTTTTCTCTCATTATTTGATCTTCTTCTTTTCAAATCACCTGCTCATTCACTTTTATTCTTCCAAATCTTTTTTTCACGAGGATCCATTCACAGTTGCTCTATGAACATAGTTGATCCTCTCAGAAGAAAATTCACGGATATATCAGGATTTTTACCGGCTTGATTTCCTAGAAAATGAAACTACTTAATGCGATCCTGTGGAAGAATCTATTTTTTAGTTGGTGGGTTGGAAATTTCTTTCGATCAAAATGCTACTTTCAATTTGAAATGCCTTTTGTTTCGGACAGCAAAATCGAAACTCATACTGTTTATAATATGGGTCAAATTTCAAGTCTACTGTCTCCAGGGATTTTCCTGTTGTTCTGTTTATTTCGTTTTTATCTTTTGTTTTGTTTTTTTTTTTTCATGTATTTGTTCGTTTTTCATGCATTTTTTTTTATTCAATGTTTTCCGGTTGATATGATTTTTTTTGATTTTTTTACGTCCAAACCTTTCTTCCCCCATGTTTGTTCTCTGTCTTTTGGCACCGGATGAAATCAGCGACGCTCACTCTGAGTGCTTTTTGCTTTCAAATCTATCTGAAATATTACAAACAGTGTGAGTAAGTAGTAATTACAAGCTCAGCCAAGGATGATTGGAGCCGTAGCAAGCGTAAGAGTACAACTTACATCAATTTATTATTCGAATTTATCTATTTATTTGGTCTTACAAGATTTTTTCCTTAACGAACCTCTCTTTCGTCGGGCTATTGTCTTCAACTCTTTCCGTTTTTCATGTTTAAATGCCATTCAATACATTTTTATTCTTTCCACCAATTGAGCATACCATTCAATGAAGCAGTGTTCCATTTCCCACCCCGTCTTGTCTGACAAACTGTTTGGGTAACGCTTGTTTGGAAGCGGCAAAAAAAATAAATCGATCTCCCCTTCTTCGTTGCTACTTACGATTCCTATTCGCCAAGGCAGGTCCGACGATTATGGCTTCCTTACAATCCACCGGAAAGATGTAGGTCAAAGTCTATTCTCGTTCTAACTGCTGCCCCCGATCTGCATTTTTTATTGGCAAATCACTTTGCCCAAATAGCTGCTCACCGAAGAAGAAAATATAAAGCATATGTCAGTCCAGTTGGCTATAGCGTCGACTGAGTCTGGAGACTGAGTTCATAGAATAAACACTAACATAAAAATGTCCTGCAACCATATCCTTTTTACAAGATTAGAAAGGACTATTAATAGCATTAAAGTACAAAAAACCCAAGAAGTTTACACTTTCCAAACAAATGCTGACATGCATTAAAAGTATCCGATGTTGTTATTGTTAGGAGTGTGGAAACATTTACGTCGTGATTTACAGACTTATATTTTTCTCCTCAAAAGTACCTATATATTTTAGTTTTGTCCATTTTTGCCCTGATATAACTTTTGTTGACTTGAACAACTATTTTGTAAATAAGAAAAAAGTTCTAATACACCAACAGATCTCGGTTGCATTAATAGTATCAGTTTTATTTTGACTTTTTAAAGTATTTTTGCATCACCTTTTTCACGGTTCGTCTGTGACTCATCACAATAATTCCAGTGATAGTTACCCTTACTATATTCCTAACAATCTTTTCTGAGTTTTTTCGTGTGTTAGCGTTACTGAAGTCAGTATTGTAAACTCTTTATTGGTTTTCCAACCCCTCCAGCCTCTTTATAAGATTCTTGGAACAATTTAAAGTGCTCTGACAACTATACGCACGACATTCACATTCATGCTCCAAGGTTTGGGCAGTTCTTGTGCAAGGTTTTGAGATCTCCATTTAACTCGTTCTCTTCTTGTATTGATATGTGGTCAATCAGAGAGGACCACTTCACCAAATGGCGAGCTATAATTTCCTTTTTTCACAATAAATAATCATAGCTTTGTTGTTTGGACCGATTTAACTTCTGAAAGTCACAGCCACAAAGTACTTTGTTTTTCTGATTCTCTGGACAGTTTTTGGTTATCATTTATCCCAAGTTTTATGAGGCTCAATTCAGATCATTTGTTCGCATTATGATAGGGAGCATACAAACTTGATACACGACTCAGTAAAAATATAATTAATACTACTAATAATACCCGGGTCATTCTCAGTTGATAATTGTCTCCATTCAATCGTGGCCCCATTGATATTTACTTAAGTGAGAATCTTTGTTACGAATATAATAACATATCTACAATAAAAGGTTCAATATTACTGGTCATAATTCGTTTTTTTTTCATAGTATTTGTGACAATTAAACCCCAACAGATTTATTAAAATGGCATATCATCAACAGAACATCATTTATTGCTTCAATGAATCCCATTTTGACTAAATATCTATCATTTTACACACAATTACAATAGAAAACGACATTCCATATGTATAGACATTATAGTTCCACGTTTAACTTTCTGGATTTCATACTTGCAACAATCACCATATCATTCGGTCAAAATCTCATTTTATTCATCCTCGAATTCACCGTGGAGTGATTCCGTCTGTTTTCTATTTTTAGTGTCTGGTGTATCGTCTATTTGTTCGGTTTACTGTGTTAATATTGATACGTTCATTTTATTGCATAATTTTTCCTTTCGTTATTGAGTCGATACTGATTACCTTTCCTTCCTTCTCATTTCACATGTAGCCAGACCCTATTTGGTAGAGATTTATGCATTGGTTTTAGTTTCTTTGTGTGTTAATCAACCGATTTCAGAAATGTTATCAAGTTGGGGAATTAACAAGAATAACTAATGATACGTACTTTCTTGATGTTTATGACTTTTGTCATTTTTATTACTAAATGCAGTCTCTCAAACAGTTTTACTGTCCTGTGTTAATGTTATTTTGCATCTTTGATTTTATCTCGTCTGATCCCGAAAATTGCATATCGGTCGTTGCCATTAGTGTTCTGGTTATAATTCTATAGTTCAATTTCATATGTCACCACGGATTCCTAATAACAAAATCGCACGCCTCTCCATCCAAAATATCAACCAGTATCTCTACTAAAGATCTGTTCTGTATCGATCAGTGTTTTTAGTTCACCTCGGCTTCAACTACATTCGGTTACGAGACTTGGTGTCTTCAATTTGATTATTGCTTTTTGCTTTTCAGCTACGGAAAAAAACTTAGATTCGAAAACCCAAGGATTGTTTGTTTTTTGTTTTTGAAATTAAAAGTGATTCTTTATTTTTTAAACTCTAGAGTAGACTTTCTTCATAAAGTAATGATACTACTACACCAAAATCCAATTAATCATACATGCAAAACTATGACGTACATAAAAACTGATGACAAGTTGAACAACAATAAACATGGCAGTGACAGATCTCCTCGATACGAGGAAAAGAATTTAAAAGACTATATTTGTTTCACCAAACAATCGATACTAAATGAATTTTTGGGAATCAAACTGGGATTGCAAGCCTTTGGCAAAGCCAGTTCAACCTCCCAAAATAAGAAGATCCCATTAATCCTAAAAAGAAGGGTGTATAACCAATACATTCTCCGAATAGTCACTAATAGAGCTAAAATATGGAACCTAACCAAGACACAGATCTGCTAATTGAGAACTATGCAACGTGCACATGAAAGAATTATGCTCCGCCTCAAATGGAGACACCAAAAGACAACACAGTAAACCTGGGAAAAGACAGGAGTCAGGGACATCAAAGAATCAATTAAAAATTTCAAATGGCAGTGGGCTGGCCATGTTGCAAGAATAGTGGACAACCGATGGACATTGCAATGCCCCCAGATCACCTGCGTAACCGAGGCCGTCAGAATATTAGATGGAGTAAGGAGCAAGATGAATTTAGAAAGTACAGGCTCTGCAACGCCCATGATAGAGAATTGTGGTGAATCTTTGGGAAGGTCTATGTTCAACGACGGATGTTGTAAGACTGAAGATGATATAGCGAGAGAGGGGGAGAGCATTACAGCTTTAAACACTGGATATAAATTAATAAAAAAATGTTTCCTTCGTTTCATACAGAATTGAATATCTTGGTACATGGTGAGAATTTTTCTTGTTGATGTATATATACATTTATATATATGTATATATATATATATGAAGAGAAAGAGGGGGGGAGAGGAAAATACGCAGGAACGGAAAGAGTTTTGAATCCTACTTTCCTCTAATTGTAAATGAAGTAACTCTGGTGAGAGTACGCTTGACAAGAATTAACGTTTTTGCCGTATCCTTTCATTTCTGGATAGCTGATAATGAGGCATAATTAGCATCCTAGGTGTAATTCAACAGAAGCTGACAAACGTCTATACATAGGACTGATTCACACATCATACAACAAGCTTGGATAAATTCAAATGCATTGGAAGTATTTCAGATAATAAGAGACTGCAAAGACACCTTACATCAACAACGAAGAAAAGGGATAATGATGTTTCGTGGTATCTGAAATTAAATCCTCAAAACTCAATACGACGTTTTTCAGATGCTTTTGGTGTCAGTCGAATGAGAGTTCTCTGATTGGTAAAGCAGTGGCAACTCAAGTTGTATATTCCGAAAGAGTGCCATACTCTTCATACTGTATTACTGAACAATGTGTAGAATCCACAGAGTCATTTTTGACAACGGTACAACACCATAAATCAATCCTAGATCGTTTGTAATGGTCTGACAGGGCATCACACAATATAAATGAGCAGATACATTGCGTGCATTGAGCTCCCTGAACCCTGTACGTATAGCTACAAAAGAAGGCTAATCTACTTGACATAACAGTCTAGTGTACAATTCCGTGTTTTGGTATAATAGGACCACGCTCTCTTAATGTGATATCTGAAAATTATTTGACCTTCTTGAAGATTCTTTGAGGCCACAAATCGCCAACATTAGCTGCCATCGGTACGTGGCCGTTGTCCTTCCACATTACCTTAATGTTGTTTGAAAGTGGCTGATCATAACTTCTGAATAAAAGTTGCTAGATAGGACAACGTTGAGATTTGCCAGCCAGATCACCTTACCCATTGTCTCTATTCTTGCAGGATTCCCAAAGAACATGATGTATGTGAAAGGACTGGTCACCACATAGCAACTATAAGCCAGAATAAGGAAGAAGTTACCGCCAGACTTTGTACCAATCACTAGCTTCTCAACTAAAGAAATGCACGGAAATGGATAATAGTCTCATTGAAACTCAGATATAAAAAATGCATGCGTCTAGATTCGTGTAGTTAGTTTCTGCATCAATAAAACTGCAGTTGTTTATTGCACAAATATAATGTGTTTGATCTAAATGTAACGCTGTAGTTCTTTAGAATAGCCTCTATGATGCAGGCTTGTCACTCATGACAATTTAATTAATCACCTAGACATCTGCCAAATCACGTGGATTTCCACTTGTTTCCGTTGATCCTAGTTACTACCCACTTCCTTTACGACAGGATAACTTGATATAGATGGGGGACAGATCTCTGGGACACCCTGTATATTGATGGATTGAGTTTTGATACGATGCAACGAAATAATAATACAAAGATATTGCAATGGCCAGATACAATCCGTACAAACGGTTGTGAGATTTCGCTTTATTTGGAATGTTAGATGGAGAAAAATTGAGATATTGGACAGGAAATGACGATTCTTAGTTTTAAAATGTCTGTCAACTTCGGACCACTTCTAAGGGAGTGGCTGATGTGTACTGGTCACTGTTGATACGACTTTGATTTGAAAGTTCCACTCTATAAGTTTGATTTAATGTAAAATTATTTGCCACTGAATATTGCGTATTGAATGGTAAGAATAATTTGTTCGGTTTAATAAATACCTTTCCAATCATTGGGCTGCGGGCTTACTGATGTGTCGATGCACATCCCGTTACTAAAGGCCATGAAATCATGACGTGGAATCAAGCTACTTGACTATCAAATGGTATTGTTTATTTTCAACTGTGACTGGGACAGTTGCTATAGTAGTCAAAAAAACGCTCGCACATACGATAATACTGAACATCTTTCCTTTCACCTAATTGTGTTCACAACATTGTTTTGTTATTTGAAATAAGGTCTCTCACCTTTGAGATAGAGAATGAACAAAATTGTCATACGTTTCTATCTATCAGGATCGAATTGATTTCTCGACACAAGTATAACTCAGCACTACGGCGGCAGTTCACCACGCTGTTGTTGATGATTTTATTCTTGGCAACTCCTACACCGTTAAAAGTCAACTTCTCGAGGTATTCCGGGGGACATGATCCATCTCAAAGAAAAATAACCATACCCAGGTAACAACCAAAGCAGAGAAACTTTGTATGTACCTCTGACGCCCACGAAGAACTTGACTCCATTACAAGGAATACCACTACCAAGCAGGGCTGTTTTGAGAATATTTGAACCACTCTGAGCAGCGTACTGGATATCGCCTTGCACCATTGCGCTGACCTGTTTGACTACAGAGATACAGGAAAGAGTCGAGAACTGATTTAAACACGATTGTAATCGTAGTTTCAGAGATGGTTCTCTATGTCTGGTATTTAATACCGTGAAACTTAATCTTTGTTTCACAGATTGAATGTTGGATCACCCCAAATATTGGAGCCTCTAGGCAATTGCTCATCCACTGAGAACC